>VNJU01009374.1:0-326859 GCA_008042675.1 Drosophila seguyi | reverse complement strand
ATTTTAGAAGTTCTGTTGGCGGGCTAGAGGCATTTCTAATTGTTGTTGCATACGCTGACTAGGTATCGCCCTATGCTGGCATGGCTATGTGCACAAATAGAAGCAGAATTATTAATTGCTTATCTGCTGAAGAAGAAGAGGGGGTTGCGGGGCTGCTGCGGCCGCTGAGACGTTTTTCCCGGTGATCTTTTGCTGCAGCTGCTGCTGGCGAAATTCCGGCCGCTCGGACTCCTTTGCTGCCTCTATTATTTTTGGGCTTTTATTAAGCGCCAAGCCTAAATAAAATTATGAACATTAGTTCCTTTTCCGACTTTTCCCCTTTTTTTTTCACTCACCCAGGGGGACTCAGCGCTGAGCTTAAGAATTAGCCTGCAACGGCTAGGCAATTTATTACTTCGTCTTGGCAGCGGCAATGCGAAATGAACACGGCAAATAAATTAATTTCCACTCGCGTCACTTTCGGTACTTTTTTTTTCTTTTTTTTTTTAATTCTGGACAAAAAAACCGAACTGAACTTTCCTGCTCGACTGCCAAGATCAAAAATAAATTGGAGACGCCCCGAATCGAGCGGGAACCCTCTCCATCGCTCTCGACCTCCTTCGGGTCGCAGCCGAAATTTGACAAGTTCCCCCCTTCAGCGGTGAACTCGCCCCTCTAGATCCGCTGAGCATCTCTGCACCAAGAAAGCTCGGACCTTCGCTGATACTCCCTAGATGGCGCCAGGGAAGTATCTTAACCTAAGCGCTGCATCAGGCGCTACAACTGGCCGTAGGCAGAGGCGTTGCATTAGTCAAACAGGTAATTTAAATTAAACAATATGCGGAGCAGAGCATTTTAAAAATGTGTGAAATTCATTTCGCCATAAGGAAATTACAAATTAAGAGGAGTAATTATGAAACCATTTAAGACAAATCAGATTACTGGTGTACCCAAGTGTGGGTTCCGCAGTTCTCAAAAAAATATATATTTCCTATCTAAGATCAAATGCCACCCATAAATTCTAATAGTCCGATTTTGCACTTCAAGCACTTGCCAGAATACCAAGAAAGATTTTTGTGTTTTTTAATTTTTTAAATGCAAAACAATCATCATATTTCAACCAAAGTTCGAAGAATTTAAAAATTCAAGCAAAAATAATTATATTGACAATTGTTTGAGTCATATTATTGCGCGTTTTTTTTTTACATGTTTTATAGTCAAAAGGTCTTAGCATTATCAATTTCAGCTAAGCTGGTGCCTATAAAAGCTCTAGAAAACGCAGATTCGTCGTTCAGTAGTCGTTATCAATAGCAGCAGAGGGAAAGTCTTGAGAGAAACACAAAATGAAATACTTTTTAGTTTCCTTCCTAATCGGAATCCTCTGCCAAAATACTTTAGCCAGAGGACTTGTGAGTTTACACGACTTATAATTCCAAATAATTTATAAATAAAAAAAAACTATTTAACAACAGGACAATCCAGTCTTAAATGACTTTGAACGAAGACTGGTAAGACTAGAGGAACGGCAGTTCTCCGAAAGCGAAAACCTGGAGCACAGGATGCTCCAATTGGAGATACATCTTGGAAATATAAAAGAAGAAAATACACTGGAGACAAATCCCTATGAAATTTCAAGGGTGAAAAATCCAGCCGAAGATTTGATATTTCTTCAAAGACTTGAAAGTATGGATAGGAATTGGGTGGAGAAATTGGAAGTGCAGGGAAGGGAACTCTCCTCGAAACATGAGAATCTCTCTGAGAGGCTCTCTGCCATTGAAAGACAATTTAGGGAAACGCAAAGAAAGACATCTCTTTCGGAGATAACGAAGAAAAGCGAAGAACTCGAGCAACAGGAATTTATTTCAGTAAAACCAAATACCGAACCAGGAACTGGACTGGGATATGGTGAGGACTTTGGATCTGGAAATGGTGAATCACAACCGGAATTTGGATCTGGATATGGTGAGTCAGAAGTGGAAAATAGACATACTATGTCTGAAACATTCCGGAAGATTGGATCAAATTACTACTTTGTGGAAGGGAATGAGGAAAAGAAGAAAACCTGGAAATCGGCTGTGGCTTACTGCAAACAAATGAACGCCCACTTGGTGAATATCCAAGACGAAGCGGAGTGGAGTGTTCTATCGTTCACTGGCCTCCATCCGAGCCGCACCTACTGGATTGACATCTATGACCTTTCCACGGAAGGAAAATTTGTTTCCGAGTCCACTGGAAAAACAGATCCTTTCCTCAAATGGGCCGTTGATGAGCCCAGTTCGAGTCCTGGCGACGCAGACTGCGTGGAACTAAGCGCTAATATGATTTTCAGAATGAATGTTGCCGATTGTTTGGCCAAAAACTTTTACGTTTGTGAATTAAATATTTGAATTTAATTAAATACATCCAATGAGCAGAAATAAAGCAATTTAAATATAGAAAGGAAGCTAATTTCGGCATGCCGAAGTATGAATACCCTTGCAGTTAGTAGGAGAAGTACAAGAAAAACGTTCTGACTTTTTGGCTTTCTTATAAATATTATCAATTGTTCATTATTAAAAAATACGTCAAAAAAAAGTACTTTTGATTTTTACCAAGCCCATGCAGACATCTGGCGGGCGCAATCGATACTAAATAACAATGTTTCCCTAGAAATTCCAAGAGAGGCGCTACAGTATGCAAGTTCCTTTCTTACTTTAGTTAAAATCCGCAAAGAGGCGTATTTTTGAGGGAAGGAAATAATTTATCACAGATTTAAACCATATTTGACTACAACCGTTATTATATTACAATATTTTTATCGGTAACTATCGATAGCTAGCAGGAACCCAACATGTTCACCTCACTCATTACTTATTTAAAAATTGAAAAAGGTGAAAATGTTTGATTTAAGTTTTATCTATTTTTTTGTTTTCATTTGATATTTTAAAGCATTGCCAGACAAAGCAAAACAAATTCAAATTTATTGCACTGCCAGACAAAAACAAAAGCAATTATTAAAATGTTCATTCTTAATCAAAGTACTCGATACATGTTTTATTTCTTGTTCTAGATTTAAGTAAGCTAGCTACATTAAAGCCGTTTTGTGGACGCGGCATTATTAATATGACGAAAGCAATGAAAACTTACAAATCTTAGGGAGTTTAATAAATTGCTTCAAGGAAAACCTGGGAATTAATAAAGGAAATTGAAGATTCTACTTCAAATGGGTAATTAATGGTTACGTAAAAATGTTAATGCAACAAATTGAGTTCTTAATTAACGATTCAATATATATTTAATATCTCAGTTAGCATTAGAATCAAAAACTCCAAATGCTCAATCTGTGAGGGATTCGAACAGATTTGAATGAGTTCAATTTAAAAATAAAACGAAAAAACTTAAAAAAAAGTTTGCTTTTTGTACCTTCACTTATTCACAATTTTTAAATTTCAATTTAATTCTTCTTCGATTTATTTGGGTTTTTTTCTTTGTCGATGTTAAATTTTGAAAACATTGACGAGCATCGCATCTACACCGATATTTTCGGTAGAACTTGCATCTGTGCGGTCACAAAAAAGAGATCAAAATTTTCTTAAAAATTAGAATTTATGTAACGATTTATCCTTTTCATACACATTTCCTGTAGTAATTACTAAAATTAGGGCTGTTCTTCATTTGGACAAAAAATATCCAAAAATATCGCGATATCGATATTTGGGCAAGAAAAATATCACGATATAAATATATAATTTTCAGAAAAAATATCGATATATTATATCAACAACTAAAAAAAGGGAAAGAGCAAAACAAACGCGGTTAATTTATTTAAAATGTGACAAAAGTGATTGCAATAATATATTAATTAACCACCCGCCCTCAAAGTGCAGTTTTTGTTACTGTTAAAAGTGTAAAGTGAATCTGGTCGATCGAAAAATACAGGACGCATGGGAGAAGAGAAAAATGGAGCTGCCGTAAAAATTGATTAAACAAAACGACATCGGGAAAGAGTGTGAAAAGAAAAAGGGCCAAGCGAGAGCAAAGGAAAAATATAATGCACAGAATGGTTAAATTATTCCTCAGGTAATTGCATTTACAACTAAAAGAAACGACAGACGTCGTTGTCCCCGTCTTCTTTTGCTTTGTTCTTGTTATTGTTGCTCTCTATCTCCCTCTCTTTGCCGCTGCTCTTTAAGCTACGTTTTTATTTATTTTTATGAATGACGTAAGCCCCTATAGGAAAGCAATAACAACAACAAGCATGGGGCCGCATAACAAATTGGTTTTGTTGCTTTTGGATTTGTTGTTGTTGGGCTGCCAAAAAAAAGAGAGGAAAGGGAAAAAAATAACAAAAGCTGCCCTAACAGAATCGTTTGTTTGCTTGTGTGTGTGCTCCCCACCCCCACTCTCTGACGCACACACACATGCAGACAGAAGTGGCGTCGTTGGCTTTTTTTTTCTGGAAAAACGTGCTCGCCAAAAGAGAGCTCTTTTAAGAGCGCAATAGAAATAGTTGGACCCCACACTCTTTACAATGCTATTTCTTTTTTTGGTCAATGACCTAAGCTTTTTGTCCGTTAGTTGGTTTCGTTTCGTTTGCCAATTTCTACATGCTTGCCTATGTGTGTGTATACGCTGGAAAAGTTTATACTCTGCCTTTTGATGCGATTTACCGCTAGTTTATTACTAACCTTGAGCTCCAAACTTAAAGAGAGCCATTTGACCTCGCTTCCCCCATTCTTCACCGCAACCTAAGTGGTAAACAAAGGAGAAACCCCAGATAGCTTATGTATTTTTTTAAGATTTCTTTTAAAGTTTTGAGGAATCTACATCATTTTTCAATTATGTATAAGTTAAGTTAACTAAACTTTAGTGACCCGTTTTATGGGCTATTACAGTAGATTTGACCTATCAACAAACTATTTTGACTACATTTTAAGATATTTTACAGCTATTTAGCTGGCATCTTGATCCACTGCTGTACCTCTTCATCATTTTAATAGTTATTCATTGCATTTCTTTCTCTTGTATTCCACTCGATCATCCACTTGCCTTGTTGTTGTGACAATTTTGACAATAATTATGTTTATGCACTCAATTGCATTAAAGGCGGAAGTGAAAACCACACAAAGATGTAACATTTTGATACGTTTGTAGCAATAACAATAACAACGGCCACGACGACAGGCAAATTAATAAACCGCGAAAAACAAGGCACTGTTTACAAGTAAAATAAATATTTTTGTTGTCATTGTGTGTTCTTTAAAGGCAAATATTTTAATTTAAACTGCAGCAATTGCAGGGTGCCTTTGTTTTATTCGGTTCCCTATTAAAGATTATTAAATATTATTAAATATAAAAATAATTTAATGTATATTTATTATTTGTTTTTATTTATAAATTATATAACAATAATATAAATATTATGGAAATTTAAGGAAGATAGAATACAAGAATTTTCTACAAATATCACTGGGTTTTTAAAATCTCTTTATGCAATATGTTTAAAGTACCCCGGGATATAATTATATTCCTTTAAATTAATATAGATATTTTTAAATACATTTTTCGTTTAAACTTTTATGCATTTTAAGTTTAGAAAGTTTATCTTGCTTTATAATTATTGTAATTTCCAATTAGTAAGGCTTACATTTGTTCTGTACATAAGAGGCTTTAGTTCATGTTTATTTTGATCACTTTGGCTCTTAAATTTTTCTCTATTCCCTTATATATTAAATTTTAATTTAATTTTAGTTTTAATTTGGAGAATTCGTAGGGCATCAAGTGCTCGTTATGCCGTTTCTCAGTGAACTGTGAGAAAACACTCAACCAAAGAGCGAAGCAAAAAAGCTTTCTTCGTTTTAAACTCTCCGTTCGGGTCCGTCGATATGTAAACAATCGAGTAGAATGACTTAATAATGTTTTTAGTACTTACAAAGTATTACCACCAGGAAATGCAGAGCGGAAGTGCTTTTAAAAATATTTAAAATATAGATGGCAAAATGGCAATAAGAGATCGGCGCGACATAAATGTGGCTAGGTAAATACGAAGGCATCATTACTGAAGGTCGTTTTTGTTTGCGTGCGATAAACTTTTATTTTCGACTCTATAGCAAATAATGCGAATACCCAGACAAGACCCCGGCCCTATGTGTTAGTGATTCGCATTATCTGCTGGCTTTTGTTATCCAACCCTTTGCTTATCTAGGCATGATTCTCCCAGGCGTGTGTTTGTGATGGATACCTGATTGAAATGTGTTGTCCGTATGTTAGCGCTCCGAAGAGTAATCGACGGCCGGCTTATCAGTCGAGGGAATTGGAAATAAAAGAGCGAAATACTTACGAGTGTATCAGAAGGTGAGAAGCACTGCCATTAAGGCTAGCAACCGCACGCACACACCCTCAACCAATTTGTCAATCAACTGACAATCAGTTGCCAATCAACTATGCCCCAGACCGAGCCGATTTCAGTGCCCCGTGTGGGTGAGGTGGATTCTACAGTTTTTTCTAGGCAGTATCTGAAAAGTAGGACAAGAATCCACTGACTAATCGAACGCATAATTTGCGGCAATTACCTCTGTTTAGGCAACGTGATTCGAGCTGAAAGCATTCTGTGGGTTGGGTTTTTGGTTATTTGGCCATCATATTCCAGGAAATACAGGTCTTTTTTCTGTTTTAATTATTTAAACTAAAATTTAAAGATTTTTTAGTAATTAATATACATCCTTTGGTCTCTCTTCTTTTATAATATATTTATACTTGTAAGCTTATTAAAAGTGATTTCTTATCAGTCAAACTACTTCATTTATATGGTTTTAAATAATTCCCAAATATGCTTTGTGTTTACACATTTAAAAAAAAAAATATATTTTCCACAATATCCATAATTCTTCCTGTATCCAAAAAGTCCAGTCATTAAGTCATTTTTGCCAGAAAACAAACTTGACATTATTTCTTTTTGTTCAAGAGTTTTTTGAGTTGTTTTATTTGTTAAAACAAATGTTAACCAAAGAGCATTTCTGTGTTTTTGTTGCTTCATACAATGTACAATAGATATATATTATTTATTCAAAGTTTATCAGACGTCTTTATCTTTAACTTAACTTACACTTTTTTTTTAGATTTTGTAGATTTAAATTTAAGTCATTACATAAAGCTTGCTGTAATTACTGAAACTATCTGGCTTTCTCTGAAATTAATCAAAAATATATTCAACTTTTACTCTTCTACAGAAATGTAAACCACAAAAGTTTATCTAAATCATTTTATTTATCTCACGAAAATACAACACAGAATAAAGTTGTTTATTATATTTTTGTTGTTACCAACTCTATTTGGCCAAGAGCGTAATTTGTTTTGTGTTATCCGCGATTATCCGGAACCGCAAATGAAATCGAATGCAATGTTTTCACCTTGTTCCATTGCCAACCACCCGTGGCAAGCAATTAATTAGGCTTAGATGGATTTATGACCACCATATAACCCGAGATAACCCAGCGGCCCACAGTCGCGAATGGCATCATCGCAAAATGCTCATAAAAGGCGCGTCTATGACAGCATCTCCTTCACTGGTGTGCCGTGCACATTTTCAGTATTTTTGGCCAACACAACAACAACAGCGGAAAATAATAGAAAAAAATCAAATAAAAACAAAAAAAACCAACCTCCGAATGAACGTCTTGGACATGTGCGCAAATCTTTTTGAACTTTCGCATTCGAGGCAAGCGAAACAAGTGCCAAGAGCAAACCCTGACATACATTATAATTTGTAGCAACGCCCTCTTTTTATTTTTTTCTAAACGGACTTTTTTTTAGAAAATATATACTTATAACATATTTATATATTTTTGTGGATATTTTTTTTGTTCACCTACACGCGCGCATAATCCCATTTCGAGCGGCATCAATAAATATTCGGTCAGTCAGATTTCTATATAGCTATGCTGCTATATGAGTATATACTGCCCATCCATTTTGCGAATCGTCTTCAGACCGCCCACCAACAGCTGTTGACAGTCGCCTGCGAAACAACAAAAAAAAAACGTTTCGGAAATAGCAACTTACCTGGTAAAAGGCCCAGGTAGAAGACCTGAGGTTATATTATAATTAAAGCCAAAAGGGAGTCCCAACATTAGTCACAAGGTTGCTGGTCAACTACAATCTAAATTCGCATTTTTGTGGGCTGTGAGTAATCGCAATAATTAGTAATTGGGAGCAAATCGGCTCTTAAGGGGCCCAGCTGAGTAACTCACAAATGTGGTAGTAATAGCACAGTCCGTTTAAAAACTGTATGGCAGTTGGCAGTAAATTGATCATGAAAAACAATGAGAAACAAAGAGACTTTACAGGGAATTTGTTTATTACATTTAGTTAGAAATTCGATAATAATCTCAACTCTACATCTTGTTATAATTATTATAAACATTATTTAAATTCAGTTGAGAAATAAACTTGGATTCATCTCTTATAAAAAGCACTGTACCATGCGGTTGACTTTCCTTGCCATTTGATTGGAAAACTTGAAAACTGATAGAAAGTCAAAGATGCAAACACTAAAACAAACAAGCCAAAAGAGAAAGCCTTGGTGCCAAAAACAATGGGATCACATTGAAGGTTTATAACTCGTATAAATGTTGATAAAATACACTCGTATAAAGGTTGATATTATACTCTAAGGAATAAAAGGGGAAAGAACTCATAATTCCTAATGCCCAAGGGAGTAATTGTACTTTATTTATCACAATCAGAAACGGAAATGGAATAATTACTAAATGCGAATTTATAAAGTAAAATATTATATTAAATATTTAGTAAATACGAATATAAAATAAATTTACTGTATATGAATTTATAAAGTTAAATAGTGTATTATATTTGTTTATAAACTTTATTAGTTTGCATTTGCATTATTTAATAAACAATTTTTTGTAGAAGAAAGTAAGAAAGTATTTATTGTTCCTTATAATTAATTATAATAATTTTACTGTATGCAAATTGATACTTGCTGATAGACATTGCACTTTCCTATTAGTTTAATTTAATAAATACCTAATTTAAATCAAGCATAAATTATACATTTTTTACCCCTTTAAGTAAACATTTCTCATTAGTATATTTAAATATATTCGAACCGCACATTTGGCTAATTTAATTACAAACTCTCGACGAGAACATGAGCCCCTAACGAATTTCAATTATTATTAATGTTTTGTGCACTCTATTTGGTGTGTGAATTTGGCCGAGTCGCTTGTTCAATCGATTTGATTCCACTTAATGTGCGGTGTGAATTAATTCGTTGGCTGGTCAACAGAAATTATTGTTAAACAATCGAGAGTTGCCCACGCGCGCTGCCCGTATTTGTGGCTTCCTCCTACATTTATTTGGCCTTTTGTTGTCGCCCAAAATGTTTGTTTTGAACGTGTGCTGCTGGGAGGGAGAGCTTCTCTCTCAAATTCTCTTTTTGTCTCTGGCGATTCTCTCTTACAATTCTCCGACCGATGGCAACGATCGCTGCCCCGAAGTACTTCTGTGGACATCGTCGCATTTTGCGACTCATTCGTTTACGTTCACTCGACGCGTTCACAACGTTGCGTATCCGCCCCGTCGGCCGCGTGCATGAGTATTAGAGAGTCGCCGTCGTCGCTGTGAGCGTGTGGTTGTGCCCGTTGTTGTGCCTTTGCGAGTGTCTCTTTGTGAGTTCTCTTCACATATTTACGAATATTGTATGGCTGCGGCCGACTTCCGTTCCGTTCGATCCCGAGTTCGGGGTATAAAATCATTTCTAAATTTATAAAACAAACGCGTATACACACTCTCGCCTCGCTGCCCGGCTGCCCCCAAAGAAATCAATTTAATTTGTGCAGAATGAAACGCCCGAAGATGTATATTTATGCATAAATATTTGCCAAAAGCACCCACACACGAAAAGGAAAGAAGAAGAGAAATAAAAACAAGAAACACCCAAGTGCTAAACAACATAAAAGTGGGAAATAAAATTTGTAGATTTATTTAGCCAGACAAACCCCGCGATATACACACGCTGCATTTGAATTATATTTATTGTTTTCCCTTGCTTTTGTTGCTTTCTATATTGAGTTTTTTGAACATTGTTTTGTTTTCCCCATAAATTCTTCAGTTGAAAGTGAAAGTGGCGTCGCACCGGCGGACCGGAGATCGCAGGGACAGAATGGACAAGTTATGCTAAATGCAAAACGCTGAGCGCAAAACTACGGAAGCTTGAACATTGAACTCATTGAGGGGCTAGAAAATCTGAGGCAAAATGCGCTTGCAACATCGTTACGCCACCAATCCTGCAAGCAACAATCCGAGTAGCAACAACAATACCATTGGCAGCACCAACTCGTCGACCAGCAACAATAATAGCATCAACATCAAGCGGGCCAAGAAACTGACCGGCAGCAGCAGCAGCAGCAGCGGCATCATCAAGTTACGTTCTGCCAGCCAACAAAAGTCCAACAAAATGCCACCACAAATGCCAATGGACAAGGAATCGGAGATAATCCTGGCCACCGCTGAGCCTCTGAAGCGGGAGGAGCATCCCGAGGAGGGGGATGAGGTGGAGGAGACCACCACCACCACCTCGGTGGAACTGCGTTCGTCGGCCAGCTCGCACATCCGCGCCTACACCACCATCCGGAGCAACTCGACATCGGCGATCCTGGCTCAGGCGGGCCTTCCGCCGCTCACTCACGCCGGAATGTTGTATGCCCGCCCCCGCACCCTCAACGTTCACAATGTCTGCCAGACGCCCGCGCAGATAACGCAACTATTTTTTGGGTATGTTTTTTATTTCGTTTCGATTTCTCTTTTTTTGTTTTTAAAACGATTTTGGTTGCGGATACTACACTAACACTAACACTAACAAATAAAGAGGAAAGTAGAGGAGAAAGGGGTTTAGGATGGTTTTTAGAAGTGTTTAAGGATAATTTTGAAGGAACTTGTCATAGTGTTTACAAGGTTTTGAAGAATTAAACTTATTTAGGGGTTTTTTGCATGGATCATATCAAATATTGTTTGTTTAAAGAAACCATTAAGTTAGATGTACAGTAAAGAAAATCTGTATACCCCACAAATTAAGTATAATATAACCTTCGATTCATCAATATCTCTGCTAAATTTCCCATTTCCCTTTGTTAAATTAAATTCCTTCCATTGTTTATAGTTCTTTGCTTATGCGAAGCAAACTAAAAATCTTTCCTTTACTTGAAAATATACTTAACCCAAATATTTAGATAAAGAAAAAGGCGCGTCAAGGATACAAATACGAGTATTCATCATTCTCATCCCTGGGTTGTCAATTGGGAGGGTCAAGCTCCCTGCTGGTAACCAACAACAAGGTCACCAGCAGAAAGGCATTCCAGATGGGCAATCGCATAAATATTTATTGGGTTTCCTTAACGAATTAATGGTTTGTGTATATAGAGTGCGAATAGGAAATAATTGACCATTGGTATACCAAAATTTATGTACGAAATAATTAAAGTTCACTATCCTTGCCGACCTGGGTTAATGCACTGCAACTGCTCTGTCCGCATGCATTAATCAAATTAAGAACCAGATTTGGTTTGAATGCCCTCTCCAGGGTTATTCACTTTATTTGTTTGTCATAATCTTTTGAGCATTATTGGCAGAGATTTATCTGCTGGGCGTCACGATCTGCCACGCCTTCAACGAGCCTGCCCAGAGAACTGCAATCCGTTCCGTTTGGCGGCGCTCGTTCTTGAGAGATTTTGTCATCGTTATTTTAAAACTGATATATTTATATATTTATTTTGCGCGCGCGCGCTCAGAAAACAGAAAAACAGAATACGACAAAAAATATTCAATTAAACGAATTTGCCACCGCTCCCTGGGACTGACAATGCCGCCGACTCTCCTCGCACTTTGTGGCTGTGTGAAAATTCAATGAACTTGATCTTTGTCTCAAAACGTTGTAGATGTTTTCTTTGCCATTTTGAGAAGCGCGTGTATTGCATTTATTTTGTTGTCTCATTTGTTTCTCTCTCTTTTTTTTACCAATTGATACTCGAAATAATAACAAAGCATTAAAATGTCAAGCCGGGGGCTGTAAACACGAACTCACAAGCGAAAAGCCAGCGTCGAGTATCGAGTGCGATTGTGGCTATCGAGTACACGTTGTAGATTGGACATTTGTCTCAATTTGCATATAATAAAGTCATAAATAAGCCAGCAAATTGTCATTTTTATAACATATTTATTGAGCGCAATGCCTTCAGGCAAAGTCGTTTACAAATAACGAATATTTGGTGACCTATAATTATGAGAAAATAACTAAGAAACAGGAAGTGTTTAAGTCTAAAAACCTGACACATTTTGTTAAGCTATCATTATCACCTAGAGACACACAAACAACAGATAATTATCCCCATTAAAGCCTAATTATCAACAGCTAGTAGGTCTCATAGTTTTAAAATATATAGAAATTATTCTGCTTTGTTAAATAATATAATATTAATAATATTTATAACCCATATTAGAAACCAGCCACACCCAACGGATTCAAAAAAGGTATCTGCGGGGTATTCAATTCACTAGATCTTTGGCTATATGGCTTATGGTTTCGGTCTCCGGCTTCCCACCATCTTCGTGGTCGATGATGTTATTTGGCTGAAATTTAATTTTAGCCATGATCTATTGTCTACTGACCTTCTTCGTGACACACTCTGTTTGTAATGCTGCGGCACGTGTTGGCGATTTTCAGAGCATTGCTCTGGAAACTGGAATGGGATCGAGATATATACATATATAAGCTATAAGCTAGGCGTCAACTAATTTCCACTCATAAATCACATCACAGTCGTTCATTAAGCGACTTTAATTAAAAGAGTTGGATGCGTTCGCCTTTCTGTTTTATTTCGCCTTAATTTAATTGTGGCAGAGTGCGATGCAGCCATAAATCAAGCATTGACCGGGCCACTTGTCCGTGGTGATGAGTTTATCAAAGGCACTTCAATTCAGCAGCCGCATTCTTTGTCAATTGTTATTATTATTATTGTAGAGTGGCCACTGCCCCAGCCAGTATTATTTTGTTATTTGTTTTGATGTCTTCCCCTTTATTGCTTTGTTGATTCCGGGGGTCTCGCTATAGTGCTTCGTGCTATTATGCTTTATATTTAACTCGATTGTGTGGAATAGTGCAATCGACGAATATCCCAGTTGGCAATCACGCTTAATTAATTTATTAAAAATGGCAAATTGTCTAAAGGCGGCACAACAATCCTCTGACGAATGCCAATTCCAAGTATCTAAGAGTATTTTCCTTTACTGGGGTTTATTCGTAGTTCAAGTTAATGTATATTGTACATTGTTTATATTTTTAGAAAACCCTTCATCCGGAACAATAGAATAATAGTTATCCCGGGTTAAACTCCAACCCAGTTAATAACTTTTTATTAATTATCTTTTTATAGAGATGCTTGGGGAAGTCCATTGTATATATAGTAATATATTCTCAAATGTTATCCTAATTACTTGAGAGCTTAGTGGGCAGTCGTTTTAAATATGCGAATTAACTTGTCGCAAGTTAGTCAAGTCATCATCAGCCGTCACAGCCTCAGGTGTGAGTAGTATCTAGTAGGAGAAGTCAATTAGGAAAATCACCTGCACACCCAATTCTCGCTTCTATTGCGGAACTGCGGCACGTTGGCAAATAAATAATAATAAATGTGCTGGGAAATGCATTAATAGGCTAAGCAAATGCGCGCATTAATTATTCATTCGACATAATTGAGAAACGTGCTGTAAACAATTAATCGAGAGAGCCTGCACAATCCCATTCCCGTGCCCGCCCGCGCTGTAAACACATCCAGAGCCAAACATAAATATCGAATAACGAATAACAACGTATAATGAACCCCGATCTGAGTGAGGCGAGTGAGCTAATCGTTTAAAAATACATATACTCAGCAGAATGCAGATCGCAGCTGACTGCAATCAGCGGGCTAAGAATAGTCGGAACTACTTCAGATAGATGGATGGGCCTATAAAGGCCAGCCTGTAACCGGATGGACATACGCTTTTGATTGCCAGATAATGTCTGGGCGATATAGCCAAACGGATGAGCCAATCAGCTCTGATGTCACCTCCGAAAACTGTATTTCAACCTCATCGACGACAATTAACTTGATTTGATAAAATCGATAAGAGATACATATAAATGGAGTATTACCATCCATTAGTGGTGGTGTTGTCATCCCACTAAATAAGTTTAGGGCATAAATTGTTCTATTTTGTTTTTATTATTTCTGTTGTGCTCCGATAAGGAAAGACCATAAAATCGAATTAAAGATGATCCAATCCATTGATGTCATTACCTATAAAGAGTTTCTAATCAGTTAAGGTTGGTGATTTAATCAAGTGATTTGCCAGGCAATTTAAACAATTTTGCTTCATTTGAAATATTTAAACTCCTCCGATTTCTTTGTTCTTTTTTGTACACGATCTACTTGAGATGAACATGACCAAAGTTAACATATTTGCACTTGGCTAATTTTCATGGCCAAATGCTTTTCTCATTGCCATCTTTTGCCCCCTTCAACCCCACAGATATGCAAACTAAAAAGCGTTTAAACAATGTTTTTATTTTTGCACTGTTTACGTAGCTCCATTTGTTTGGTTTTGCAACCGTCGCTGTATTTACGCGAGCATGTTCTAAAAATAATATGCATCATCCAAAGTCAAAAGAAAGTGTGAATTTTTGAGGGCCATTACTGGAGGCTACCTCATAATTTACAATGCAAACACCCATCAAAAGTGGCAACACAACAATAGCTGCCAAAAACGCAAATAACGAAATTAAAAAAAAAAAAAAAAAGAAAATAGAGAAAGAATCACAAGAAGCAATTTAATAGCAAAATATAAGAAAGCCCATTAAATCATGTGAGTCCAAATAACAGATATATTATGTATATATATATCTGCCTATATATTTATAGCAGAGGAAGCGGCGCAAACAAAATACAATTTTTTAGAATATAATTTTATGGCAGTGCCGAGTGGTGTTTTTTGTGTGGGTTCCTCCTAGGGTGTTTCGTCAATTTAAGCTCACTCACGATGATTGCCTAGAATTCAGGTTTTTCTTCCTTTCAATTGGATTGTAATTGATTTTAAGAAATAAATAAATAATAATTCTACAGGGTTACGTGTAGTTCAGAATTAAGGATTTCTTATAAATATTTAAATAAGATAGATGTATTGTTATTATAACCCTTTTGGCCTTTTATATATCTCAAATATTATCTCAATCTGAGATTATTATAGGAAAAGTGCCATTTATCTTGTTTAGAAAATGTTTTTAAATAACCAAAATACCCTTTGAGTCTAAGGCATAGATGCCCATAGTTAGTATATTTATCTTATTTAGAAAATTTATATAAATTACCTCAGGTACACCTTAGTTTTAGAATAATACAAATCAGTAACTAAAATTTTCAGTCTTAGCCTAGAAACTCCCTTTCACAA
The DNA here is from genome assembly GCA_008042675.1 of Drosophila seguyi. NCBI lineage: Eukaryota > Metazoa > Arthropoda > Insecta > Diptera > Drosophilidae > Drosophila > Drosophila seguyi. The sequence goes on along the minus strand of VNJU01009374.1, from coordinate 311,403 downwards.
GCTTTCCCCTGTGATCTTTCTCTAGGAAATGCCAAGGCTTTTACTCTTTCTCCCAATGATCCGTGTGACCTCAGATTCCTGAGGCTTTACCCATTACCCGTACACTCGTACTGACTCACTTTTCCCCGCTTTGCAAGTAGCCCCTTTGAGGCAACCAGATGTCGAAGCGATCGGTGGATGCCTCACTAACCTTGCGCAAAAACACAAATATACGCGATTATGTATATATACATTCGGAATGGTGCTTGTGGTTCTCTGGTTGCTTTATCGATCGCCTGGATCTGGGCTTTCGGCTCTTTGTTAGTCGACCGAAATATGTAACCTATTTATTTTTGAAATGTTGACCTCATACGCACACTGTGGCCCATAAGTGGGAGTAAATCGATAGCGACCAAATGTGTCGATGACAACTTCATTCATCGCAGCATGGAGACTGATGACTGACTGGCTGACTGACTGACTGAACAACTGACTAACTGACAGTCTGTAGGCTGTTGAGCGGCTTTTGTTCTCGACCGACTCACTATCTCTATACTTTCAATCAGAAAACGATAATTCATGACATCACCATCATCAACGGTCCGTGACAGTTCTCCACCCTTTCCGCTTGAGTGGCACACTTAATTGGTAATTTAACACAATATTAAATAAATGTGAGCCCTCCGGTCTGACCGACACCCCTGGCTGCCAGTGGCTGTAATTCCTATTAATATAAATCCACTCCATAATTTTTATTCGCTCGTTGTTTTTTTTCTCGCCTTTTCGCGACATCAAAAGTTCGTGAGCTTGGGCCGGGAGCTGATTTTCTCATAATCGGCATTTCATTGATGGAGTCATTGAGCAGGGGGAAAAGAGAGTACAAAAGTATACAGATACAAATACATATATATTATATATGTATTATAGTATATGAAAAGCAGAGTAAAGAAAACCACTTGGCGGGAAGAAGCACTCTGTGCATGCGAAGGGTAGCTAAGTCAGTCAGTTGCTCGGGTGCGCGTCTAATGAGCGGTTGTGTTCTCTGCATCATGGCTTTGAAGTCACTTTACCTAGCTATTAAATAAATATATTTGGTAAAAAATATAAATTAAATAGATGAGGAAACAAATTGTGCTTAATGGTACTTCGTGGATACAACTTCCACAAGGATAACACTTGACAAATAGGTTACAGAAAACCTCATTTAAAACAAGGAACTACAATTATAAAGGATTTCTAAGGGTCTTGTTTGGTAATTTACTTTATTATTTAATTGTTTTTAATTTAGGAAAACAGTTTATTTAGTTGAATTGGTTTTTTACATATTGTATAACTTTTGAAACACCTCCAGGCGTTGATTTTCCTTAAAATTCAATACTAGAAGACTAATATTTTGTTTAAATACAGAAGAATAATTACTGTATTTTTTTTACAGGAAAAAATTTTCTGTGATTATCTAGAAAACTACATAAAACTGTAAAATAACATTACACATTTCCTTATTTTCTGTGAGGTCTCTTGCGAAGGTTACTTCCGACACTACTTAGAAGTGACTTTAAAAACAATTTTTTTAAAACAATTTTCAAGAATTTAAACAAAATCAATTGTTTTGCTTTGATTTCAAAGGAAGAGTTTGGCTGAATATTTTTTTCCAACGCTCCCGAAGAATATTATTCTTTTTCTGGATCATGATCGAATCGCTTGCCGTACACATAGATCGACTGTTCGATCCGGCAAATACATTTTGCGATGTGTTTGGAGCAACACTCCGCCGCTCGGCCATCAGAAGTTGGGCTGCGAGATTAGATTAGATGCCAGGGCAGCGATAGGGCAAATCACTCTGTACACTCCAGAGAAAACCCAAAAAGATTGGAAATCAGACAGTTCGGGCCAATACAGGCCAATAGCTGAAATTCCTGGGGCCCCGAGCTCGGCCAAGTGCCTGGCGAAGGTAAAAAAATTACTCGCAAGTGATATCACGGCGCTCCACAATTTGGGTATACAATCGAATAAATAATAAATAAATGCAAAACCTGGGGAGAGGGCGGGCGAGTAGAATAGCATTTATATATATATAAAAAATACGAGGCATACAAAAAATGGTAAAGTGTGAAGCTTTAAAAATAAACGTTGATGTCACAAGCGAGCCCCAGAGACGAGCGGCGAAATAAAGAAAAGAAGAAGCCGCAAGCGAACCGCAAAAATAAAGCGAATATAAAAGGTTATAGGACAACGAACGACTCTGCAATCAAGATACTCGACTCGTATGAGACTAAAGCGATTCCCAGGCCAAAAAACCGATGACGCTATGTCTTTTGCAGACGAAACTATCCCCTTGTCCGGGTGCCCCAACTGCCCTGTGAAAGCTTGTCGCATTCTGGCCGTGTTTACCCAGTCTCTATAAATAGTTCTCCGGCAGAAGCAACGCTTTATAAATAAAGAACCACCGATTAATCAGATACGACTACGACCACTTGAGGTAGGGTTTCTTCTAACGACTTCTCAGGCTGGACAGTGAAAGGTAGCGAGAAGATAGTCACCCATCATGGCAAAGAAAAGAATAGAAGAATAAGAATTGTGGGGTTTAATTATGATGGCTGGCTTTGATATTATCTTAGAAAGGTCTTCCCTGGGATATAATTTCTTCTATAAATAATGTCAATCATTAGTCTAAGTTCTTAAATTACAGATAAGTTTAGTTTCAGAGTCTAGTTTAAAGTAAAATATTAGGTTGTTTTCTATATCTGATCCCGATTTGTAATCAATTTTTTATTGTATTAATTTTGTATTTATTATTGGGCACTTTTCTTAAATTTTAGATATTTTTTCAAGACCTTAAAAATGTATTTGTATTTTACTTTTCAAGTCTTTAAAGCCTTATCTTACCCAAGAATCTGTACTGCTTAGTTAAACATAATTAATTGTTCAAACATTTAAAAATAAGCAAAATCATAGGCAAACTTTACTGATAATATTTGTGAAACATTTCTACACTGAACAAAAAGGGTTTTATACCTTAGAAGGGATTTAGCATTGAGTATATTATGTTAACCATGTTAAAATTGACTTCATTTTAATACAGATAAGGTTTAAATTATAAAATCTGTAATAATTTAAGATCACTAAAAATTATAAATAGAATTCTTGTTGGATTTTACAGATTATATAAAGAAATATAGGTAACATTAAAAACTATTTATACAAAAATAATAACTTAGAAATATATTATAGAGCTAAATTTAAAAATGTTAAAAAAAATATTTTTTATTATTTTTTTAAATTATTTTGTCCAATTTTTTTTTTATTATTTATTAAGTCACATTTAAACACCAAAGTAAACACTTTTTCACACTTTTTACCCCATTAAAGATCATTAGTAGCTTTATTTATGTTAACCTCCCTCAACTTATAGTGGTATTAGTGTTTTTGGCGGGATTATAGTGCCAATTTGGCTTAGATAAAACAGATAATCGGCCAAGAAACTGCAGGAAGAGTTCAAAGAGCTCGGCGATGACGCCAGCCCATTGATAAATATTCAGCGAGAGTTGCCGCAGCTAACACAGATAACAGATAACGCCTGATAAATAAAAGAGATATGTTTGCGAATACGAAAAAAAAAAATAAAATTAAGTCTGTTGCCAAGATTGTATTGGCCGGCCCACTAAAAACAGCTGTTCAAAAAGAGCGCCATTTTCTCTTTTCCACCCACTCTCTTCGAGGGGCTCTCTTTCAGTGGCTGCTCTTTGTTTAACATTTTACTCACCAAGCATCGTCATTTTTATTATTAGTTATGACCTCATCATCGATTATTGCCGGGAGAGTTGTGGCGGCCGGTCGTTGTGTGTGTGTTTGTATTGAAACAAGTCGCTGAGCAAGCTGCAGCCACAGCTCCCCCGCCCCACCACGCCCCTCTGAGCACCTTTGGGTCTCTCTTTCGCTACCTGTTACCAACAGAGAGTGAGCCCCATTCGATGTGTGTTTTATGTTTGTGTTAGGGCGCCACAAGTCTTGTGCCAATGTACACTGGGGAAAATAAAAAATCATAGAAGAAATAAAAAATTGAATAGAGGAAGTAACAAAGTAGAAATCCCTACCTCAAAATTCAAATGAGAACATCACTAATTTAAGAATTTAATCTTATTAAATCTATAGCTAATTTATAGTTTTAAATATTATGTTTTCTCTTTGTTGGCGTAGCATTAATTTCTCTCTGTGCAGCATTCAACACACCTCTCTTTGAGATTTGTCTCCATCTATGCATGGAACGCCGCTGATTAATCCGCGAGTGGCTGGACATGTGTTCTATAAACTTGTACGCAAATATTTTTCGCTTGATTTACAAGCTGTTAAATGCAAATATATGTTTAGCCACTCACAGTGATTTACACACAGCGCCCCAAATGCAAATAGTATGTTTTTTTTTTTGCCTTTATAGTGACTAGCGACATTTAAGCTTCCACCCGTACTCATTCCCCGGGCTCAACGTACATTCCGTGTCATTCCGTTCAATTGTCTTCGGAAATTGTTTATTACTCATTTCAAAAGCACTCTACGACGTGGATGGGGAGCGTGGGTCAATGAAATCATTTCCACAAATGCATTTTTCTTAATGGCTATCTCTGTAAATGTTCCCCGATCACCGCAACGTCATTTGGCTTGGCTTCGGGCCAAAAACATGAATAAATACATATTGCATATGTGCGGTTTTGTTGGAAAAGTTCATTCATCACTTGCGGAAATGCTGATCTGTTTACTACCTTGATCGGTTTATTCAGAGATTATTTGTTAGTTGAGTTGAATAAGAAAAATAAGGCTTTATGGATAACTTTAAATATTTATTGGTCAATGAGAATTATAACTATTTATATGGACAATAGATACAAAAGATAAAATACTAGGATAGACGGAAGATGCTTTAGTTATCATCGCAAAATTCTGTGATAATTAATAATTCATTAATAATTAATACAAAACAAATGCTTACCCCTAATATTCGTGTAGAGTCTCTCAAAAAAATTAACAACCCAAAAATCAAGATATAAATTGATCATTTCCCCCCTTTTTTAAATTGATAGTCTCTACCAATCTCATGTCTTGTCTTACCATTAATAATTGCTACTCCCGCTCAGCACCTGATTAACAGATAAGAATATTCATTAATTCAAATCGCAGACATATATTATTTTCAACTGGATACATTGATAAAGCTATACTTATGATTCAGAGATAAAAATTTATTTAATTAACTGCAACAATCATTCAAGAAACGAATATACTATACGATCAGATAAGTGGCATTTATTACTATCAAACAATGAGGATCAGACACGATCCGATGAATCACAACCAGGGATTTCGCATACTCGGTTGTTATCTGTTCTATGATGGCCTAATGGCTGATACTAAGTACAAGCCCACAAGGGCTTCATAATAGGCAATTTTGTTTCGTTATCGAGAGATAGCCAAGTTATAGATAGTCTTTACTTGATTCGAGCTGAAACGCTAACCAGACGTTATCTTTAGCACGTAGGGTCTGTAGCAAAGGTGAGATAAAGCCACAGGGCAACAGAGAGACTGAGAGAGGACCTTGGTGTATTAACTTGGCCTTATCTGCTTACCTTTTAATGGGTCACGGAGAATTTCCGGTAGCCGGGCCTGATCGCTCCGGTTTATTTGTTTACCTTCACTGCCACACTCTTCTTTCCTCGGGGTTTCTCTTGGACTGCTCATGCTTTAGTTATTTATTTGTAATTTTATGCGGTTGGTCAGCATACATAAAAAACACAAACTTGTTTACTACCTTATGTCGTCGCAGTTTAGGGGCACATCATGTCAGGTTCTAAGAATCTATCTGATGCCCGAATTTCATCACGAATAAAGCTTATGAATCAGCTAAGGCCCACCTGACCTGGAAATATGGAATATTTTTCGTTCACTCTGGATGATAATTTAAATGTTTCTTTGTTTACAAATTATAGGAAAATTATAAGAAGCGATACCTTATTTTTGTTAAGACTTTATAAAGATAAAGTTGTCATTCATCAAGACAACTTCTTTATAGCTTTTAGCTTATTTTGAATACTTCCCGTTTGCCTTTAATTAGATGAGCAGGAAATGCATCTCAGTTCAGACATGGGAATACTAAAAACAACGTTTATGACCAAATAGAGATTTTGTTAATTGTGCGGATGCTGCACTTCCTCGGTTGCATTCCCCGGAAATGTTGCCACTGCCAAATTTGCTCATCGACTGGCGGCGGCCAATGATCTTCCTTTTTATGGATCTCTCTGATTCTCTCTGCCGTGTTTGTGGTAAACAAAGCATAAATCTGTTTGCCATAAAAATTCCAACAACAAGAAACAAAACGGTACAAATATGGCGCAACTTCACCCACACAGACACACGGCTAGAAGCAGAAGCAGGCCAAAAATAGAAGACCAACAGAACGAAACAATTTTAATAAAACAACAAGAACAAATAAAGTAAAGAGAGGCCAGGCCAAATTTAGTGAATGATGTGGAGATGTGGGCGTGCCTAGTCAGCTGATGCAGTCATGTAATTGGCATCTAGACAAGTTTGACCGCCGCCTGCACTTGGTCTTTGGGTGTTTTTGTGTTGCCAGAATTTGGTCATCAAGATAAGACAAAGTAAACCAATTTTAATTTTTAAAAATTAACTACTCTATGATCTTTTTTTTATCAAATATCTGTAACATGATCCGAAAGATAGAGCTTACATCCATTTTAATATATTTAAATCACTCGCCGTACACTTTTCAACGAAAACATTACAGACTCCTAAATTCAAATTAATTAAAATAATAAAAATCCTTTATATACATTAAAAAATAGCCAAACTGCCAGCTCTGAAATAAGCCAAAACCCTCTCTCTTTCTCTGACATAATCGGTTGGCATTTGAATTGAATTTGCATTTGTTGTTTTGCTTCTCTTGCCCAACATGTGCCTTTGTGATGTTAGAGTTTCTTTGCCTCTGTGTTGCATGGTTTATGCTTTGTTTTTTTGTGTGGGCAGAGGCATCGGCCCAAACAGTTAACAGACAAGTTTGTTGAGCCATAAAACCAAAAATGTTGCTCCCCATTAATGTCTTCCCGTTCGCACACGCTTTTTTGGCGCGATTTTGACAGGGACTTTTCTGAGCGACGAGTGGGCTGTGTAAATCGTAGGGAAAATTAATATTTTTAAGAGCTGTTTACAGCTTTGATTAAGTCGAATATTATGCCCAAATTAAGGGAGACATATTTTAGCTTGTTTGCTATAAGTGCTTGGGAATTACAGGCATATTTTATCCTTTTTTAAAGTTTTATAAAGGTATTTATAAGACCAAGTTAAAATATGTTATTTCTACTTTTCTCAAAACAATATTTAATAATAATTTTAATTTTGCCAAATAAACTAAACTAGCTTTTTTAATATGTTTTCTGACTTTTATTTGTCACTTGTCTGGGCCTTGACTTGACGTCATTTCACCGAAGAGCAACCTTCTTCTTGCCATTCTCTATCATTGATAAGCCAGCCAAAGCAATTATATGAAATAATTCACGACTCGGAATCAAATGTATAAACAAAAAAATTTGTTGAGTTCAGTCGTAAATCTCAATCGCAAGCGTTTAAAACCGAGAGTGAAATAAAAAAATAATTATAAATAATTTACGCAATACAAAAAAAATTACAAAATTCTGTGTTCTTGAGCAAATTGTCAACAACGCAAAAGATATATAATATTGCTATAAGAGATATTGTGTACCAAATTCTGGATGAATTATTTTGCGTTTTCCATTTCAAGCCCGAACCAAGAGATATAAATAAAAGAAACACAACGAAAACGAAAACAGTTTTGAAATCCAAATGGAAATCAAGTAACTGCGCCGCAGAAATTTCGTACAGCCCGGGTCTAGCTATATACGATAAATATTACCCATTTATAGCTGCCCTCCAGCCCGCTCCAATCTGTTCTCTCCCTTTCGTGCCTGACATATGTTACGTATACGCGATATTTAAATTTCCATTGCACAAATGATGCAATTGCCAATGTTTTTCCTGCTGCTGATTCTACTGCTGATGCTGATGGTGACGACGATTTCCGGCCAAAGGGCGGACGTTGAGGAAGAGTCCGCCGACACGGCAGCCACAAAAATATCGTAATATTAAAATATTGTTATTGAAACTTTTTTGTTTGAGCTTTGCTTTTCCATATATTCGTGTTTACATGACTCAAAATGGTGGCTTTACAACATGTGTCGCCCCCCAGAAACGTGACAGGCGTACCAATTTGTTGATATATACTGAGATTCATACAGTTTCCTGCACTTATTATAATACGGAATTGATTAGCTCTCGAGTCCTTGGGTGGGTTCATTGCGGTTGAACCCAGTATAAATATGTAAATTGTATTGATTTTGAGTGTACGCTTCAAGTAAACATAATAAAAACTATATGTCCGGTTAGGCTTTTCCACTCTAAATTTACACAATATATGCTAAAAATACCAGCTATATCTTCCAGCTAGATAATAAAACAATAAATTGCACAATGTATCGCATCCACAGGCACATAAATCGAATAATTGTTTAATAAGGCCATAAATCGTTCAATAAACCATTACCCAAGGCAGTTTATTTTTAAATATTGAGCAACGATAAAAGTGAAATAGACTGTTTGCTAATGATCTTCTCATTCATTTTCTTACAGAGAAGTGCTGAATGCATGGCGTGCAAAGGCCCGGTGCAATGTAGTGCCCGACGAGCGGACCCAGGAGCTCTTCCACGAGCTAAGCTTCCATCCTAGCCAAAAGCAGAGTGAGTGATTTCTAGATTTTTTTATAAAAATAAATATCTAACTTTATATTTTCTGTTACAGTAAGTGAAATGCTGCAGACGGCCAAGAAGGTGGCCCGCAAGGGTGGAAGTGGTCAGGCAAATGGCTTGACCTTTGGCCAGTTTTGTGTTCTAGCCGCGGATCTGAAGCGTTTTAGGTAAGTTTCATAAGAACATTCTCCATTTTAAATTATTAAACTTATCATGCTTTTCTTCAATATCTTCCAGAGCTTCAACAATTTCGAATCAGCCGTCTTATTGCGACTACCAGACACTGCTACCGGAACAAGATGATCCTGCCAGCTCCTCCACCTCCTCCAAGCATCATCTGCAATCGCCAGCTGCCGCCCCATCGTCGTCGCCTGCTTACAGCAACAAGAAATCGGATAACCATGGTACCGAGCTGCGGAGCACCAAGTCTTTTAGCAGTGTGGATGACACCAAAAAGAAGAAGAACGCCAGCAATGAGCCCGTGGAGGTATTCCTCGGCGGCTCCTGTAATCCAACCACCTGGCGCGCCGACGTTGCCATACCAGCCCTCAAGGAATTGGGCATTTCGTTCTACAACCCTGTGAGTCCTTTCTAAAATGTATTATTGAGAATTTACCACTTACTTCTTGCTTGGATTTGACCAACAGCAAGTATCCGATTGGACGCCCGATCTTATAGAGCTGGAGCATCGAGCTAAGGAAAAGGCCCGTGTATTATTCTTCGTTATGGATTCGGAAACACGCGCATCTGCTGGTGCCATCGAGGCGGCACACATAGCGGGTCAAAACTGCAAGCAGCTGGTGTTGGTTTTGCATCCGTATAAACCAAATCAGAAGATCCTGAATGAGCCTATTTCACAGCAGTGAGTATTTACGAGAAAAATCAAAGATATTCTTTTGATATTAAATACAAAATTCGTTTGTTTAATTTTCAGAGAATACCTCGATCTAAATCGGAATCAATTGATACTTAAGGAGCTGGTCTCCCGTCGCGGCCTGCCTGTATTGGATAACATACCCTTGGGCTTGCATCGCACCAAGGAAATTCTCTCTGGCATCCGAGATCCACCGTCCAAAATATCTTCTATATTAGAGTGAGTGTCTCAAATTTATTTTAATTATTTAATTTAACTAATTTGATTTTCCCCACTTGTTTTCTAGTACCGTTCGCGGCGCCTTCGATCGCGTGAATCCGCAAAGCGATCTGCTCACTGTGGAACAGTGCAAACGTGCTCTCTTATTCCTAGGCTATGCTCAGAGTTTAGTTAATTTAGACAATCTAACTAAGATCATAATCAATCAACGCGAATCGCTGAAATTGCTCCAAACGCACAGTGCCAGAGCTGGCGTCGAAAATCTGGACGGGAGTGCTGCCGATGAGGGTAGCAACTGCATCCAGCCTACTTTGCCCAGCCAGGAGCTCATCGACTTTGATCTGTTCTGCGTGATCTCGGCCTACTTGTCCGTCCTGCAGCAGGAGATCCACGAGAGCGGCTGTATTTCGCCCATCAAGGGCACTAATGTGCCGCCTCCGCAGGTCTACTTCACAAATGGTAATTATTAAAGGTGACATCTTTATGGAATCCCAATTTTTATCGTATTATTGATATTATCGCAAATAGCTCCCGATGTGGACATCTATTACTCGGCCAGCAAGAATATTTCGCGTACTTCGAGCAACGCCAGCGTTCCGTCCAACAGCAGCAGTGGAATTGGCCATGATCTGGAGCGGCAGAACTTATTCGAGCAGCTCAGCCGCAGCCGGGATAGCGGCACATCGTCGCCCCAACCCACGGGGGTATCGAGCAGCTTAGGTAAAAGCCCCAGGCCACAGATTCTCCTGAATGTGGAGTCAATCGAAACAACCGAAATAATCACGACCAAAACAATAGAAACCAAGGCCAATGCTGTGACGGCTGCCCAATTAGTTTCTACGCCCGCCGAGGAGGAGGAAAGCGACTCCAACGATTCGGTCTTCTCCAGCAGCAGCTCGATAGCCAGTGCCGGCGATGCTCTCTGTTGCGGTGGTGGCCTAGATCTCCGGGATGTTTATCTGGGCGGAAGCTGTGTCCTCCGCACCAAGTGGCGTACGGAGCTGGCTGTTCCGTATCTGCAGTCGAAGAATGTGAGTTTCCACACCCCAGCGCTGCACGAGAGCATCCAGCTGATGCAGCAGAACCAGGATCAAAGCCAGGAGCAGGCAACTGTCGCACAGCAGCAGCAAGCGCCCAACGAGCAACAGCAAACGCAGAGATCGTTTGTGCGCACGCGCAGAAAGTGCCGTGGGAACCAGCTGCAGTTGGAGGAGCAGGAGGAGCTGACCGTGGCGGAGGAGTCGCTCAGCTGGTCCCTGCCACCGGTGGCCGTGCGCCAGAGCCTGTACAACCCATCGCTGCTGGACTCTAGCCGAGTGCTGCTCTTCGTCATCACGAATGAGACGCGTTCGTTGGCTCCCATGACACTGGCCGCCCACTGCATTGGCCTCATGTACAATGTGGTGCTGGCGGTGCAGATGCTGCCCGATGACTGCGTCCTGGGTGGTGAGAAGGTGGGTTATTACACATAAATTCAACGTATTTGTATTAATTGCTATATTTTCCTTACAGCTGACCGTGGCGGCCATCAAGGACTACAACCGCGGACGGTCGTACCTGATTGACCTGGCCAAGCGGCAGGGCGTGCCCGTGTTCACCGATATTCGGGCGGCCCTCGAGTGCACCGTGGCCAAGGTGCAGGCCTACAACAACCGGGATCGCTGCTAATTCGTACCTGTATTCAAGTTCCAGCACATGACAATTTAAGCTTATGTCTAATCTAAGGCCTAGTGCAATTTACGTTCTACTTTCCCCCCAAAACTTAAAACTAACTTAAACGGTGTCTAATCGTATTCGGAGTACACTCTTCTACCTAGTTAAAGCTATACGTAATATGATTATACAACAAAAAACCAAGTGTAAAACCACTAAAATGTCGTCGCCCAGAAAGCGCATTTCATAAACTAATGGAGAAAGTGACATGCATTCGGAGCTCCCCTCTCTCTATATCGCTAAAACGCTATATAAGCTATATGCTGTATGCTTTATGCTAATTTATTATTTATTTAACACACAATCATGTGGTACATGTGCTAAATTAACTGTAAATATTCAAACATGTACAATCTTAAAATATATTTATATATATTTTATAATCGTAGTGAGCATTCATATACAATTAATTAATAACTATGTAAAAGCAACAATTAAATATATATATGTATACCCATAGTGACCCACTATACCAGTTAGACGGCAAAAAAAAATATCTCAATAAACCAATTTTTCTAACATATTTAAAAGGATTTTTATATTTTTTCGTAATTTTAAGCGAAAACGGTTACTTACACTTGACATTAATTACCTTAACTGTCAATTTTACTTTAAAAAAGTCCGGAAATTTGTTTTTTAAAATTTAGGATTTGATAGGGTTTGTTTTAAATTAAACTTGCCCAATTTTAATCATAAACTTAGCTGTCATATTATATGTTGGATTAGCCGATAAAAATAATTACGAGCAAAATTTAACTACGCGCTCTTCAAAAGCATTCCCAGATAGATAAAAAAGCTGGCAGCTGGCAACTGGCAACCCTACAGCAAGCCATGCCACCAGATCGTAGTTTTTGGGACAGGCTGGCATCCCTCCGACCGCAGAAGATCGGCGAAAATCTGACGTGATAAAAGTCACACTCACACCCACGCACTCGCAAGCACACGGACGGGCAGTACTCTCACTCTCTGCAAATTGCTTTGTTGCTATTTTCGCGTGGCTCCGTTTTGAACTCTGTTGGACAGAAATTTAACAACAAAATGTGATATTATCGGCGCTTGTTTTCCACACGCGTTTTTACCATTCGCTGCGTTGTGGGCATGTGTGTGTTGTTGTTTTAGTTTCATTCGTTCGGTTTGGCACTTTGATTTCAGTCGCCAATCGTCAATCGGTCCGCCGGGTTCTTTTCTCCAATTCGAACGCGACAGTGTGCGTGCGTGTGTGTGTGTGCGAGCGGGTTCAATCAACTGTAGTTTGCCAGCCGCGCACATTCCTCCCCCGCCCACCCAAAGCCATGCTTAAGAACCACAACACGCTCCATTTATGCAATTAATGCATATTAAAATAATAAAGTAAACGGAATTTTTTGTTTGGCAAAAACAACTACGTAACAGCAGCAGTCGCAGTCGCAGCAGCGGCTTGTGTGTGTGCGTTGGGTCGAGAGCGCCGCGAGAGTGGGAGCGCGAGTGATAAGTGAGAGGGAGAGCATTGTTGGCGCTTTTGTAACGGAACTCAGAAGCCGTAGTTGAATTCAAGTGACGTTCGAAGACGGCGGCGCAAAGGAAAACTGAAAAACAAAGACGGCAGCGAGATGTTAAAGTTATATATTCCACTTTGATTGAAATAAATGAATATGCAGTGTGCCAGTTATACAACTGGCAAAATTACTCGTACGGGCTTAATTAAACGCTCGAGATGAATATCGCCTCAGCAGCAGCAGCAGCACAGCAGCAACAAGTGCAATAAAAAATCAAAAGCCAAACCAAAATACCCGAAAAAAGAGTGGCGTGTGTGTGTTTGTGCCAAAACAAAACACAAAAATATCTCTCCAGACACAACACAAAGAGGAACAATAACAAATAATTATAAAAAGTAACACGGAGAGGAGGAGAGACAGAAAGAAAATTAACCGGCGCAGTAGCGACTTTAATTATAACGAGCCACGAAATCGCATAAAGAAATCAACAAGTGTGTGTCTGCGCTGCTATTTCGCTTTTCATTCATGCGGTCAACTCGACAAGGCAACAAATAATAACAACGAAAAAAATCGAACAACAACAATAATAATACCAGCTGATAAAAGCCCTGCAGTCAAATAAACAACAACAACAACGAGGGCATCAAGAATATAGCCTGCCCACTGAGCTTTAAGTAAGTTTAGTGTCCGTTTTTAAAGCGCTTAAGTCACCTAACTGGTTGGGAACCTTTCCTACTACTATATGTTTATTATTGCAGCCCGTTTATATTTGCTGAACGTTTTAGTTAGACAAGCTTTTGGCTTTTATATCAAGTACAGTACAGTGCGTTACAAAACAGTGGGTGCAAATATTGGGTAAGTCGCCGAGTGAAAGGTGTGATCTCTTAGTGAAGTGGAGTTTTTGCTTAGAAACTTCTCCTTAAAAATTGTGATCTTATGGGGAGACCTACATTAAGAAACCTATAATTAATATAGATCTTAATGTTTTAAAAGTAATAGAACGAGCCGTGTTTCCAGAAAGAAATTTTTGTCCATTCAGACTATTGTGTACGTTGTTGTAGGAATTTTGATTTAATTTATTTTTTGCCCCACATTTTTTTACGAATCTACCAAGAAATATAGTAAGAAGATATAAAGACGAACCTTACTGTATTTATATACGCATTTTAATTAAGCAGACAAACCTTAGACACGTGTAGAAAATGCAAACCAAGTGACTAGCTTAATGATAGATCTCCGAGTGGGCGGTAGCGAGGTCTCCGAAAGGGCATCAAGCTTGGATAAGCCCTGTTAGCACATCTGTTAGATAATCAAATACGTGGGATATATGATCATTTCCTAGAAGCCTGCCTGGATCCCTAAAAGTATGCAGTCTCAATACGGCTGAGGGAAGGTTAATAAAAGGGTTAAGGGTTAATGGAATTCCCTTTTAAGACTCAATGAAGGATGTGTATGTGTCCTGCTAAAAGGGTAGTAATTTGGTACTTATCATGTTTAGATTGTTTCCCTACTACTTTTCAAGATTCAAAAGATCATAGTTGCAGTTTCCACAATTTAAACCGAAATAATTATCGTTTTTATAGACCTTACATTACATTAATTTGGACAATAACTCCCAAAGTCGACTCCTACGGTTCCTAGAACTTGGATATCTTGGCCGTGTTTAGGGCTTCCGTCATCAAGCGACCGAAATCGGAGTGCACCATGGTGAATAGCTTGACAGCTCGCTCCTGAAGGAACTGACTGGCGTCGGACAAATGCTCGGACAAGTTTCGGATGAGTCGCTTCCTTCCACAGTTGTCCAGCGTGTATGTCCAAAAGTCGGTGACCTGGCTGAAATTGTCCTCGGTATCGCCGCTCATGTAGCGGTACACATCACCGGTCACAGGACAGCAAGTTTGCAGGGCCATTGCCCGGGGACTTTCCTTGGGTCCGCAGAACGAATTCGGGAAGTAGTTGGGTGCTCCGCTCTGATTGTCAGTCACTGTCATGGGACCATCGCGCTGATAGTTTCTCACATTAACCCTGTACGGACAGTTTACGGGGATCTGCATGCAGTTGGGTCCCAGGCGATGGCGCTGGGTGTCTCCGTAGGCAAAGAGTCGGCCCTGAAGCATCTTATCCGGCGATGGCTCGATTCCCGGTACCATGTGGGCCGGACTGAAGGCTAGCTGTTCGACCTCCGTAAAATAGTTGGTGGGATTACGATCCAGAACAAGCTTTCCAACGGGCAGTAGGGGAAAGTCCTTCTGGGGCCAAACTTTGGTCACATCGAAGGGATTAAAGCGACACTTTTTGGCCTCCTCGTTGAGCATTATCTAAACGGAAACATTAATTATACAAAAATATATTAAGTAACCCCTCGAATTCCCACCTGTATATACATGCTCCAAGTGGGATAGTTGCCCTTCTTGATCGAGTTGAACAGATCCCTGATGGCATAATCCGGGTCGTGGGACTTCAGTTCATCACAGCGTCGACTGTCGAGGTTCTTGATGCCCTGATCGGTCTTGAAGTGAAACTTGACGTACTGCGTGTCGCCGGTTGCATTGACCATGCGGTAGGTGTGCACTCCGAAGCCGTGCATGTGGCGATAACCATCGGGGGTTCCCCGATCGCTGAAATACATGAGCAAAGCATGCAGGGTCTCCGGCCGCAGGGTCATAAAGTCCCAGAACATGTCCGGATCCCTTAGATGGGTCTGCGGATTCCGCTTTTGAGCATGTATTAGGCTGGGGAACAGCGAGGGATCCCGCACATAATACACGGGCATATTGCAGCCCACAATGTCCCAGATGCCTTCCTCCGTGTAGAACTTCACCGCAAATCCTCGCTGCTCTCGGATAGTATCTGCCGAACCATTCTCCCCGCATGCCACCGAAAATCTCATGGCAATGGCGGTACGTTTTTTTACCTTGTCGAAGATTGTGGCTGCGCAGAACCTGGAAATATCATGGGTGCACTCAAAGTAGCCAAAGGCCCCAGCTCCCTTGGCATAGGCCACGCGTTCGGGAATTCGCTCGCAATCGAAGTTCATAACTTCGTCCAAAAACTGAAAGTCCTGGAGCAGGGCCGGACCCCTTGGACCCACCGTCTGTATGGCATCCCTGACGGCCACGGGATTCCCAGAAGAAGTGGTGCACAGCTTTTGCTCCTCGGAGTCATTGGTTTTGTAGTCAATTAACTGATTGGAGGCCGGATCACGGGAACACATTTTTTAATTTTTACAGCAACTAGTGGGATATAAGTTTAAAAACTAGTAAACATATAATATTTGTAATAAATATAGCACACAATCGAGGTGAACGGAAGAGTAGATTAATGATTTTAAGACTAAAATATATGTCAATCGAATGTGAAGTCTTGGTGAAGTTTAATTCAAAGAAGACTTGGAAGGGTTTTCAAAGAAGTTCCTCAGTTTGAAGTCCCTGGTTTTGGGTACTTAAGGTCTTAATTTTTTTCTTTGTGACTATTACATCCTAAGATCGATCCTGCAAAATCGAATGTTTTCCGCTGTCTTTTTACCAAATTTTTTTTTTTGAAAGGACTAAATTACCAACAAAAATTGTATAACAAATGTGCAAGAGTTTTTTTAACAAAAATATTTTTCAAACACTTGAAAATACCTATACATGTTGTTATTAAAATAAGAATACAACTAAACCCCAGCTTTCGCATGAAATAACGCCCGATCTGCTTTTGGAGCGACTCGCGACAGTCACGAGCGTTCAAAGGTGACACAGTGACAGTGCCGCCGAGGGGGTCTGCGTCAGTGGTAACTAGGCGATAAGCGATAACAGAGAGCTATGGAAGGGAATACG
The DNA here is from genome assembly GCA_008042675.1 of Drosophila seguyi. Lineage (NCBI taxonomy): Eukaryota > Metazoa > Arthropoda > Insecta > Diptera > Drosophilidae > Drosophila > Drosophila seguyi. Next base: position 294,497 of record VNJU01009374.1, on the reverse strand, counting down.
AGGCAAATGAGAGGCCAAACGAGACTCTAGAGCTCGTAGAGCCCTAGGGGCTTATCGGCTGTTCTGGCACTCGGCCAAAAAGAGAAAAATGAGAAAAAAAAAGTTCGCATAATGGTAAAATGGGCAAAAGAAACAATAAATTTCAGATAATCAGAAATTCTGTTTCAGTGTTATCAGCAGTACTTTTTTGTTGTAGCATTTTTACCTTCTTTTTTATCAACCGCCCTGGGCCAGTCAATAAAGTTATTGAAGATTATGATTTTGGGTATTTTTTTCGGGTTTGTGTTTGTGGCTTTTCGTGTTTGAAGAGGTGGAGTAGAGCTTTGGTTTATGGAAGCCCCCATCATAAGCACACTGGTACAGGTGTGTCTGGCATATCACTGATATCGCCTGGGGGATCGTAAACCCAAATGACTCCCAACAATATCCGATGTAATGTGAAGCGTTTGGCTCGTCCACCACTCATGTTGACACCTCCTATACATTGTGTGTATTTGTAGATTTACAGGCGATACTTCAGTTCGATTATCGGACAATCATTAAAACTTTAATTTGTCCAGCAATAGATTGATATATGACATCTAATCGATTGCCGTTCCCCACTTGCAGTTGCCGGGGCATGACTTTATGGGCATGCGATTGGAGAGCCCTTCGTAACCGAACCCGTGTAACCTGTAAATAAAGCGTGGCCATACACAATGAAACACCCACAGGATCTGACTGTCACGGATGGTGAGCAGCAGCAGCTAATGAAGGTCAACAAGGTGGAGAAAATGGAGCAGGAGTTGCAGGAGTCTGGTAAGTCACATTATTTATATATTTACTACTATGAAACTTATGGAAAAAGTCGTAATTAATTGATTTGAATTGGTGCTTAAACTATATTTAAGATAACTTATCTGTGTCTGGAAGGGCTGCCCTTAAGGGTTCCAAGAAAATTGTTTGAAAGTTTTACAATCGAACACATTATTTTCCTTAGTATTTTCCAAGTACTCACAGACCTAGGGGTACTCCCTATAAATACTCAAAAACACTGCACATAAAAATAGCATTCAATGCCATAAAATTTCCAAAATATTCGCGATAGGCTTTTATGAACTCGAAATGATTTCAATCACTTCCACCGAGTTATAAATGATATATTTCTGGTCAAAGTTCAAACCTCTTTCAGCAAGTCTGAAAAAAGGAAAAAAACACGTGCCACGTGTGGCAAAGCAAATCATTTGAAAATCGCATTGGGTTGGCAGTAATGGTTTTATAAATAGAGAGCCGTGGCCTTGATAAGACCGCTTACCAGCGTCGATAAGCCCAGCAATCATTATAAATGTTTATAATTTGTTTATTGATTAAGAAAATTGCTGGCGCTGCGCTGCTACCACAACTGTTGATGGGGAAATTAAAGTTGCAATTGAAAAAGCAGCCTAGAAAAAAAGGGCTTCAGCGAATCGGTATCGGCTGTGGAAAAGCCAAGGGAAAGGCTCACAAAATTTAAGCGCTGTGAAACGTAATCGTAAAGTTTAACTTAACCCCAAAGGGGTTAAATATGCGCAATGGCAAACACTTTGGTGCGACTAAATACTGCGGCTTATATACACCGAGCTCGCTTACAAGCCGCCAGCCCACTTGTTGAATATTTATAGCTATACCTATAGCCGGGGCTTTGAATGGGTCTTGTGTCACCTTAGTGCTAGTATTTATTTATTTTTACCCCCCAAGACAAGTCGTCTCCTGTAATTCCCTGCTATTATGCATGGGAGAGGTTCAGGGGCCCGAGCTACTATATGGTACTATATAAACCAAGGCCCGGGCAGACTGATATGATAGGAGGTTATCGCCCAGACGCGAACTCCATTGATTTGCATTCTGCTGCTGGTGCTTCTACTTGGCTTTCGCAAATCAGTGGCGCTTCTTCCTTTCGTAATCCATTTTCGTTATAATTAAAAAGTTAGTACTTCCCTATCTAGATCTGGGAATAGCCGCCGCAGCAGACAAACTAACGATATAACCCACATACTATATATCTACCAGTTTTTTTTGCGCCTATATATTTTTATATCCGCTTCGGACATTCATTAATTTCCATAATAGATAACGAAAGGAAGCGCCTTGCGTCACTTGTGATATAAAGTAAACAAATAACAACACACTTTGCTTGAGGTCTTTGAAGGGTTTCGCAATAGGCAAAAGCAAAGCATGATATATATAGAATAGGGTAAACTGAAACCTACTGATAAGTCGGTTGCATATTCATTACTCTGATATCGGTGATGGTCAATATGAAACTTTTGCTAATCATTTTTTCAAAGGGTTCTTAGAGGTCGGAAGTTTTTTAGATGTGATTCTAAACCTTTTTATAAAGGAAACCTTGAAAAACTTTTGAGGTATGATTTTTTGGTGAACTCCAAAGAAGGCTTGTTCTTCTCCTGAATACGCCTTTCTAATCTTTTATAGGTTTGCTAGAGACCTTGTTGGATACTAAAAATACCACCGAGTAAAACACATACCTGATACAAAGGGCAGCATTCACTTATATTAATTTATATCTATTTGCAATTTTAATTATAATATAGAATGAAGAAACATCTTTTTGACAGGTATACCAAGGCTAATATGTTGAATTTACAATTTGCATAATATTTTTAAATCAAATTGCAAAACAATTGGTTTCTTATGATGGCCAAAATAGAGTCTCTGGTTCTCTTTAGAATTTAAAATATTTGCAGTCGCTGAAAAGAAGGCAAGGCCCGAGTATCTTACCTGTTTTGAATTTGGTTTCAACCACTTCTAGCCAACGAAATGCATTCCTGAATAACTCTCACCAACTCAAGACTTGTTACTCAATGGTTGTGAGAGGGAAAAGCTTTTCGAGTCGAGTGGCGAGAGGTACTATAGTTCTCGGTGAACCCATTCCCGAGATTAGCTCCTTATACAATCCACTTGCCGGGACTATCCTCACACTTGAGCTAATTCGCCAATTAGTTGGAGCTGCGGGCGCAGCTTTATTCAATTGCGATGCTTATTATTTCTTATTGTTTCATGCAGGAGCTCGTCGAGAGCTCGAGAGCCGGTGCGAGTATCTCACAGATACAGCGGCAAATGCAGGAAAGCGAGCAAACCACTCAGCCAATGTGGACACATTTCACTTAAAGTTGTCGCCGCTAAATGAAGTGTAAATAGTAAATTGCAGTCAAACATTATGAATACCATAATGGTCATTATTGCCACGGCTATGATCATTGCATTCAATCCCACAGTCAGCCGACACTCGACAGCGAGTGATCATGATCATGAAGCCGATGACGAACCGCACATGCAAATCACATGTGTATCCCATGGATACGCAGGCGGCCGTCGCAGCGTCAGCTCGGTTCATTCTTCGGTGGGTTGTCTCTATAAAAATGTATGCAAATAAAATAATAATATCTTTTTTCTTTTTCATGCCACAAAATTCACTTAACGAAGCAAGTAGAGGAGAAACACACAAGAAAGAAAGAAAGAAAGACAGGGAGAGGAGCAGCTTGTTCTGGCTTGGCTAATTTTCATAATTCCCTGGAAATTGCAATCCCCAAGGGCCGGACCACATGTGGCCGGGAAAAGCGACAGGCCATCAGTTCGAACATGGCATGCATTTTATTTTAATTCTATCTTTTTTCCCCACTTTGTTTTCCGCGCTTACGACGCTACTGTTGTTTTTCCCTTGTTGCATTATTTTCGTCACCACCACCACACCCCATTTCCCGGGCAGGAAACATATGGATACTGTGAAAAATTCACTGAAAGCGTTATTAAAACCGAATTAATGGGGCTTCGAAAATACGATTAAATGAGCCTAGTGGCTGATTTAAACAGGAAACAGAAGAATAATTATAAACTAAATGTTAACAAATTTAATGTTAAATGTTAAATGTTAAATATTAATATTAATGTTAAATGTTAAATATAAAAATTATCATTTCAATTTAAATTACCCAAGAACTGCGGTTATTATTTTTAAAGCGCCCTTTTCTCCCTGTATCTCTCAGATAGCACTGGCGTTGGAGTTGTTTGAGTCGAATTCGGATATATTGTGGGGACATTTGTGGTGTGCGTATGTGAGTGATTCATACGGATCTGTGGGGCTCTGTCTCAAACCAAAACATATGCGTCATGTTCAGCGATCGTACGCCTCACATACAATTACAGATTACAAAATGCATGATGTATGTAAACATATTTTGTAATTGCATTTTAATGCAATCTCTCAACCCCATTTCAAGGGATCAGCCAGATGATGATGTTTTGCATCAAGACTGAGAGATGTCCAGTCGAAGTGGATAACTCCTTTTTGTTTATTTGGTTATTATTAAGAGGAGCCTTTAAGGCGAGGAATTTGAAATATAAATTATATTCCTATATTCCTATTATATTAACCATCTACATAGAGTTATGAGTACAAAGGATGTTTCCTTATTCACCTTTGAAGTAGGTTCTGCTTTTCTATGATTTCTAAACCTATTCAAGGATCTTTTCTTTAAAAAATCGTAAGTACTCTTGAAGACTGAGTAAACTTATCAGTTTACAATCCATATTAAACAAAATTCAAAGAAATTTTGTACTAAATAATTGAATTAACATACTCAACATCAGATTGAATAGTTACAGAATTTATGAATGACAAATCCAATACAATCCACTGGACTCTTGTTTCATTATAACAACATACTATAAATAAGCATGGATTTGTCACTTGCCGCCTGCGAATCACAATGGGCCACATCAAAAGCACTTTGTTGCCACCGAAATGGCACCACGATAATTATATCAAGTTTCCGCAAAGCCGATGATGATGGCGATGGCGATGTCGGATGGGGACGCCGATTGCCGGCATTCGAAATGAAATGGATTGGAAGGAAGCAAAGTGCACAATGAGTGGGCAACTGGCGCTGGAGCTTCGTTTCGTCACAGAAATTCCGGCGTATAAAGTACGGGTACGAGTAAATCGGAATAAAAGACGGGGGAACGTTGCGATTGTGCAGGCAAACAGAACGCTAGAAAGAGAGAGTGTGAATGACAGTCGGCATTATATTCAATTGAATCACAAGTATCAATCAGAGCTGCAGTTGAGGAGCTTGTGTCTCATCGAAACCATCATTGGAAATTTGGAATTTTCCGATTGTTTTTCCAACTGCCAGAAACTGATAAGCAACGGAGAGGCGAATGCCTTGAACGGCTTAGCCTAAGGCGCTTACTAATCGACGCTGGAAAGTCTATATCAACAGAAACAGCGACCTATTATAGTGGCTCACTATACAAGCTATATATGCAGCTATATGTCTCTATCTCTGATTCTTTTCTCTCTCTCTATCTGTCTCTCTCTGTGTCTGTGTTGCTGTCTGAGGCACTGGGGCTCCGGTTTTGATAAGCAACTAAGGGAGATACCAGACTGACTGTTTGCCGAGCTGAAAGTGAAGTGATCTACAAATATGAAAGTGGAAAATCATTATGCCAGGGTTCTGAATTATAGAAAGATATTTATGATTATTTTGGTAAATTGGATACTATGCCTAAATAGAAGAATCTTGTTATTTTTACAATTATGATATCAAAACTTTAAGATTAATTCTATGTATATAATTATAATATTTATAAATTGATAATTGTATCATATTTATAAGGGTTAAGCATCAATTGAAAAATCACTTGTCCATATTCGAAAAAAAGGACATATTTTGAAAGCTAAAATATCTTTGGTTTGAAAACCCTTCTATATGAAAAATGTGCTTCAATTTGTGGCTTAAAAAATGTGTCTATAACCAGATTACAAAAAGCAAAGATTTTATAATAAAATATATAATTAAATATAATTTATTTGTTTTTCAAAGCAAAATGATTAGTAACTTGTTTTTTGTAGCATACTTTTAGAAACATTTTTAAAAGATTTAAAGTCAACATTGATTTTTTTTCTTCATAGAAATATTTTGCGTACATTTAAATTTTTTTTTTATAAAAAATGCAGCTCTCTTTATAATTTTCTCTCATCATCCCTCATCTTTTCTGATAAGCTAAAGCTTAGCCAAGTAATCCAGGCAACTGTGAAAACCAAGAAAAAAAAGAGCAATAAAAACTATTTATTTTAATGAAAGCTCGAAAACATATAAAGCCCCAAACAAATATACACAGAGATATGGTTTTATTATATGTGCCATTAAACAATTTGAGTCGCTCTATATAGACGTGAATTCTACTATTTTTATATGTGTGCGAGTAAGTGAGATCCGCTTAATCTGGGGACTGATAAGACCGGCCGTAGAGCTGCGCCTCGCTTCTGCGCATGCCCCCGATCCGAGACCGATCGAAGGCGATCCGAACTGTTAACAATTTTGCCAAGACTACGACGACTGCTGCTGCAATAATAATAATATTTAATCACACACAGAGCCACAGCAAGAGCAACAACAATAGCCACCGGCAGAGAGGTAATAATATTTATTAAAGTTCTGTACGATCGCTGCCGGGGGCTGGCTGTACGGTCAGCTTTGAGCCGAACGATCCAAAGCTTTCGTCGGGGCTGCGTCGTGTCGTCGGTGCTGTCGGTGCCGTCGGCTTCTATATCTACAACAAATAATATTAAGACAGTTAGTACGTGTTGAGAACATTATTTGAGGTTTAGTCAGTGTTTTGCACTAGGCGGTAATAATACAGACAGCCGCAGGGCACCCGCAGGCTCACCCTTTCCGCATTAATAATCGAGAACCCACCAAGCCGGCTTCTGATGCCGTACTGCCTTGCCAATTAAAATAAATAACAAAAGGACTCACCGATTAAGGACTGTGATTATTCCACTGTTTTACTTACCCAGCACCACCACCACCGGTCTTGCATTATTTATTTATGCGCCTCGAAGGGACCGCAATCGTATGTTAATAATATATACTATATATATATATCGCATCGAACCGATTGCCGACGGTTCGCTTGGTTTCGCGGTGGTTCCAGCGACGCGGTGCTTTTCCCTCGCCTCCTTAACTTTCATCGCTTCAGCTATTTTCGGTTTTAATTTGTGCAAATATTTAACTTTACTTAAGTGTGTCTCTGGCCCCTCACCTTAGACTGGCATCAAAAAAAGAAAAAAAAAAAACAGCAAAAGCGTCGAGAATTTTAAAAACAAAAACACAAAAAAATGAGCACCAACAACAGTGGCCAGCAACAGCAGAAGCGACAAAAGCAACAAGCGTTTGTGAAAAAGTAAATTTTGCAAACAAAAAAAATAACAACAAAAAACCAAACAAAAAGTGTGAAGGATTCTCAAATATTTACTACGTGTATCGCCGTTGCCTGCCATCTTGAAAACTATACCCCTTTTTTTATTAAAAAATACCAATCGTAACCAACCGGATTAACTTAATTTGAGTTCGCAACGTGAGCTATCAGCAGAGATTAACGCAATCCAAATGTACGCCTCAATGTTGCCCAGTTTGCTAAATATGAAAACGGAGAATCTGACAAATTCCAGCTACGATGATGCCTTTCTACTGGAGGAGAACCTCTTGCACATTATGGGTGAGTTGGGAGAAGACGGAAAGTGTCAGAAAAGCTAGTAAAGATCGGAAGGAAAGGAAGCTGGATTCAGGGGATTAAGAGAAATTTATTAAGTATTTCTGACTCATTATTACTTGATTTCATAAAGTTTTTAAAGACTTATTATCATAATTCGAAGAGATTATCATATTTTTGAGTTGATTGTGTTTATATTTACCAATTAATCGAAAGAGGTGTTTAGTGGGGTTTACCAATCAGTATTCCATCTAATTAGTGGGGTTATGGTTTTTTATATAACTCAATTAATCAAAAGATAATCTATTTATGCCGTACGTAAAAATGGGATTTTCTATTAAAGACTTCAGCTATAGAGTATCATTAAAAGGTGCTTATAAAAAACTTATAAATACTCTTGTTTACATTTCCTAAAATTAAAGATAAGAAAAGTCGAATATTTATTTTAAACCTAGCCCAATTCTTAAATTTTCTAGATTTCTTCGAATCTGAATAATCCTATTTAAACATTTTCCTTTATTAAGAGAAGAACTTGAAATGCGCAGTTTGATATTCATCTAAAATAGATAAGACCTGGGCGTTAATTTAAAATATATGTTAAGGAGTCCCCTGCTATATAAAATAATCTCAAGTCACGATGATAAGGGATTCTGCAAAACTTTGATAGCCCCAGAAGCTGCGTGGGGTATACATTTTATGGGGGCTATAATTGTTCAAGATAAAGCTGATACTTAATCCAATAATCTATAGTTTCTATCCTTAGAAATGGTCTTAAGACTAAGTAATTCTTTGTGCAGGGTATATTGGGACCGGGACTAGCCTAGCCTAAGCAATGTGTTTTGTTCCCAGAGTTGAATGCCTCTGATAAGATACACTTAATTGCGGCCATGACAACATCGAAAACAATTCATAGCCCAAAATCAGGCGACACGATCCATCCAGATCGCAGCTCATTATGTGTCCATTGATTTGCAAAAAAAAAGGAAACAAAATATATAAATAAATAGACGCTTGTAATTCGTTGCTAGTACATCCTCTGGTCCCATGTGGGTATATATATTATCTGCTTCTATATCTGACTGCAGATAAGTGAGACCCTCGGCTGCAATTTTTTTCACTGGGGGTAGACGATTTATCGTGCCACCCTGGCCACATTATCAGCTAAAACTGGCCACCATAAAACTCACTTTATTGCAATGTTTATCAGCGATTATGATTCTCTGCCTTGTGCATTTGCGGCGATAAGATTTCTTTTGCCAGCCCAAGAAGCGGAGAAAGTCGCAAACAACCAAGGGCAAGAGAAATAGGCCTACAGGATTCCTGGCATACCCTTATAAGGGGTATTTTTAAGCTAATATATACAATATTTAGCTTTTTAATCAAGGGGTTTTTAAGCTTTGGACAATTTTAAATGTATAAAAATACGTTTTTTTCTTCATCATTTTTTTTATTGAACAGAGAGCTATGCCAAATTTAGAGCCAACATAACTGGAGGCAGTCAGCCGAAGTAAAATATTTTTGAAACGACATTTTCCTACACGACTGGTTGGCTTAATTACCAGACAAACCATTCATTCGGTCACTTTCAGCACTCTGAAATTACTGATACCTTTATTACGGATATATAAATAAGTAGCCACTCTGCAGGCGATGAGCTCTCGGTAACCCCAGCAGCAATCACAGGAAAAAAAACAACTTCAACTACAAATACAACGTTCGATTTCTACTTAATTTCTTGTAATTATTCAGCTACTCTATTGATTCTAATCACTGGGTCTCCAATGGCAGTGATCTAACCGGAAATACTAGCCTTACCTATATGGATAAAACCAACAAAAATTTGTAGTACAGGCGAACTCTATGGCATATTGAAATACCCACTTGAGATGTAAATCTACATAGGAGCCAGTAGTAGCTATCGATAAGTATTGTCGAAATTGGGGAGAAAATTGAGTCTGATTGAGTGTCAGACACTTGAGATACTCAAAAATCACAAAATGATAAGACAAGAGTGGAACGTTTGTATGTCGAATGACAGAAGCCAAGAAAAAGAGAAAGAAATTTATATAAATTTATATTAACCAACAAAATAGTATAAATTAATAAAATAATATTCAAATATGTCAAAAAGAAAAGCTTTCTCCAAAAATCGATACTTAAATACTAAATAATTTTATCTAACTTCCTGTAATGTGTAAAGAATTTTGTTGGAATTCGTATTCTTGGTTCTTAGGGGATTAACAGGATGATTTAATACGATTTTAAGTAAGAAGTATTTTCTAAAAAAAAAAGTTATATTTAAGGATAATAATCTTAATTACCACCTTGTCAGTTTTGTATATTTTGTTAGATAATTCACATACCTAAAAAAATCTGGTGAACCTATTCATTTTTATTGATTTAAATATTTTATTAATATATATTATCTTTGAGGTAGGTCCAATTCCAGAACTTGCTGCATCATTCTTACACAGCTTAATCCCCTCAAATATATATATATATATTTTCGGATCATAAAAGTGTCAATAAAGACTTCGTTTGGGGATTTTTTTTCTTAGCTTTCACACGCCCAGTCACAGTTCCCGTCACCGTGACTTGCAGTTAGCTTTTCGCGGAAACAGCGACTATGAGAGAGCTCGTATACTCGCATGCTAATTAGGAATCACACACACATCACCCCATAAAAAAAACTAGGAAGAATCTCTCTCTCTCTGGGTCATGACCCAGGCACGATAAAAAATCTGATCGAATGCAAGACGCGTGCAATTTAGAGCGGAGCTTTGGGTGTATTAAGAGAGCGCTCTCAACGCGCACTTAAGTTCTAAATGTCATGATACGCGGTTCAAGGAGAGGATTGTTTTAATTGCTGTCCGGCTGGCGGTTTGGAGATACAAATGTATCTGAAACACGTTAGCGCCCAATTAAGAGGCCAGACGGACAAAGCGACCATAACAAACATAGTTAATGGAAATTACACTTGACTCGATTCTAAGTGGCCGGCGAGAAGTTTTACTTTCAGCATTTAGATCTAAAGATCCACACATATATCTACATAAAGATACTACAGTACATAGATACGATAGTTTTAGCTGGCTGTCTGATTGGTCCGCTTGTGTGCTGCTGTGCTGCTTGCCGCTTTGGCTTTTTGTTAATAACAATTTAATTGAGACGTTTTTAGTATTTTAATTATAGACAATATGAGCGCAATTATTAGTCATAAAAATAATGATAATGCCAATAAAAAGTTGAATCTTACGAGACGCTGTCGCTTTTAATTGGATCAAGCCCAGCGGGCAAAACATGAGAGCCTCGATGGCCAGTCGAACGCGATCATTAAAGCTATCATTTTGTTATGTTTATTTTATTTTTTTTTTGCTGACCTAACCTAGCCCAATTTAAGCCAATGATCGCACTCGGTTAGCTGGAAAATTCACATTATGTTTACCATACGTTTATTGACTGGCCAACCATTTCACAACCACAAGGTGGCTTTTCCTATTTTCATAAGCCCTTTCTTATCGATACTACACTGAGCAAAAGTGACAGTGCTAGGTGATTTAGATTTGTTCAAAGAATATTGGAAAGTTGTATTGCTAGATTGCATCTTAAACAGGTTTTCCAAACCATTACGTTTCTGTTTGAAGAAAATAATCCATAATTTCTATTTCAAGACACTAAATTTCTATAAAATTCTATAACGCTAGGCAAGCTAATTTTCTTCCAGTGTAAATATGCACTTAATTGACCAATGTTTGCACTCTAAAGTCAATCTGACAGTGCACATTTTCGCACATCTAATTGTAAGTTGACAATTTCTAATGTCCAGCGCAAACATCCGTTGGGCGGATTGTACCCGGTCGATGATGCTGCCGATGATGGAATATAGATGGAATTGCCCCACAAGTTGGCAATGGGGTGCGAATGACATTCTATAAAGATCATCCCTGGAGATGAGCTCAATGTTTGCCTGTGGTCTGATTGATGTGGGGCCAATATTTGCCGTGATTTCACAGATATTTCCCTCCACAAGTGTTTGCTTAAGCCTCACTTGAGTCCTAGATTTTCCCCTTTGATTATCCGCTGGTACTGGTGATGCAATGCTAAAAAGTTGGTACCCAAATGTATTGTGGAAATTGCTTGTAGGAAATTGAATTTAATTGTCGTTTGCAAATATTAAACACAACCCCTCGGTGGCGCAGGGTCAAGATCATTAACTGAATTGGCAGGAGGAGCCAAAGACACTTTTCGTAGCTCTTTCCCTGAATTATTACAAAAGCAATTAAGCTGCGCCATAAACTAAAGCCTTGTGTTCAAGTTCAAGGAACTTTCGGCACCCCGAACGATTATCTTGAAGGGAAGGAACCGGCGACCTTCAATGTTGCATCATTTCTGGGCGGTGCCATGAGGTCACATCGTGGGTGGGTGGGTGCATGCAGCTGCGCGAATCACTGATAATATTATATATTTGTAACGCCATAAGTATGTACATTTGTAGGATTGCTTACGAGGCTAGATTTCCACCTGGCAATTAGACAGTATTTTGCGACGTCCGTCTTACGCATATTTATTGAGCTTGACCTGTGACTTTGCCATTTAAATTTAAACGATTCTTGGAGGTTGGGAAGCTATATCAACTGCGAAATTCCCAGTAAATAAAAACATAGGTAAACAATTTTTATATCAGAATTTAAATTGAGATAGGAAACTTTTCAAATGTTTATTAATACGAAATGAAAACTTACAGTCTTTGGGCTACCAGGGATCTTTTTAAGTTCGATTAATAGCTCCTGGCAGTAAAAGATATATGTAACGATCGACTGGACTGATCAAAAATACCTACTCATCTTTTTTCATCGTGTCGCCAGCACTTCCTTATTCGAAATATGTGTGATTTATACACGAATGCAATATACCCTTTACGCTGATAACTACTGGGAATAGGAGTAACAAGAACTGATATCTCGCTGATTCACCTTTTATTTTCCTCCGCCTTCAATCGTATTTTGTTATTGTTCTTTTTTTTTGCTAATTGCTCTTGTCGCATGTGGACACTGTATGCACAGCTATTGTTTCGGATTCGGTTTCGATTTCGATTTCGTATATTTTCACTGAGTTCGCCGGTTTTAAAATTGATCATACGCCGTGTGTGCTATCAGCGACGGTGGGGAGGGAGCTCGCTCGGCTGCCATTAGGCACGTTATTGAGTCTCGGCCGGCGATAAGAGTCTGTATTGGAGCCCGATTGGGATTGTAAACGGAAAGGGGGTTTCTGGCGGTGGCAAGGGGCTTCAAATTACACACATATGTAGGCTAATGCCAGTCGTTCGCAACGCCGATTATACTAAACAATAATTAAGGTCTTAGCTAAATTGATCCTCTCTCCTCTCTCGCCTCCTGCTGGAGCAATCTGAATACGTGTACAAATATAATTCAAGATTTTCTAGATTTTGCTATGACTTCCTTAATCCAAGCTCAACCCAAAACAAATTAGAAAGAAAAAAACAAATGATTAGGAATTATTAAAGCTATTTTTATACACCGACCCCATTAACTACATATTCTCGATCAATGCGTCGTAATAATGCTAATATGTTAGAGTTTAATAAATGGAAAAATTTAGAAAATTTAGGTTTAGGGTTAGAAATGGAAAAATTTATAACATTTACTTAACACTTTTACTCTCCTTATTTATGGATATTGTTAAGATAAAACTTTAGCTTGTAAATCTCTCATAAAGATCGAAGAAGGTTATTTTGTTGAAGCAATTTGAATTCTTTTTGGATGCCAGTCGTCCTCACAATCATGAAAATTGCACAACTCTTATCAAATTTTATTATATTTTGTGACTAATGGTTGACTAATACAGAGTAAACACACACTTCTACAAGCACAGGTGCCTAAAATTAAATTTTAAACACAAAAGCCATTATTTTGATAAAAATAATCATAAAAGATAATATTAATGAAATCTTTCACGTTAGTAATTATTAACAGAAATCTATGCACGCTGTTTATATAATGTTTCTCTTTTCAGAAATTATATATCAGTTTGGGTAAACAAAAATATTGTATCTAAAAATACCGCAGTTTGCGTAGATCGAGCAAAGTTCCCATCCAATAGATATGTGTATAGATACATTTAGAAGTCTGTCCACATGCCTAAATAATAAGTTGCTCTATGCGAAGGGTATTTCCAGTCTTGTCTTAAATCTGGCAATGCTATATAGTTAAAAAAAAAACAAAAATGTCCTATAAAATAGCATTACTAATTATTTTCGGCTTTGCCAAATTAGTTTATTCTTTATTTTCACATCATAGCTTATTTATGCAAATTTGGGCTTTTAAATTAATATTTTACAAACAAGAGCATCCATCAATTATTATTAATTAACATGGAAGCGCAAAACACTCGATTCTCTCTTCTCCAGGGCTTTTTTTATTTATACTTTTTTGGGGGGAGGGACTTTGGGGGCTCGTCGCCCCACTGGCCGCTACCTTTAGCTTTTGTTGTGGTGTTCACCAAATAAATTGGCCAAATTAAGCTCAAAAGCCAGCACTCACATTCCCATTTAAATATGAATAGATAAAAATACTCATATATAGTATACTCCGTAATACCTCTTTTATATTATGTGTGGTTCTTTGGTGCCCTCAGGTGCGACACTTGTTCTGCTGCTTATCTCAGGACACATCGTAAACGTGTGTTTTTCTACTCTTGTGTTTTATCAACGACCATAAACTATTAGCGGCAAATACGCATAAGAAATCCGCCAAATTATTTTTCACCGAATCGCCCGAGAATCCGATATTTTCTAATCTCAGATTGCGATTTGCCCACTTCAGAGGGGGCATCGATGGCAGCCAGCAGCAGGAACCACATTTTTGCAATACTAACGATGACGCGGCGTTAAAAAACTGAACTCTAACGATGACTTGGCTAAAAAAAAATAAAACTTACACCGGGGCCTGTTTGGCGCAACGCCCCAGCCGTGTGAGCGAAAGAGAGCGATGTGGCGATGAGAAAGTTTTATATTTGAAATGATAGTAAACAAGTATTATGCTTTTATTTGCATACCTCTTTTATTATTACTATTTTTTATTGTTTACTTGGGGGTTGGACTGTTTCATCTCAGTTTGTGTTTGTTGAGCTGGTAAAACAAGAACATTAGCTGTGATAAAAAAACCGAAAGTACACGCACACAGACTGATTAGAACTTTTGGTCGTAATAACTAGCGTTGGTTTTTTTTACTTAAACTTTGCCTGCTCCAGCGCTTGCTCTTATTTCAAATAAGACTTTCAAGCGGTGAGGATATCAGGTGTCGAAGGGCCGTGATTAATTGTCTGGGAATCTGTGAGCAAGCAAACCAATTAACCCCTTCGAGTGCACTTATGAAAAGTCTATTAAGACGGTAAATGTTTACAAATCTATTAAGCGCAGCAGATTCGCCGGGATATTCAAAATACTAGTAAAGTGATGAAATTTGTGTTTGCTTTTGAATAATGAAGTATTTGTAAAGTTGTTAGTGTTAATTAAATTCAGTGAATTTGTAGTTTCAACTGGAAGTTGTAATAAGAAAGTATACAGCTTCCTGATATGGGAAAAAAAAAATATTCACTCATTAATTTCAAAAAGACAAAAATAATAATAGTGATGAAAGTAAAACAAAGCAAAAAATTTTATTATAAACCTAATAAAACACAAAAAATGTTATGCTATTCTATTTAGTTTATTATAATTATATAAAACAACTAGTCGCCTTAAAAACATCTACATCCCATGTAGCTAATAAAAAATCACTTCCACTGTGCGGGTATTTTGATTGTTTTTTATTAAAGACAACTGCTATTTACCGCCTCTTCCTCTTCTATATTCGTGTTACTAGTATTTCTAGTTTCACTCTTTCTCTTTCTCCGGTCTCCCCAATGTTTTATTTTTTACACACTCTCGCGCTGCCTCATAACGATGTCCAAATTAAAGCCGGCTTTTTTTCTACACATTTTTTATTTATTTGTTTATTCGTGTGACTTTACTCTCCTCCATGTTATTGTCCCAACGAATTTCTATCTCTGCTCGTGTTTGATTCTCCTTGTGTTGGTGGGGAGAGAGCTCCAAGTCTGGTTTTAAACTTGTGCTCTTTCTGGGAGAGAAAAAGAGTGTGTGTATGAGATATGCAAACACAGTTGAATTGATTTAAGCGTCGATTAACGCACACACTAGCACTGCACAGTGGAGTCTCTTTTTGTTTTTTCTTTAAAAATTAAAAACTTTTGAGCCAAGTAAAATAATGTAGTAGCTTAAACGGTTGATGATACCAGCCTACAAAATAAATAATAAGGAAAATTAAATTAGATTTCTTCTTGGGGCCCACATGCCGTATACGTAATCACTCTGGGTATTTGAAAGTGAGCAAGAGCATTTAGGGCTACTTTGAACTCTTTCAGATCTTTCAGTTCAACTAATAAAGAAAATGTTAGGTCTAAAGTACCACCCTCTATGAACTATTACTCAGGGGCTTATCGCAGGTGACATATGTGGAAGGTACTTCAACAATTTGTTCTGAGGCCCCCACTGTGCGCTGGCGGCAGGCAGAGCGACAGCGAGAGTGAGCGGCAAAGACAACATACGATACGACTGAAAATTTTCGAGTCGTAGTCGTGTGTTTCTTCAGTAATCAGTTGCATTAAAATGGTGCGCAAGTCCGGTAGAGTTAAAATTTCTAGTCGCGACCGCGATCGCGTCGCCGTTGGGGATATTCTGTTGCGTGGCAAAGTGGGCGGTGGGCGGGTCTCCAGCGCAGTTGCAGCGGCCCGGGCAGGGACGGCGGTGGAGCCAGCGACTGAGGGACGACGGCGACGCAGACGCGACAGCAGCGCCAGCCACACGGCCTCAAGTGACGGTCTGTTTGTTGTTGTTGTTAATGTTGTTGCTTTACTCATTTTTATTTGTTGCTATTGCGCGATTTTTAAACATTTTTTTTTCGCCATAATTACCATTTCTAATATAGGCAACACACGGGTCAAAAAATAAATTACACATGTATCGTATATAGCACAGTTGCGGTGAAAAAAGTAGTCCTCAAAATTGTGCATTTAGGGGAAAGCGATATTTCTTTTTAATATACCCTATTTCGCTTGAGATAATTTAATCAAAACATAATAATTAATTTATTAATTAAAACATAATACATAGAGTTTATATTCTTTAAAATAAATGCAAAAATTTTATTTAATTATCTAAATGCCACTTTTTTCCTAAAATCTCGTGCGTATGCGTGATATAAAATGCTGTGGAGCCAAAACAGCATGCGACCACTAAATGTCAAACTGTCGAATAGAATTCGCGTAGGCGCAAAGAGCTTCTAAAAGCGTAAATAGTATATGTGCCCAGCCCCTGCGACTTTCAAACTGTTGATCTAAGCATGACATGACATATATTTAACGACACGTTTTGCGGATGAGTAACAAAGAACAATAACACTTTACCTCTGAATCGATTATATATTTAAATATATTTTATAGTCCTACTTAATGGTGTTTACAAACATTTTAGTGGAAATAATGGTGAATCTTAAGATCCATTGGGAAAACAGTTCCAATGCTTCTATTTATTTATTTATAAGCGATGTATTCAAATTTTAACTTTCTTTCTATAAAGCAATTTTTAACAAAATAAATAAAATATAAATAGTTAAATTTCTTCATAATATTACACACAATTTTTAATCTGAAAAATACCTACATATAACTAACTTCCTGTATATCCTTTCTCCTTGCAGAGTCTGAAAGCCACATAATGCACGCCGATGCTTTGGCCGCCGGTTATCCGGCTGCCTCCCAGCCGCACAGTCCGATCGGCCATGCCCTTAGTCCCAACGGCGTTGTCCTGGGACTGAGCAACAGCAGCAACCAGAGCAGCGAGAATTTCGCGCTCTGCAACGGAAACGGAGGCGGCAACGCCGGCAGCGCAGGCGGCGGAAGCGCCAGCAGTGGCAGCACCAACAATAACAGCATGTTCTCGCCGAATCATAACCACAGTGGAAGCGGAAGTGGTGGCAGCAGTCAGCAGCAGCTGCAACAGCAACAACAGCAGCAGCAACAGTCACCGACAGTGTGTGCCATCTGCGGCGATCGGGCGACGGGCAAGCACTATGGAGCCTCGAGTTGCGACGGCTGCAAGGGATTCTTTCGGCGCAGTGTGAGGAAGAATCACCAGTACACGTGCAGGTGGGCATTAAACAGGGATTAATTTAGTTTCTTACTTTATTCACGATTTCCCTTTGGCAGATTCTCCCGCAACTGCGTGGTGGACAAAGACAAGCGAAACCAGTGCCGGTATTGCCGGCTAAGAAAGTGCTTCAAGGCGGGCATGAAGAAGGAAGCGGTGCAGAACGAGCGGGACCGGATCAGCTGTCGACGCACCTCCAACGATGATCCGGACCCGGGCAATGGCCTCTCAGTGATCTCGCTGGTCAAGGCCGAGAACGAGTCGCGTCAGTCTAAGGCCGGAGCTGCCATGGAGCCCAACATCAACGAGGACCTTTCCACAAAGCAGTTTGCCAGCATCAATGATGTCTGCGAATCGATGAAACAACAGCTACTGACCCTGGTTGAGTGGGCCAAGCAGATTCCAGCCTTTAACGAGCTGCAGCTAGACGACCAGGTGGCCCTGTTGCGCGCCCATGCCGGTGAGCACCTGCTCCTCGGTCTGTCACGCCGATCGATGCACCTCAAGGATGTCCTGCTGCTGAGCAACAACTGTGTGATTACCCGACACTGTCCAGGTAAGTTGGCTACTTATAAACTCATTTTGGTGTGACAAAAAAATATATATATTTCTACATTACAGATCCCCTTGTGTCTCCCAATTTGGACATTTCTCGGATAGGCGCCCGCATCATTGACGAACTTGTGGTGGTCATGAAGGATGTGGGCATCGATGACACCGAATTTGCCTGCATCAAGGCCCTGGTCTTTTTCGATCCCAGTGAGTTTTCACAAAGTCTATAACCCTGAGAGAGATCTTTTATTAATTATTAAATTAAATTAATTAACAGACGCCAAGGGCTTAAATGAGCCGCATCGCATCAAGTCGCTGCGTCACCAGATACTCAATAATCTCGAGGACTACATATCCGATCGGCAGTACGAGTCGCGCGGTCGCTTCGGCGAGATCCTGCTCATCCTGCCCGTGCTGCAGTCCATCACCTGGCAGATGATCGAACAGATCCAGTTTGCCAAGATCTTTGGCGTGGCCCACATCGACTCGCTGCTCCAGGAGATGCTTCTGGGAGGTGGGTTTGAGGATACATTTAAACCCCTTAAATATGTAAATAACTTCTCTTTAATCTTTTAGGAGAGTTAGCTGACAATCCTTTGCCTTTGTCGCCACCAAATCAGTCCAACGACTACCAAAGTCCCACCCACACAGGAAACATGGACGGTGGTGGTAGTCAGGTGAATTCCTCTTTAGATCCTCTGGTCTCGGCGGGAGGCAGTGGTCCGCACGGCTTGGACCTGGAAGTTCAGCACATCCAGGCTCTGATAGAAGCGAACAGCGCGGAGGATTCGTTTCGGGCGTATGCAGCTGGCACAGCAGTAGCTGCGGCTGCTGCCGCTGCCTCGTCTTCCTCCTCCACCTCTGCACCAACATCCGTGGCTCCTGCTGCGATCTCGCCCCCGCTTAACAGCCCCAAGTCGCAACAACAACAACAGCAGCATCAGCATCAACAGCAACATGCCACTCACCAGCAGCAGGATGGATCCTACATGGACGTGCCCTTGAAGCACTATAATGGCAGTCGATCCCAGCACAGTCCCCAGCGCATGCATCCCTACCAAAGAGCGGTCGCATCGCCAGTCGAGGTGACCAGCGGTGTTGGCGGTTTAGTGCTGCGCAATCCCGCCGATATAACGCTCAACGAGTACAACAGGAGCGAGGGCAGCAGTGCCGAGGAGATGCTGCGACGCACTCCGCTCAAGATCCGAGCGCCGGAGTTGCTGACAGCACCCACTGGCTATGGATTGGGTGAGTTTCCAAAAGAAACTAAATCTGGTTGTAATTGTAATTTGTTGTTTTCTGTTTTATTTCAGAGCCCTGTCGCATGACGTTGAAGCAGGAGCCCGAGACTGGTTACTGAATGGTTACCAATAGGTGCAATAGGAAGTTTGCAATAGGACTATGCTCAAACACACACCACACCACACACCCCTTACACCCACATACAGGCCCCGCTCTTGCTGCAGAGAGAAGGAAAATGAAGAACTTACTTAATTGTTATGCCTTGAACATTTTTGATACTTTTTTTTAGTCGTTAAGTAGGTATCTTGGAAATTGTTGCTTAATTTTTAATGTTTAACGCAGTTGCAATCTATTTTTGGAGTCATATTTCGCTCAAGAAGTTTATTATATACACCTATATATATACATACATATATATATTATACACCATCTAGCATGTACTGAGTTTGTTGGTTATTTGGTTATTATATCCTTGTGCGTGGGTCACAAAGCATTCATATAGGCCATGCAATATATTGTTTTAGGTTAGGGTGTTTTCTAGATTATGCGCTGAAAGTGTAATATACAAATTATATTTAGTGTTAAACAAAGAACTATTTTTATATGAGTATGTATAAAATACAACAAACTATTCTAAGATGGCTGAATGAATAAAAAAAAAGAAAATCTATACAAAAATAAGGAACGGTAGAATATTGAAGTGTTAATTTATTTTTGGTTATTCGATCTGGAGTTTGAAATTGTGTAAGTACTTTTCATACTGCATTTAATTTTTTTAGGCATAATCCATAATTTTATAAATATAAAATATTGAAATCTTAAGACTTACATTTGATCGTTATAAAAACTTTAAGCTATAGATCAGAAAGTGAGCTAACTTCGGTAAGCCAAAGATTGATTTCCCTTGTAGTTTTCAATTCAATTTCAATAACTTTACCAAAACAGGATTCAATTTCAATTCTAAGGGTTCTTCTTGTAAATTTGTATTAAATTTTAAAATTATAAATAAAAAATAACAGGTAAGTCTTTTATTTTAATTTATTGAGATTTTAATCACAAATTCGAATATACGCAGGTATTATATGCCCCAAAAAATAAACAATACGATTTTTTTTAGTCAATACTTAGACATACAATTTTTTAACGAAAATCTAAGTTTAAAATACCAATAACTTAGCAAAATATTCATTAATTTCAATTCGGAATGCTTTTCTGTGTTAGTTTTTATTGGGATAACAAATCTACATGTAAAGTTTACAAAATAAAATATTTATTAATTTTTTTAATTTTTAAAATTTTTGCGATGGTTTAGTTTTCTAAGAAACATAGCTAGATCGACTCGGCTGTTGTTGCTGAAATGTTGCGGAAATGGCTCCTTCACTGCATTTTAAGCTTGACTAAAAATTAATACCCTGCAAATGTATAAGAGACTCCACAGAAATACAAGGCCACTTCAATAACTTTGTACAAAGACTACTTAAACCTTTATTTATTTATCAATATTGCTAATTCCCGTCTTCTCCACCTGGGCGAGCAGCTCCTGAAGCTTGTTGTCGAACAACTCGCACCGGATGGGCATCTCCAGCGAATAGAAGGGGTTCTTGAGGACATAGTCGGAGTACAGCTCGTAAACCTTGCGCAGCAGCAGGTCTATGCCATTCAGGCCCGTCTCCGAGATCACGATAAACTTGATGCCGGTGAGAGTTTGGAAGCAGTGCAGCGTGAACGTGTCCGCCTCCAGCAGCTCGATGCCAGAGCTCTTTGGCTCCGGACTCAACTGGCTGGCGATGGCAAACAGGGGGTAGAACATGCTGGCCAGGAAGATCTTCTCGTTGGTGGTCATCTTGGGCCGGCTGAACTTTAGATTGATGGGATAGTTCTCTGGCGCCTCCAGCGTCGTCCTCACATCGCGTCCGTCGTCTATGGTGACGCCCGTGACGGGTGTGCCGTTGACAGCCACCAGGACGTGGCCAACTGTAAGGCAGGATGTTTAATAATCAAAAGACAACATTAAACCGAAGACACACCCACCATTTATTCCATCCTTGCGGTTGAACGACACCGAAACCTTCTTGGAATCGTAGTCCAGCACCAAGTCCAGCGGGTATGTGAAGGTCTTCTCGTGCTCGATGCGCGGCACATTGTTGTCCAGGTTGAATATAAGGCCACCCGATTTGCTAACTATATAGACGCCATATATAATCATGGCTTATTTGTGGCTAACTCTGTGTTTTTGGGAATGTTTTCTTTTGGCGAATTAGTGATGGCAGAGCGGAACTATCGATATGTTCACAACTATCGGATATTAAACAAAATTATAATGTATGTGTGGCCAGCTGCCGAGGTAATCCACACCTTTTTTGAAAATCTAAAATGTACGATTGGTCACACTATTTCGTAAACAGCTGATGGCTGGCATTAGGATTAAAAATAAACATAATTGATTTTCTGCCCCGCTAGTATACGTAAACGCGTAGGCGGTCTCACCTGGTTGTGCTCCGGATTCACCGACATTCACAGCGACAGCGATGGGCTCCGACGACCAGAGCGCCGGCGACAGGATCCAGAAGGGATTCCAGATAAACTACATGATTTTGCGGGACGCCGACAGCGGCAAGGTGATATGGCAGGAGAACAAGGACTTCTCGGCACCGGATCTGGAGCACGAGGCGCGTGTGCCGGTGAAGATACTGGACATGAGAGCGGTGTCGCGGGAGATCAACTTTAGCACCATCGAGCCAATGGAGAACTTTCGGTTAGACCAGAAGGTACTGTTCAAGGGGCGCATCATGGAGGAGTGGTTCTTCGAAATGGGCTTCGTGGGAGCCAACACCACCAACACCTGGCAGTCTACCATTGAGGCGGCGCCCGAGTCCCAGATGATGCCCGCCAAGGTCTTGAACGGCAATGTGACGATCCAAACCAGTTTCTACGACAACGAGACACTCATCACCAAATCGGTTGTGCGCTTGTACTACATTTAAGCGATGGTGCCGGTGAATCACCTGGCCAGCTGTTCCCATCCGCGCCCACTCACGGCTTGCGAATTGGAGCTGTCGATCTTCAGCAGATGTTCTCTCCAAAACATTTAGTTTGCTTTAGAATACTTCTGCATTTCAATGCAATTGTTTGTGCGTTTATGAACTAGTTGTAGTCTATATTGCATTTTAATCTAATTTTACATGATGCCTACTACCTATTATATTAATTTATTAATAAAGATTTAACGAATGTAACACACGCAACTACCAAGGAGTGAAAGCCCTCAAAAACATCATGCTAACGTACAAATCTTTATATGTATCTATCTCCTGACTAAATGCTTAAATCTGTCAAAAAGTCAGACTAAAAATAGAGCAGAATAATGCAATCTTTGCAATCCGTTCAGAGAAATGTGTATCTCTAGATCTCTGGCAGTAAATATACAAATAAATATTTAAGCAAACTGCAAAATGTATCAGCAGTTAAGAAAATGTTTAGCTACGACTGCGAGTACTTATTAAAAGTCTACTGAAATCTGTCAGAGTTGTATTAGATATGGCTTTATGCAAATATATAAGATGTTTGAAGGAAATGTAAAATACACGAGTCCTTATATAATTATTTGGGTTATCAAGATATAGTTATTATAAATATGAATTTATTTTTCAAATGTCTTAGCTTATCGCAATTTATAATAAAAAATGGGCTATTTAGTTCCTCCCGATCCCACTGATTGGGAGAAAAGCAGACAGAGGTCAACTCTAGAACTGGTTGTGCCGCCTAGCTCTCTTTTACTTTCATGCCCAAAGCAGCATATTCCCACCCGCGGGTAAATTTCGCATAAGTTCGCATTTAGACGTCTGTCGCTGAATATTCATATATGTTGGGATCGCGAAAAGTGGCGCTCAAGTTAAGAGGAAGATTCAAACAGAGTGCTGACTTGACCCCATTTAACATAATCCGAAATAGAACTCGTGCCCGGTCAAGAGACACTCGAGGGTTTCGAGAAAGTCTTCTTGGTGGCCAGAAATTTGGACTAGACCACAGTTCGATTCCATCGTTTAACAGTTTCGCACCTGAAGTTAAGTAAACTTAGAGAATGGCAAGGATTAGTGGAGCTCTAGTGCTCCTGGCCATCGTCCTTCTGGCCCTCTTCGCGGCCAGCTGCCAGGCGCAGAAGAACCAGAACAAGCAAAAGAAGCAGCGTCCCGGCGAATTCCAGGGTAACATGGCCAACCACAAGAATAAGCGTCCCAGGCCCCAGCAGGCCCAAAAGCAGAAGCCCAACAAGCAGCAAATGCAGAATGTCCAGGAGCCCACGGTACTCACCGTTACTATTCCTGAATTGGGCAAGCTTCGTGGTCGGACTTTAAGCACGGATTGGACGGGCCAAAAAATTATGCAGTTCCTCGATATTCCCTACGGCAAAGCCGATCGATTCAAGGTATGTTATGGTCATGATATGGCTGGTACAAGACTGAAGACAATTTTATTTAGAAATTAATATCAAAAATCAACTGCTTGACCCTGTTACCCGGCATTTGACGCTCGTTTACCAACATCCTCGATAGTATAGTGGTTAGTATCCCCGCCTGTCACGCGGGAGACCGGGGTTCAATTCCCCGTCGGGGAGAATGTTAAAATTATTTTGTCCTTTGTTTTAATTTTTTTTTTTATAATTCATTTGCCTCTATAATTTATTTGGTAGTGAAATTGGGTCATCCAAGTCCTCGATAGTATAGTGGTTAGTATCCCCGCCTGTCACGCGGGAGACCGGGGTTAAATTCCCCGTCGGGGAGAATGTTAAAATTATTTTGTCCTTTGTTTTAATTTTTTTTTTTAATAATTCATTTGCCTCTATAATTTATTTGGTAGTGAAATTGAGTCATCCAAGTCCTCGATAGTATAGTGGTTAGTATCCCCGCCTGTCACGCGGGAGACCGGGGTTCAATTCCCCGTCGGGGAGATGTGTTTGCATCTTTTTTTTAAATTTTGTTCGGGGGTATAAAAATTTATAACTTGTATTTTAAAACTCATAAATACACATATCTTTGGGTGGTTAATTAAATAAGCTAAATATTCTAAATAAAAAATTATAAAAAATAATACTTGCGCATCTCCCCGACGGGGAATTGAACCCCGGTCTCCCGCGTGACAGGCGGGGATACTAACCACTATACTATCGAGGACGATGAACAACGTGCGTCAAATGCGGGGTAGGTGCGTTCATACAACTCGAAAAATGCAAAATTAAATATTTCACTGACAAATAATACACAGAAGAATTTTATTTCTAACGTAAATTTAATTTAGCTTTATAGAAAATTTACCACTATTTGATATATAAAATAAAACAAAATTACATTATTTTTTCACAGCCCGCTGAACCCGCACCAGCTTGGAAGGGCTCTTTAGCCTCCCATCGTCCTCACGCTGGATGCCCATCCATTCAAGATCTGCTGATGTTCTCCAAACTGGAGGAAGAAGGCTATGATGTGGAGGACTGCCTCCGGCTAACCATAAACACCAAGGCGGTATGTTGAAGTCTATCTTTATCTTTATTTATTTTGCACCTAAAATGCATAATTATTTAATATTTATTATAACTATTTGACTAATAAATGTGCTGATCCCGTTTCAGATGGAGGGCAAATCCATGCCGGTGATGGTTTACATCCATGGCGACTTCTTCTATGACGGCGACTCAGTGGAGGCTGCTCCAGGCTATTTGCTGGAGCACGATGTGGTTTTGGTATCTGTCCGTTACCGCCTGGGACCCTTCGGTTTCCTGTCCACGCTGACCGACGATATGCCAGGCAACGTCGCTGTCACGGACATTATCCTGGCCCTCAAGTGGGTGCAGAAGCATATTGCCTCCTTCGGCGGCGATCCGCAACGGGTCACGCTCTTTGGTCAGGTGGGTGGAGCGGCTTTGGTCAATGTGCTCACCTTGAGTCCTGCGGTTCCGGCTGGACTCTTCCATCGTGTGATCTATCAGTCGGGCACGGCGTTGTCGCCGGCCTTTATCACGGACTCTCCACTGGGTGCAACCAAGGCCATTGGCCGAATCGCCGGCTGCAAGCAGCCTGCGAAGGTGGATCAGCTGAACAAGTGTTTGGGACGCCTGAACACCACTATGCTCCTGGCCGCCTTCAGCGTGCACGGCGAGAATCAGCCTTCCCTGTCGGGCGGAGCTTATGGCGGAGTGCAGCTGGTCATTGGCGGACCCTCCGGCATCCTTCCTGAGCATCCTGGTCGCCTGCTGGCCGCCGAAAAGTTCCAGGCCTATCCCACTATGGGCGGCAGTGTAAAGAACGGAGGCACCTTCATGCTGAGGGGTGAGTTATTATAATAATTTGACTATTATATAATTATTAACATCTCTTTTACAGACATCTTCTCTGACGTGTTTAATGAGACTATTTTGGACGACAAAATGACCGGACGGCAGTACATCGATACCATTATCGAGCAGGCGAATGGTGCTGATCCCACTGGCTCCTGGAGGGAATTCTCCGATGAGGAGATTTTCTCCGAGGATGATGTTAAGAACGGCACCTTTAAGCGCCTAACTTCGGGTTTGATCGATGTGAGTAACCAGGGTTTAGAATAAATACTCAAGTTTTTTACTTACTGTTTAAATTTGTATTTTTAATAATATTTCCAGCTCTGCAGCACAATTTCTCTGAAGAATCCCGTGCTGCTGGTACTCCAGGCCAATGCCAAAAAGTTGCCCAACAGCACCTACTTGTACACCTTTGACTACGAGGGCGAGCAGAACCGCTATGCAACCAGTCCGGAGGAGGCCAGTTTCATGCCCTTCGACATGGGCGCCTCGCTGACGGACGACAACCTGTACCTGTTCCCCTGGCCGCGTTTCCTGGCCCTCAACTCCAACCGCGACATGAAGGTGGCCCGACGTATGGTGGCCCTGTGGACATCCTTTGCCACGACAGGTGTTCCCCGGGCACCCGAAGTGCCAGAATGGCCAGCGATGAATGATGAGACAGGTCCTTATATGCGCATCGGTCGTACAGTGACCTTTAGCGACAACTATCTCGACGAGTACCGCATTGCCGTGGACGAGGCAAAGCGTGGCTACAGCCTGATCAACGAGGACTTTTACGAGCTGGAGTCTGCCCTGCAGGCGGTTGCCAAGCTGGACAAAGATCAGGTGGCCGCTTTGGAGGAGGAGGAAGATCAGGAAGACAGCGAAGAGGAGGGCGAGAGGGCTAGCAATGAGGGCCGTGGGCAGAATCTGGTATTTATTGCCCGGAAGTCAACGCGCGTCCAGAAGCAATAGAAATAAGAAACTTAAAATATGATTATCCCTTCCTCTAATTTATAAAACTCAAAACTCAAAACTTTTCTGAAATAAATGTGAAATTCAAAGGAGGGTCGTTTTACTTGAAAGGTTTTCTTTCTCACCTAAAGGAGGTGAACAGTTTTAGAATTTAGAATTTAGAATAGTTTTTCTAGAACTTCCTCTAATGCGATCATTGACCTGCTATTATAATAATAATATATTAAATTCACCCTAAATAAACTATATTCAATTCATAATAAATGTTCTTTGTTATTAACTCTAAATTATTAGACTAAAATTAATATGTTGAGGTTTTTGTTGTTTCCAAAACCGCTTTCTTTCACGGCCTCATAAATCATATTTGTGCGGTTCAGAACCTCCATGAAGAGAGGGATCAAATTTCCATTCAAATTTATTAGGGAACATAATAGAAGTTAAATAAAGCGTGACACATCATTAGGTCTCTGGTTTAATTAATTTGCCACCTTGGCATCAGCATTAGCCGTATTTCAGCAGTAACCAAGATTGATTGAATCATCCCTTCTTGGTCAGATATATCTTTACAGATAGAAAACAGCGATGCTCTTTCTTTACAATAAAAAAAATAATAAAGTGAAATGAATAAAAACAATTTTAAAAGTGGGTTTGATATTTTTAATATTTATGTTACATATTTCGTCTACGTTTCCCTTTCTTGTAGCTTATATTTCCTGTTGATTAAGCTTTCTCACGAGATTCACTGGAATTCACTTAGAATAATTTGTAAGAATAAAAAACAGTTAGTTCTGTTGATAGCAAGCTCGTTAATTTGAATTCTACAAAAGGAAAAGTTATACCTGGCACGCTTTCTTCTAGCTTCCTTTTCTGGTGGGGTTTCCCAATTTTGACTAAATGAAAAGATAGCCAAATAATGGAATTATCTCGTGCGATTAGTTGTAGAAGTCGTTGGTCTCTTTTGGCACAGAAGTGTTGCCCCAATGCTTTCTCCCGCCGCTCGCGTTGATGGATCATACAACCCCGGAGTTGGAATACCAGTAGCGAGGAGAACATGCGGAATCAATTAGGTAAAATTTAAAATTTAAATCAATGCCCGCAGCTTTTGCGAGATTAATATTTTTCGCCCGATGCTGCCCGCACTTTCATCGTCGCCCCCAGTCGTCGCCGTCGTCGTCATCGTGAGAAAGACAAACTCAGTTAATGGCCAATGTTTGCCGGTAAATATTCGCATCAATCTGAGCGACTAATGACTGACTAGCAGACAAATCGGACTCGAGTTCGGGTGGCCGAACTTCTGCTCTTGTAGTTTTCCCTTTTACTTACAGATGATCAGCGGAGCAGTCAAGCAACCGAAATCGGAGCATCGAAATCCGTTCTTGCACTGAGAAAAAAGGACTAGAAAACAAATTCCTAGATTATCGTAGAGTAAATTAACGAACTTAAAAAGTTTAAGTAACTATTTTTATTTACTCTTAGAAATAATAATGTTTTCCTTGCTTTCTAAAGTTTTCATTTTAAATTCTACAACTTCTTAAAGGAAATCAATATTTCAAAAGTCTGAAAACTATATTTAAAATTGATATTTCGAATATTAAAATATTTATTAATTATTTAACATCTTCCATTCCCTTATTTTCTTCCCGTGTAATTATTAGCATAAGTGTATGGCTCTGGCCGCATCATTTGCAGTATATTTCGCGTTTTGTTTTAGCCAGTTTTCGTTTGCAAACTCTTCGTTTTGGCTATTTCGGTCAGTCATGGGGTGAAACTTCGGGTCAGCTCGGCGGACTAATATCTATTAGCTCGGTCTGACCACAGATCAGTTGCGTTCGGTGCGCTACAGAGAGTGCTGCTGGTTCGATCCGCGATTATCCCGCAAAATGCAGCTCGTGCTTATGCTAATTCTTCTGCTCCTCCGCCACGGGGCGGAGGCTCGGTACCGGAACAGGCAGTACGATGAGGAGAAGGATACCATCGTGGAACTGCCCAAGCTGGGCAGCATCCAGGGAAAAATTCTCGAGACGGCCTGGACAAAGCGCGAAGTGCTGCAGTTTGTGGATGTTCGATATGCAGAGCCTCCCACGGGACTCAATCGCTTCAAGGTACACTAGTTTCCTGATCCTGATTTCCTGCAGGAGCATAACGGAGTTTAGGGCTTAAATAACAGCATTAGAACTTCTTCTTTACGATTTTGGTGCATAAAATAGAGGTCGTCGTTATGCAAAAATGCAAAATATGTTAACATAACAGATTCGCCAAGAATTTTTAAATAGAAATGTCCAACTTTGTTTGGAGTCTGGTTTCTCCTACCGCAAAAACTTTCAAAATTATGTAAATTTCCTCGGAGGCAATAAATAAGCCAACAGAGAGTTAATTCTTAGACGAAAAAAACGGCAAAGAAAATATATAGATGTTCCTCACATCTCCCCGACGGGGAATTGAACCCCGGTCTCCCGCGTGACAGGCGGGGATACTAACCACTATACTATCGAGGACTTGGAATCGCCTTGCTATGTTTGAGATCTTTTGCAGGTGCGCATCTGCAACCATCAGATTATAAGAAAAAGGAGATTATTATTAGATTACCAATGAGTCATAAAAAGAAAGGAATGTTCAAAGCTATGCAATGTGCTTGGAGCTTTGTTTATAAAAAATATTTGGAAATAACTGACTTTTGCCAAAACAAATTACCATTTCTACTTTAAAGAAGCCTGGAAATAAACAGATAAATAACTCCTCCGTTTTTTAATGCTTGCATCTGAAATATTGCCTTTCATTAATTATTACTAATTATCTTTTTACAGCCACCGCGTCCGATCGAGCCATGGGAGGATGTGATGGACGCCACCGCGGAGAAGATCGGGTGTCCTTCGGTGGTGTCAATGGATTCGCTGCGCAAGCTGGACGACGTGCTAGACGTGGAGGATTGCTTGACCATGACCATTACCACGCCCAATGTGACTGCCCGCCTGCCTGTGCTGGTGTACATCCACGGCGAGTACCTCTACGAGGGCAGCAACTCGGAGGCGCCGCCGGACTATCTGCTCGAGAAGGACATCGTGCTGGTCACCCCGCAGTACCGACTCGGACCTTTTGGTTTTCTGTCGACGAAAACGGATGAGATTCCCGGCAATGCCGGATTCCTGGATATTTTTCTGGCACTGCAATTTGTTAAGCACTTCATCTCAAACTTTGGCGGAGACCCCTCGCGGGTGACGGTGGCCGGCCAGGTGGGCGGAGCGGCCATTGCTCACCTGCTCACGCTCTCGCCGATGGTGCAGCGCGGTCTGTTCAGTCAGGTGATTTATCACTCGGGCTCCGCCATTATGCCCATCTTCCTGGAGGAGGATCCCCGCAAGCATGCCCATGAGATTGCCAAGAAGGCTGACTGCCAGATGGTGACCGTGAGGGATCTCAACTCCTGTCTCATGGATCTCTCGGCTCTGGAGTTGCTCACGGCCTTTATGGAGCATGCTGTAAGTTTATTTATATATACATCTGTACAAAGTTTAACAATTTATTTGGCAGCTCGAGAAATCGGACCTGGGAATTGGACACACCGGTGGCATTCAGTTCACTATCGGCGGACCCAGTGGTGTGCTGCCCAAGCATCCCTATGACCTTATGCTGGAGTCCAACTTCTCGTATCCGGCGATGGGTGGCTGCCCGAAAAACGCGGGAACTCGAGTGCTCAACGAGATTGTGGACAACGACTTTGAGGGAAAGATTCCGGATGATGAGTACAATACGTACAACTATATCGACCATGTGATCCGTCAGGTGGTGGGCACGGACAAGACCATGCTCCTCACCAGTTTCGTTACCCACGATTTCTTCAACCGTCATCTGCTGGAGAATGGCACCTTTGATACCCTGATACCCAGACTTATAGATGTAAGTTATATTTATTTAGATCTCTATTTAAAATTTAATTCTTTTTTATATTATTAAAGGTGGCTGGCACTCTGAACCACAAGCTGCCCGTTCTGTTGGCCCTGAACATGAACAACAAGCACAATCCGGACAACACCTTCCTCTACTCCTTCGAATACGCGGGCGAGTTCAACCGCTACAAGGAGATGGACGAGGAGACCAACATGCAGAGCCCCTTCCGCGCTGGCGTCTCGCTGACCGACGAGGCCCTCTATCTCTTCCCCTATCCCGATCACGTGAAGCGCCTCAGTCCGCCGGACGTGACAATGGCCCAACGCATGGTCGATCTTTGGACGAACTTTGTCATTAGCGGAAATCCGTTTGGGTCCTATCGCTCTGGCTACTGGCCGCCCATGACCACGCTCTATGGCCCGTACATGAAGATCGACGAGACGCTGACCATCGGTGGGAACTACTTCAGTGAGTTCTCGGCCACGTTGCGGGACGAGGAAGAGGGCCATAGCCTGGTCCGTGAGATTTATTATCTGCGCAGCCGGAGCCGGAAGCGGGCGCTGGCTAAGCGGCGAAAAGAGTTGGCTGCCTCCTCAGCCAGCAGGATAAAGAAGCTCCAGGGACGCAAGAGTCTGGTGAAGCGGCCCAGCCGGAACAAGATACGTTTCTGAAGTGGCTCTACTTAGAACTAGATGTAGATTTTAAGAACTAAACATATCTCAGGTTAAACTATTTAAAAGCATTGGTATTTATCGATATGACGAGCTCATTATTATTTATAGATAATACAAAATAACCCGTAAAGAGTGCAGTTTATATTTAAAATCATATATCTTGGAAAACATTACCACAGTGAAATTAATTGTATGTACGATCATATCAAGGAATATGAGTAATTTTATTGCGGATATTGTGCAGAAATCAAGAAGAAATCTTCGACAGGTACAAATCAGTACAGTTATCTCATTTTGTGTTTATTTTGTAATTAAAAGAATATCTCAAAAGACGGGTTCGGATTCACCTACTGCCTGCGTCGCTGCTGTCTGTGCAAGAGCTTAATGTGCTGCGGTTCGTTGTGCAGGCGTCTGAGCTGGGAATATCCTGGGTGATCCTGATGGGACTCTTCCTGCTCCGCTTCGGCCCTCTCTCGGTCGCGTTCCTCCTCCTCCTCGCGCATTTTTTCCTGGGCTCGCACGTATGCCTCGTAGCTCGGATAGGAGCTGGGATCGTTGGCCGGATCAGTGTCTTCCGGATTCTCCTCAACTGGTACTTCTTGCTCCTGATCTAGCTCATCCCTGCGGTCTTGTTCCCGATTCTGTTCTTCTTCCGCATCAAAATCTGATGCGCCTTGTTGTCTGGCTTGCTGGGCTCTTAAATAGTCATCGTAGCTGGGATAGTTTCGGGGATCGTCACTGTCAGGCTGAGGCTCTCGTTCCTGCTCTTCACGTTCTTGCTGTTCACGCTCCTGTTGCTCTCGTTCTTGCTGCTCACGCTCTTGTTGCTCTCGCTCATGCTGCTCGCGCTGTTGTTGCTCGCGGTCCTGCTCCTCGTTATAGTTTCGCTCTGGTTCCGTGTCTGGAGGATTTTCTCCTTGCTCCGCTTTAAGATAATCTTCGTAGCTGGGGTAGGGAATTTCCTCCGGCTGCTGTTCTCGCTCTCGTTCCTGTTGCAATCGCTCTTCTTCTAGTCGCTCCTCCTGTTCCCGCTGCTGCTGCTCACGTCTCTGCTGCTCGCTTTCTTGGTCTTCGTCGTAGCTACGATCGGGTGTAGATTCGGAAGACTCGTCTTGGTGATTTCGGAGATAGTCATCATAACTGGGATAAGGTTGCAGTTCGTTATTTGGATTTTCATCGCGAACTGATTGATCTCTCTCTCGCTCTTGCTGCTCACGCTCTAGCTGCTCACGTTCTTGCTGCTCACGTTCTTGCCGTTCACGTTCTTGCTGTTCACGTTCTTGCTGTTCACGTTCTTGCCGCTCACGCTCCTGTTGCTCTCGTTGTTGACGTTCTCGCTCTTGCTGTTCTGCCCTTTCTCGCTGCTGCTGCGCTCGCTGTATTTGTTCTCGGCGCCGCTGTTCTTCCTGCTCTCGTTGCTGTTGCTCTTGGTCTCGACGCTGTTGCTCGCGAGGATCCTGTGACGGAGCACGATTCTGGTTATCGATTCTGGCCTGCCGCTCGTCCACGATTCCACGATTCTGGCTATCCCGCTGTTGCTGTTCTCGCCAGCGCTGCTCTCTTTCCCGCTGTGCCCGTAACTGCTGCTCACGTATAAACTGAGCCTGCCGCTCTTCCTGAGCCTTCACGTAGTCCGGATTGGCCGGACGCCAGGTCTGATGCGGTTGCCTGCTCTGCCAGTTGGCGTAGGGATTGAAGACGTACGGACGCCTGGTGGTTGTGGTCGTCGTCGTCGTGGTGGTAGTAGTGGGATAGGTGGGATAGGTGTAGGGCCTAGTCGGTGCTGGAACTGCAACACTGCTGCTGATGGTGCCATTGTAGAAATTGGGCAAGTTGATGCCCTCTCCGAAATGCGGATCCAGCTCGAGCATGTTCTGGCGCGAGTTGGTGAAGCGCAGGAAGGGTCCATACTCGGAAGTGGCCCGTGGCCAGACGCCAGAGTTCGGGTTGGGCACACCAGAAACCACAAAATTGACCCACATGGTGACCAGGGCACGGGACAGCGACCTGTCCACGGGATTGAGGCGACTGGCCTCCTCTGGGTAAGGGAACAGGTAGACGCTGTCATCGCTCAGCGAGGCATCCACACCGAAAGGCAGTGGGTTTCTCAGGTGACCGAAGCGATGGTGCTCGCCGCGGTAATCGAAGGTGTACAGGTAAACTGGGGACGAGCGGTACGACTGGCGGATGGAGTTGATCACGGGTGCGCGGTACATGATAATATTGCTCAGCTCCAGCAGGCCCTGTGTCACGGAGCGGGGAGTGGCCGAGTACTGCTGATCCGGGGTAAAGATCTCCCGCAGAGCCCACTGCTTCCAGATGCGGTGTTCGCTGCGAGGAGCCGTATGTTGCAGCACCTCGTCGATGTAGTCGCTCACATTGCGCGACTGCAGGCCGACAATCAGGCTGTAGAAACCTGCGAAGGAGGGTTATAAGAAATATGTTTTAAAATATGTTGTATTAAATATTTTGGTTATTTAATAAAGATAGGTTTGAAAGTGTAAATATATGTATATAAAAGCTGCCCTCAAAAATATTCTTATCGCCGGGCATTGACTTTCGACTTGTCATTTTTTTTTGGGAAAATACACAAGATTAAATAGGTTTAATTAAGGCACAAACATTTCCTGCCTGCCGACGTAAATAGCATAAAAATCCAAGGACCTTGACACTAATTAAAATCAGACCAAGCCAATCACATCAACATGATGATTTTGCCGGCTAAGCCGGACTAATCGAATAGCTCCTTATCAGACTGACCCCCGAGATCCGCTGGAGCTTCTTATCGCAGGCAGCCACGGGTTTTGTCTCAATAAACCTCATCCAATAAACTCTGCCTTGAAAAACATCTTGGAACTTAGAAAAAATGAGGTTTTCACTTAAAGACTACATTGTACGAACTAATGAAAATATAAAATTAATATTTAAACAATAATGTGTTCTAAAAGATAACAAATTTGAAGACCTACTCGAATTCCTCTCCATCTAAACCTTTCTTAAATATACTAAGAATTTTATTACTCACGCGACAGTATGAAGGCGCTGGCATCTTTGGCGGCTCCGACAATGGTGGGCACGCTGTTGCTGGCGTTGGCGGCCAGGGCGGCCGGTGGTAGGGGCAGGTATCCAAGGCGGTCGCCCACGACGAGCTTAAATCCACCGAGGGAGGTGAGACCGCGCGGCTCGTTTTGCACGAAGAGCTGCTCGAAGGCGGAAACCAGCTGCGAGGTGGGCAGTGCTGCCAGGCAGTCGTACAGCGGGGCAAGGCTGCGGACGGCGGGATTGGGACAACGGACGAGGCGAGCAAAGGTGTTCAGAGTCTCCAGCGGGTTCTCATCGATGAGGTAGGGATTGAGGGCGGTGCCCGACTGCAGGATCAGTTGTTGGAAGAGCTCGGAGGCCCGGCCGCTGAGGCTGAGGGCGTGAACCAATGTGGCTCCGCCCGCCTGACCTGCCAACGTAACCTGTCCGGGATTGCCGCCAAAGTGAGCAAGATTCCGATGCAGCCACTCGAGGGCCAGGTGAAGATCGGAGAGCGCCACATTGCCGGGAAGCTCATCGCTCAGAGCGCTCAAGAAGCCAAAGGGCGCCAGTCGATAGTTGATCGAGACCAGGATCACGTCCTTCTCCAGGACATAGTCCGGCTGAGCCTCCTCAGCGCCGCCGTCGAAGAGCATCTCGCCGTGCACGAAGACCAGCACCGGCAGGTCCCTAGCCCCCTCGGGAGCGTAGATGTTCAGGGTCAGGCAGTCGTCGACGTTCTCGCCGCGCGACTCGGACTCCCTCAGGCGCTGCAACTCCGGAAACTGGGCACAGTTCGGGCTCTGGACGGTGGCCTCAATCCGGCCGTGGAGGTTGGCAGGCTTGGCCGCCTGGAAGCGAGCCAGGCCGCTGCCCACTTGACCGTATCGCACGCCCAAGAAGGCATTAATCTGACGTCCTGCGATGGTCTTGTAGTTGCGCACTCCCACGATCTGTCCAATACCGGGAATAGGCACCACGGCTGCCTGGGGCTCTGCTGATGGAGCACTGCGTGGTGGCTCCGCCTGCCAGGGAGCTGGCTTCAGCGGCTCCGGTTGCCAGGGATTCACATCCTCATCGTTGTAGTCGTCACTGTAGTCTGGTCTGGGAAGACCAAAGATTGGGGCCGCACAGAGGGCCAGCACTACTAGGAGCAGCGGCTGCATGTTGCTCACTGCGTGGCGTTCGAAAGGGAACTGATTTCGGAATCGGATCCGACGACCTGAAAAGCTCTGAGCTTTATCTCCAGCAAGAGGAGCAGCAGCAGTCAGCAGCAGCAGCTACAGCCTTGGTGCGAACTCAATGCGAGGTTGGCTTGAGGCGACACTGGAATTTAGGAGTAATATATAGAATGAGTTGCATACTTACGAGCGTTTGGGTTAGGGTTATACCATATTATGTCCTTGTAACCTACTTTATTTCCCTTGTAAACTCTGCTGACACTGTTTTTATACTTTGCGGAACTCAAAAACATAGCTTACACTTAAGACATATACAGGAGATGCCTTGAAAGTTGCTTAACAAATTTCTTAAAGGCAATAAATAAAATTCTAAAGGAGGAAGATCCTAGGAATCTTCGTGTCTACCCTCGATGTCCCAGTCCAAGTCCCAGTTGGTGGTGGCATGACCGCCTTTAATCTGCTATTTGTGCTCCCAGCTCTATTACTTGGCTAGCTTCGGCGGACCTTATCTCTTCCGGGCCTTATCTGCTGGAACAGCTTTGCTACTCTGCCGGCTTGAGTCGGGTGTCGACATGGATCTGTGCAATGCTAAATTAGGAACACAATTTACATAGTCAGACCTCATAGGTGTTATGCAATAGTTTGTGAAAATGGCAACATTACCTTTTTCTTTTTCTTTCAATTTGTACCTTTGCTTACCAAGATTGTTTATAATGATTATCGGATCAGAGTATAAATGTAGATAGACTTGAGTAAAACGCAATGAACAAATTCATAATATAATAATCTCTATATTTTCATTTTTATTAATCATTTTCGATTCCATTCCCTCCTTTTCTGTTCTTGTTAAAGTTTCATTTTCAATTTCTGTTTTTTGTTTTTTGTATCGGCTTGTTCAGTATGTATCTATAATAATGTGTTATAATTAAGAATCGTCATTTCATCTAAATATTTCTGTTATAATAATACAATATAATAATAATTAATAATATGCGGTTCTTTGTTTTTTTTTCTTTTATTTGTTGTTATCGATTTCTCTGTATGTGAAACGTTGTGTGTGGGTGTGTGTTTTTTGTATTGGCTTGCTTCTGAATGTATTCTCCGGATCGATCCGTTTGGTTTTGTGGATTGCGGGAGTTAATTGTTTGTGTGTCTTGTCTTGGACCGATTCGGATCTGGGGCCTCGCAGCGGCCATTCAATCCGCCTCGAGTTTGATTATTAATTCGTATCTGAGGCCGACTATCTCCTCTATATGACGCGCAGCTTACGTTCGAGTACGTTCGAGTGTGGAAATCAGAGTTCTAGGAAAGCTAAAAGCAAGTGGTATGCATATATACTTGTGTCTATATACGTATATATGTATGTTTATATATTCTTTCTAGGTATTTTAATCTCGATTATGCTGTGGCGCTGTGGCAGTGGCCCAAAGAAAGGAAGCCTCTTAATTCAAATCCAAAGAAATTCGAAACCAAAAAGCGAAGAGTGTGTCTCATTACGTATGTAAGTATATGTATTTAGCCAGCTCCCTTTGACTATGTATATAACCCTCAAGGAATGTCAGAAAAGAAATGCAAAAGTCCTTGTTCCATAATTGCATAATTGAACATGGCTACGTGGCACTGATTGAGCCATTTGATTGATTGATTGATACCGGGGTTTGCCGTCGCCAGCGGGTCTCGTTTTAGGAACTTCTCAACTCAAATTAAGGACTCGTCAAAATCATACGCGAATGAAACGAACTCCTAGCTCCCCGTCTGGCGACCTCGAGTCAAAAATCGTTTACCAAAAAATGCACATTAATTATGTTCCTCCAACTGAATCATAGTTCTTTACTGATTTCTGATTTCAGTTTTGCTTTCGATTTTTATCTTTGTTTTGTTTGCCTTTGTCTTTTTTTTATGTTTTTCTTGTATATTTTGTAGCTCAGTCTTTTTACTAACAATTTGTTGTTGTTTTTGTTGTTGTTGTTTAATTAGCTTCTTGATGCTGTAGATCTTATTTTATTATTTCGCAGTGCTGATCTCGCACATACATACATGTAAGTGTGTGTTCGAACGAAATCCTAAAAATTCAACGAATTCCTTGGAGAGGGTGTGTTTCTCTTACTTCCTTATTTTTCTCTCAGTGTGCGTGTGTGTGTGTGAGTGGGGTTTGGGTTGGAAAGGAGGAGGAGGAAGTTCAATTCATATAGTTTATAGTACGCATCGATTAAAGTGGCTAGCTGTTAGCTCTATAGTTGCTTGGAAGTACCGTTTTTTGTTTCTTTTGTTTTTTGTGTCTAACTTTCGTAACTTATTTTGGTTAAATATTTGTTATTCGCTCTTTTTTGGGGGCATTCATCATCATTACATCTTGTGTTACTCATTACGTTCTTGCGCTACATTTGTCAACAATTTAAATTTATCCTTACGTATTTGTAACCGCTAAAGAATGGATAACATACTCGTGTCATATGGCTCCCTATATGCTCTGATAACTCCTAATCGATAAGCATCTTCTGGATTGTTTGGATTCTGTCTGTGTGTGTGGGCAGTGGAACGTGGAACCAAGCGGTGAATGGTAATCGTTTTGAGATTATGGATCTTTATTATTTATTTTTGCTTTAATTAAGGAATATTTTATTTGGTTTGGTGATGTATTTACAGAGTCTCGCGTAATAGTATTCATATAGGTAATGCGTACGTTAGGCTGCTTGTTGTTGCGTTATAAAATCTTAACATAATTATATAAATTGAATTCGTGAACTCGCATAACTCTGCCTCGGGAAAGTAAAATGCATCAGATTACGTGTCCAGGGTGTGTTCGTAATTATACTATTTGCATAGAGAGAGAGATGGGGAGCAGTCTACTTAGAAATTATCGAACCAAACGGAACCGGAAATCGTACATAGTTACGTTACGTTACGTTACGCTTAGCCTACATCCGCTCAGTGATCTGATTTCAGTTTTATCTGTAATAGTTCGCTCGTTTTCCCAAAAACAATAATAATAATACAGTTAATAAGAGTCAAGTTAATCGTAAATGCCTTAGTCTAGTTAGTAGGTATTTTTATAATGTAATGCCTGCTCGTAATAATATCTATCCTTTAATCGTTCATATATTTTTGTTTTGTTTTTTTGTTTTCGGTTTCATATATAATTATATTTATTTTTATTTTATGTAAGAAGCACTTGAATATATACCGTTCTTAATGGAAAAAATGAAAACTTGAGTGTGTGTCATGCATCAAGGGTTCATTTCCTTCGTTTGTAATGGTTTTTTGTTTTTCATATTTTCGTTTCCTCATTTCGGGTTCCTGCTTTCTGCTCTAATTCCTTAAATGTTGCTTGTTCTTTTTATTTATTTTAATAAGTTGCTAATTAGCAAATATGAATGCGCCGGCTACAATCTGTAGGTAATAATTGTTTTTTTTTTTTTTGTCTTATTCGGAGAAAGTTAAAAATCGTTTTCATTTAGCTTATAATTATCTTTAAAGTATGTTCAATCTCGACCCCAGTTGCTGCTATTCTTAAAAAGTTGCAGAATTGGTTTTCCTGGCTCACCAAAAGTGTAACTTTGCCGGAAAGTGTTTAAGAAATTTATAGATTTTTTTGTTTGCTTTTTTGACTCTGCCATTTCTTGAGTTGAGTGTTTTTAATAAAATACTTTGCTTAATTCTTTTTTGTTTTATTTATGATTTTTTTTTTGTGTGTTTTCCTTATTTGTGTTCCTTCAATTTAAAAGCATTTCTAGAGAATCTCTCGTCTAAAGTACCTAATAAGTGTATGGGTCATCTATATAATTATGTATAAGTATATATATATATTCGTGGATTCTCTGCTGGTTGCTGCTGGTTTATGTCTGCAGGCCTAATTCAGTGTAAAACCGTTCAATTGTAGCCTGGGCCTCGTATTACAATTACAATGTTAGGCCGCTCGCCTTGTATATATAATATTAAATAATCGGTAATCGGCATTCAGTTTGCTTGTTGCTGTTGTTGTTTGTATATATATTTATGTAAATGGTAAAGTGTATAAAAGTTAATGATCTGATTCAGTAATACTTGTATGAAATTGTATGATTAGTTGATGTAGATCTAGAATTAGTTCAAACTTCTATGTTGTATCCATTCTGCAGCTACTCTAAGTGTCTGACTCTTACTTTGTTATTTTTTGTTGCTTACAAGTTATATGTTTACGTGTTTGTATTGCTTTCAAAGTACCTAAAAAACACTTAACGAATACCGAAAACAAGATATTTAGAAAACTAAATAAACCGAAACGAAAGTTATCTAGACAAAAGACTTTAAATGCTTAAGGGCAGTACGCTTTAATTTTTCATTTAAATTAAATAAGATACAAATATATGTATATATACAAATAAAACTAATAAAAACATGTACAAATAATCAATAAATATTTATATCTTTGGCTGTCTAAATTATACATACAGAAATCTTTCTTTCCCTATGATGGCTTTTCCTTTTCTCATTCTGCGGTTGGTTTTTTCGATTGTATACGTTTTGTAAAAAAGTAAAATTGCATATAAAAGCATTAAATTGCGGCTGCATTAAGTATGTATATACGTATGCAAGTGTTTCAGTGTCCTTGTATTTATTAACTATTTTAAACGCTACTGTTTGCCGTTATGCCCTTACTGTTTACACATTTGCTTTGATTTAGATATTTCTACGCTTTCTTGTAATCGTCTTGCAACGCAACCTCCAAGACCGATCAGATGATGACTGAATAATGGTTCTCATACAAAATATTGAATATCAGTTAGCTTAGTCTACTCTCTAACATACTCTATTACGAGAACAACATTAGCAATGCCCCTAGTGAAAATATTTTCAAAAGTTCTCTCCTCTGACACCCCTGATCTATTATACAAAATCTATGTGGCTAGGCTAATGTTTAGTTGTAATGCTTTCACTAAATTTTGATCGATCACGTCACATAAAATTTGTGTGTCCTTCCTAATATATATTCGTGTATATATATATACATGGATAGCGGGTTCGTTCTCAGTTATCAGGACCATCCCGAACCAATGCAAACAATAATAAGAACTAACTAAAAATGGGTGTGGGCAACACACCCGGTTATGGCACATATCGCACATACTGATTTCTGTACAGATCGGTTGAATACAATGCGTATATAGTCCTGTACATAATTTACACTTTCCTACATGAGACTGAAGCGAAGATCCATGAAGAGTAGAGAAGCGTTAGGGGCTCAGCAAACGAAAATTGACAACGGAAAACCCTACTTAGTTACTCGATTTCTGACGGCTTACGACTAATTTGTTTGCCCTCCTCGTACACTATTTTGGTAGTTTAATTTCTTTCGTTTTGTCTGGTGTGTAAATCAGTAATAAGCGTTTCGTTTTTGTTTTTCTCTTCTTATTTTTTGTTTTTTATATATCTTGCCATGTAAATTTCTTCTATTTTCCTTTTTCTCTCAGGGTTAAATGCAAAAAATCTTGTATATCGCGTACACACTACTCGAATAAGGTTTGCTTATACTACGTCCTTCTCGTCCTTTCTAAGTTTAATATTTACAGGTGTTGACTCTGCTCAAATTGGTAATTAACAATATCATTTGCAGCTCTAATTTAGCGTAGCCTTTGTTACTTTTTAACCGTGTCTATAATATATATAATTATGTTTGTATATAAAGAGTCATGTAGACGTACGTTATATGTTATGCTTTTGTATACTTAGCAGATCTGGGTATATGTATAAAGGCTATATAATTATAAAGTTCGTGTATAACTTCTCTCTGGCTTTCTGGTTTTGTGTAAGTAAATCCCCCCACGCAGTGCCCATAGCGAGCTTCTGTTTGATTGCAACTTTTGGTTAAATGATGGGGAGCGAGGATGCTTGAGGATGAGGGGTTTTATAATCAGCCCCCAGTCATAAGTCACAGTGTAAATTGCAGTGTACTATTTAAGGTGGTATTAAAAAATATATTCAAAGGTATGAAACAACACAAGAGTTGTGTCTGAAAAATTTGAAATTGAGTATATTTTTCATACCACAAATTTAAAAGGAATATTT
This sequence comes from Drosophila seguyi, assembly GCA_008042675.1. Lineage (NCBI taxonomy): Eukaryota > Metazoa > Arthropoda > Insecta > Diptera > Drosophilidae > Drosophila > Drosophila seguyi. The sequence continues at coordinate 252,854 of VNJU01009374.1, read as the reverse complement.
CTTGTAGTTTTGCCTCTATTATATGGTTATTCTTCTTTATAAATTTTAAAAATTCCTTGTCACTTAGTTATTTTTAATACCACCTTAAAACAAACCAGGTTTATTCTACTAATATAAGCACTTAAGCTAGGAATCGAATTCATCCCAGCTCTTAAATCGAATTGAAAGGAATTTCCTGATCTTTCTCGAAACTATTCCCCTAGTTAATACCTTTCTAAGGGCTCAACTTTCGATTAAAAGTGCTTATATCTACGTCCTGCCTGCTAGTACATCTCGTTCTCGTCCCAATCGACTGACTGCAGCACCAGCTTGTCCAGTTCCTTGGAGTCACCAGAGCTACTGTTCCTCCTTCGCCGCCGCCACTTCCTGTTCAGCTGCGTGGCCATTTGCGGGGCGGCAAACATGGCTGCCGCCGCTGCACTTAGCTTTGTGGGCGTTATGGCAGTGCTGGAGGTTGTGGGTGTGGCACCTCCGCCAGCTGGACTCATGCTGAACAGCTCTCGGTTGCCGAAGCGAAATCGACGGGGCGGCGGCACTGGAGGCGTGGCTAGCAGATGGGGTGTGTCGTAGGGCGGCGGCGGTGTGATCATGGCCAGCGATGAGGTGTCCTCCAGGTCCTCATCGAAGTCCGAGTGACCGCCGTGGGCATCGGAGTGAGCGTGGCGTTCGTACAGCTCGTAGGAGGGCGTCTCCTCCAGCGGCGACTGAGGTTGAACGGGCGTCACCGGCATGGACTTGGCCTTGGCAAATGTCCTGCCGCCCATTGGACTCTTGGCGAGATGTTGCTGGTGCTGTTGCTGCTGCTGCTGCTGGTGCTGCTGCTGGTGGACTGGAAGCGGTATCGGGAGCGGTAGTGGGTGCGTGGGCTGGGCCTGGATGAGTGGCATCGATTTGGTGTTGCATATCAATCAATCACGGTAGATGTAGCTGCAGTTCTTGGGGCTCTCCTGCGGACTGGGGCTGCTGGATGGCGGGGCCGGACTGCTGCTGCTGTTGGACATTACGGGTGAGGAGCCGGAACTGGAGTGCGACGGCTGGGGCTGCTGCTGCTGTTGCTGCTGCGCCTGCTGCTGCTGCTGGGGGCTATTGGAGCGGTGTTGAGTTACTGGAAGAGCACAAATACACACGGATTAGCGGAGCTGGAAGTCAACGGGTCCAGGGGCATGGGCATGGGTGCTTGGGTGCATGTTGCATCGGGTCTGAGAAGGTAACACACTGAGAGGCTAGGGATGCATATGCACAACACCGAGGAGTCTGCCGCAACATGCACATAAACACTCACACAGCAACTACTCTTACACGCAAGTATCAACTTAATATATCAAGTTATATGGTAAAAATATGAAATGAAACAAGAGCACAAGAAAATAATATTGTTTATTTTACTTTTTAGAAATAGTTGTAGGTGAAGTTTTGGGTTTAAGAATGCAATTTTGAAGGGATACCCCCAATAGGGGGCTGTCCAACCCATCATTCGGGTCTCGAACCACAGAGATCGATCAGAGACAGAAAGACAGAGAGAGAGAGAAAAGGAGGAAAGGGAGTAGAGTGGGATCAGAAGGTAGAGCCGCCGACAGAGATTGTGGTTGGTGTCTGTGTGTTTTCTGTGTCCTGTGGGGTCTCTCTGGTTGACCAGCTTTACGGCATATAACTCTATAACTTAACACAAGGATTACACTTACCAATGCCATGACGGGGCGGCTGTCTTCTTGCGCGACCAAGACTTCTGTTACGTGTGTTTGTGTTGTTTACAGCCTATATATAGGGGGTTGGAGTGTTTATCAATTTCTCAGCTTTTACATACTATAATTATTCAAGAATCAAGTTTCGCAAGAGTTACGTAAGAATGTTGACGAAACCAACCAAACAACACAAGATGAAAGGATAACGCTAATTTGCTTCAAAGTTACACGTTCGCAGTCAATCTTTGCTCTCAAGCCAAGGCCAATTTTTGTGTGTGTGTATTTCTGCGGTTCTAGCAACCCAAATCATAATTTTGTTAAATTAAAATTCATCTAAGATTTTTAGTTATTTTTTAATTTTTAATTTGTACGTTTTAGTTTTACTTTCTCAGCTGGCAATACACAGTTTCCTCCAATTGGTTTTCATTGTAAATTTCGGCAAGCAAACAGAAAAGGTCGAGTGTGTGCTTAGCATTTTCCAGTAAATAAATAAAAAGCTTAACAAGTACAGGGTATTTAGGTATGGGTAATAGTTTAGTTATTGCAGGTTACTTATTATAATGTATGTGACCGGGTAATGTGTCATATTTGTATTCTAACACACACACGCACACGCACATCCTGAAAGGACTTGATTAATTTAGGGAATTTGGCGCCCATGCAGGAGAGTGAATCGGAGGAATCTGGCATCGAAAAGCACGGAACTCGGGTCTGGGATCGGGGAATGAAAGAGGCTGAAGGACACGCTGGCGAGCAGGCGAGCAGGCGAGCTGGGCGCGGGATGGCTGACTGGGCTGGACTGACCGATTGACCGATTTTTGTATCGATAAATTATCTTTTGGCATTCGATAATGTGTCAGGTGTCAAAACAAAAGCAAATGTGAGTAAAGAGAGAAAGATAGTCATAGCGAGAGAAAGAGAGAGAGAAAAAGTAACAAAGCTTCTGCAACAACAGTGCCTAAAAAGGATCTATCGATAAATTGAAAACTAAACTTTGCAACGGTGCTCCAAGAATTTTCAAAAAATTTAACAAAGAGCGAAAACCGTGAAGATTTTCTTTGAAAATTACTTTTTGCCTAGAGAATTTCGGTTGAGCTCGTTGCGAAGAGAGCTTCCATATTGCAGCTTTTGAGCAAAATTCCAAATTTTCCAGATTAATATTATTCAGCAACAAAAAAAGCCCCCACAAAAGATAAACATAAAAAACAAACAATAACCAAAAAAGGGATAGTCAAGAAATAATAGATAAATGAAAATTATAATTAAAATTAAAAAATAAACTCAAGTCAGCTTTAGTTATAAATAAGTATTTACCATATTTTGGGTAATTAGTCCCTGACTGGTTTCAGCCGCCCCACTCCCGTCTCAAAGGTAAACCTAAAGAAAAATGGGGAAGAAGAAGAGAGAAAAGATAGAGATAGATTTTTTGTTTTTCTTTTTTTTCGTATTTTTTGTTTTGGTTCGGTATTTGTTTGTCTTTGTTTTGAGTTTGTAAAGAGGCTGTTAGTATCGTTGGGAAAGTGTCTCTCTGGACTGAAGAAGAAGTAGATGCGAAATGAACTATACAAAATGCTTAAACAGAGATGGAAATGGTACAAGAACCCGGACTCGATTCGAACGATTGGTGTATTTCCAGCTTGAACGCAGAACCCAAATGCCAAAGAATAGTACTATAAGCGAAATATGAAGGGATCGAGATGAAGATGTATGATGGTATCTTAACATGCGCCTAAATTGAGTTGAGATCGATGAGTATGATGGGTTAGATAGCAGAAAATTAAGTAAGATATTTATATTTATATATATGGTATATTTATATATAGAGGAAGTAGTTAACTCAATAAAAGCGGCAAAAATAAAAATGAATGAGAGGAACGGGTAATTTTGGTCCCAGGAACTTAGGACATAGTTTTTATTAATAATAAGTCTATAATATAGGAGGTATTTTAGCCTTAGTCTCAAGTTTGCTTTCTAACTACAATACATTAAAATTACTACAGTTTACTGCCAAGAAATAACATCAGTACGAGGTAATGGTATAACCGATGACATTGTGAAATATGTGCGAAATATATCAAAATTGTTCTTAAAAACAACATAATTTATTGTTATTTTAAATGGTAATTAAAATAATTAACAAAAGTTTGCTAATAGAAATTCGACAAAAGTCGCATATTTGATTTTATAAAAATCGAAGCCGACTTCTGAAGAATTTTGCATATAGGTCATTTCTATTCATTTATTGATTCATTTTTGTTAAATTAATAATAACCCAGAGTATAGAAACTTTGTCTATATTTTTAAATTGGTTTGTTTTTCGATAATATTGACATTTTAATGTTGCATTTTAACTCTTTGATACCTAGAATATTGATATATTATATTTTTCGATATGATAATTAGAACAACAATTTTTTCGATGTATCATATTGGCCTTTTCCTCTCGATATGCATTTCTAATAAGTCAATAATTCTGCTAATTACGTAGTTTTTAAGCCGTGAGACGGAGAAAATTCACTGAACTCTTTAATTAATTTTATGAAAATTTAAGATTTAATTAAAAAAAACCCTTTTAACAATATGTGAAGAATTTCATAGTAGTTTCCCTAATTAATAATATTTACGGAAAATTTCTAAATATATATTTTTCTGTGAATATTCTAGGGTGAATGTTAAATATTCCGAAAATATTAAAGTAAATTTTTAAGTATTTAAGTGTAAAAGGGATTAATATTAGTTCCCTTCAACATAATATAATTCGACTAAGTAATACCTTTAGATGAAAATGAAAGTAAATAATTTGGCTCCAAAAATTAAGCATGCAAACAATAATGAATAATAATAATAATAATAGTAGACAACACACAACAATACAAACTTAAACGACATTTAGTATACACAGTATTGGTAAGCTATAAAGATGAGATACTATAATTATGCGATTTTGTGCTACACAATACATATATAAGTTAAGCCACCCTTTGGGTGGGTGGGGCTCGCACACACACACACTCAGAGGAGACACGGAAAACAAGCTGAAGAGGTGAGACTAAGAAATACACCAATCGACGATTGTGTGAGGAGAGATAGAGAGAGAGTTCAATACAGTTCAAATACAAGCGCAGCACAAGGACTCTCGATTACTATGTACGTAGTGTCAAAAATGTAGAACAACATCGAAAAGAGCGCAATGGTTAGGTTAGAGATTAGTAGTAGTAGTAGTAGTAGTAATAGTAGTTGGATACGATAGTTGTAAATGAAAAACATCCGTCGCTCTCCTCCCAGATCGGCGGAGAGGCCAGGCTCAACTCACCTTCTTGACGCTGCGGGTGGTGGAAAAGCCATCGCCGCGCCTATAGTTGTCGCCCTGCAAATGCAAAACAACATTGTGAATAGGAAAAAGGACATACTGCCGCCTGAATAGCATCGATACTCACCATCACCTGGTGTGAGCGCAGGGTGCCAAAGTTATCGCGACCGCGATACGATTGCTGGGTATTGTAGCCATCGGGCTGGAACTGGAAGAGTGTCTCCGAGTTGGGGCCTTGGTGCATCTGGTGCATGGGTGGCTTGCGTAGCGTATTCTTTGGCGAGTGCATCTTGTTTGGCGGTGGCGGCTGTGGCAGCAGCACCGGCTCCGCATACGTCACCTCCTCCACCTGGGGCAGCAGCTTCGGTTCCTGCTGGATGCGGCATGACGAGGGGAAGCTTTAAGGGAGGGAGAGTATTGTTAAATCAAGCTCATAAGCTGTGGCAAGGTCTAACCCACCTATTGACATTTTGTCGCTGCTCAAAGTACTCGTATTCCGTGTCCGGATATGGCAGATTGTCATCCTCGTCCTTGTGGCAGCGTCGGCCACAGAAGTAGCCCGTGAAGAAGCCGACGAGCAGCGAGAAGATCGAACCCGCCAGCACGGCCATCACCAGGGTCTCCACTGTGTACTGGGCATTGATTATATCTGGGGAAATTTGGGGTCCTTCAATTAGCAGATTATCGGGTTTATGTGGTCATGGATATGGTTCGTTTTGCATCGGTACGGTACAGTGTGCATTAGGCAAAACATTCAACAACAGCAACAACAACAGTTTAATGCACACCAAATATGTGGTTTGTTGTGTTGGGTTTCAGTGTGGGTTTGGTTTAATATGGAGGGTTGGTCCATTATTTTGCAACGACATCAATAAACATCCAAACATCGAATTTAGAACGCACGTAATCGTTCAGAAATCATAAGGAAAAGAAGACAAGAAAAACATGAATAATAGTTAGTAAAAAAGGTACAGCAAGTACAGGTAAATATAATTATTGATTAAGTTATTGGTATAAATAAAGAAATATTTAATAAAAAGCTTGGGCTTAGTTTTAAGGGGAAAATATACATCTTAGGGAAAAGGTTCTCTATTACCCAAAAAGCAACTTTATTAAACACAAAATTGTGCAGCAAATAAAATGAAGCATTTTCGTTTAAAATAAAGTGCCAGAAGCCAGCGCAGTTATATAATGGTAACTGAATGGCATAAAGTGGCAATAACCCCTACAGGCGGAGCTCTGGGAATCCGCGCAAAATGAAAATGTGATTGGCGATGAAGACAACAGGTAACACGGAAGTCAGGAGCAGGGAGCAGGCAAAGGTTGGAGAGGGAGGAACAGAAGGTAAATTGACAAGCAAGTACGTGCATAATACAAAAAGAACGAGTGCAACGAAAATATAGATAGAAATTTATAGTATGCAGGCAACAAGCGCTTGGGTAAATCACCTTCGAAGTTCTTATCAATATTGTCGATGATTTCCTGATCCTTGCTCTGGCGCCGCGAGTCCAGCAAATCCATATCGTTCCGGAAGCCCTTCTGCTCCCCGGCATTGGCATCCTTTGAATTTATTTTGCCTGTGCGGAGAGCAAATCGGAGTTAGTATCAAAAGTTCCATGGCTTCACTCCTTTCACTTACCTGAGGGACAGGCTGCATGCTGGCCAGTGGCGACATTCTGGTAGAAATAGTTCTCCTCCAGCCACCGTGGAGCGCCATGGGAGCGGCACTTGCCAGCAATTTTGTCCCAGGCGCAGTACGGATCCTGCAATGCGACGCATTCGCTGAGGGAGGAAAAAAACGATGGATAAATAACATAAATGCAGAGAGAAAAAGGGTAAATGTGAGCTGGGAAATATAGCTGGCATTTTCACGGAGATTTTATTGGTGAATAAACAACGGGAACACCTTTTTCGGATCACATTAGATATCCTTGTAAATATATTCGCATTACAAAATGTTTGAAATTTAATAATAGATGAGAATATATTTATATTAAGGCTTAATTGACTAATATATATTTTGATTTTCCAACATTTATCTCTGTGTAACAAAAGCCAAAATGAAAAGTGGATAGAGCGAAAAACTCCCCGAATATATATGGCATATTGAGGCAGTCAAGTGGCAGACAGGCGACACGCAAATTGTTACATGATAATAAAAATGCCATTGTCTGGAGTATGTAGCGAGGTTGAAATGGGATGTGATGGAGGGAGATAGGAGGAGCAGGAGAAGCCAGCTCTGACACTCACCTGCAGCTGGTAATTTTGTCATTGTGACAGCGATGCAGTTGTATGGCCACCACCTGGCTGTCCGTCACAATGATTAATTTGCCATCATCGTAGCTGCCATCTTTCGGTTGATCTGCGAATTTTAATGAGAATTGAGTACCGCCTGGAATATGTATTAATTAACTTCACTTACCATACTGCATGGTCCTAACGATCTCCAGATTTCGAATGGGTTCGCTCTTGGTCAGCACATCAATCTCCTCGATGACAACGGATGTGACTTTGTCAGCGGAATCGGCAGATTCGGCATTCACCGATTTGATGATCTTGCCGTGATCTGTTTTGGGTAAATTAATGATAAATTATTAAGCTTAAAATATATATCATTTGAGACTTACCTGTTCCCACAAATATAACATCATAGGTCTTGCCACCCGGAGTCTTGATTTGCGCATCCACAGCGATTTGGGTGAAGCGGTAACTGGAATAAAACAAAATGAAATATTTAAAAATGTTTAGGAAATATCTAAACAATAATATTTAAATAATTCGAAATACATTCAACTTTTGACATCGACTCCTTAGTTACTTTTTGCTATTCGTTCATTCCATTTCGTTTAGAACTAATTTCTCTTTCATCAACAACTCTGGCGGTTTGATATAAACAAACGACAGAATGTCAATGCAAGCCATTGCTTTCTTTATTTTCCAACAATGTTTTCGCCTGTTTTCCCTGACAATGGACAGAGAGATGGACGGACAGGCTTCAGTCATTTCGGTTGGACGTCCATTAATAATGGACAGAAGGGACCGCAGCGGCATTGTGGCCGGGGACGACTGGTTAGCAAAGCGCCAGAGCGACCGCCAGTGCAACATGAGTGGCAACATTCGGTGCAGCAACTACTAGTTTTGTGTCTTTTTTTTTTTGTATATTTTTTATATGCAAAAAGCATATTCCGAACAACAACAAAGAAGTTGTAGATGAAATAAAAACGAGAATTTCCCTCTGATTTCACCGCAAAAGCGACGTCCGCCCGCCCCTCCGCTGTTTGTGGCCGGCCGGTCGTGTCCATTGCTGCTGTCATGCCTTCTGCCTCGATTTAAATGCAAATGTCTGGCAGCCAGAATGGAAGTTACAATGGGGCCACTCCATGTCCCATTGGTCTGCTATTCCTTTTTATTTTTATTGTTAATTAACTAATCTTGTTGCCTGGGGGGCTTTGCTGGCACAATTTTCCAAATTGTTCTACATATTTTGGAATAATTCATTAAGCAAAGTTTACGTTTCCTGTGGACAAGTTGGATGGATTTTTGTGTGGTTTTCGAAATCTAATTTCAGCTAACTTGGTGGTTGTGTCAAGCCTTTTGCTTGTTTTCATAATTGTGGCTGTTGGAGGATTTTTAAGAGTTTTTTATACTTAAAGCTAAACTTAAACTAAAGCTAAACAAGGCTAAAAATCCATGGCCAGACCATATGCAAAACAAGTAAAGCCGGCAAAGCATGGCAAGAAAGATGTGAAAAGCAGCCAGGACCACGTCCTGTGCCGGGTCAAAGTCCAAAGTCCTGGCAATTGAAACTTGCGAAAATGTTGCCAACTTTTTGTATCGCTCCGATGAGTTCGAAGAGAGTGGAGCGTCTGCCGGCGACGACAGCAACAAAGGCAAAGGGCAGACAAATGGCAGGAGGACGAAGGATATACCATATATAGAGGAAGTCAGTCAGTCGGTCGGTCGGTCGGTCGGTCGGTCCAGTCGTTAGTTGCTCCACCTCTGCTCTGCTGGCCACCAACTGGAGGCGATAAGAGCACGTTAAGGACAATGCGAGACACACAGGCGATACACCTTGGGACAGACAGGAAGATGCCGACGGGATATGGTCAGCCAGCTGGCAGAAATCGGTTGAATATGGGATGCTTCCGGTCTGCGTCAGGAAGCAATTTGTAACGGAGCCCGAGCTGCCATCAAGCTGGGACATTCAACTTTTGCTGAGACGCTCGGTGTCTCCCTGTGTCTCATCTCTCGACTTTCAACTTGCCGCAAAACTTTCGCCAGGCCAGACCAAGCTAGAAGTATGCAAATCATCATCATCATCCTGAGCTTCTTCTTCTTCTGCTCGCTCAGATTTATTTGTGCCACGCCCCCACAGACACACTCACAGTCAGAGTCACTTGGGTCCACTCGCAGGAAATAGCTGGGACCCCCAAAGAAATTATAATAAATTTATGTATGTTTTCTGCGGCCCAATGCCATAAATTTGGGGGAACATTTTTGATTTGATTTTGTCATTTGCGTTCAATAAATCCCCGCACATTTGCGATGGCCGATTTATGCGGCATTTCCTTCCATTTCTGGTTTCGAATCGCTAGCGAATAATTTATGCGTATTGTTTGAATTCAAATCGAAAATATGATAAATGTATTCTCCTGTCAAAACTGTCTTGGCACTTAGGGCTTGACCTGGCTCAAAGAAACGGCTGTTAAGCCATTAGAGAGTTGGGCCGCGACTTAGGGAAGGCTTTGGATGTAAATTTCGGTGGGGTGATGATAAGGCATAAAGGTACTTACAAAATATTTGTAAATATTCTGCCATATAATGGTACTCTTAATACTGCCAACAGTCAGCATACATAAATAAGGTTTCCAGTTAAAACCAGCTTTGATAATCATCACCATAAATACCCATAAACAAATACAGCCTTACCAAAGCCATAACTATAATAATTTAATTCTTGCAATTTAAGTGGATAATATTATTGACTGTTGATGCATTTCACATTCATTTGTATTGGCCCGCATCATTAGAGATGATTAAATATTGACTCCCACTTGATTACCCGGCCCCCGTTCACATTTGACCCAGTTCCTTGGAGTGATTTATGAAATGGCGATGACGCCAAGTCGTGATTCCAGCTACTGAATCCGAATTTAATGCAATCTTTTTGGCTGAGCAGCAGCTGAGATGAGAATAGCTGAGCAGCACACAGCCATTTTGGGGAGTAAGTTGTGCGCATTTTTATGCTTTCAATTGAGTGTCCCGGGCTCTTGATTAAATTCCGATGCACGCCCTCGTCCTGCGAGGAGCATCCGCATCCGCATCCGTCCCGAAATGCAATGAGTCAGTTGCAGAAAGTGGCCGCTCCACACACCCACACCCACACACACCGCAACGAGGACGCACACTACTAGCCCTTGCATTTGTTGTGGTGTACTCATGTGGCACACAAAATTGTTCAGGGGATGTGGATGTGGATGCGGATGCGTAGGGAGCCTGGAGGAGCGCAGGTCGGAGGCAGTCTGCGTTGTTGCTACGTGTTCCATATTTCATTCTAATTTATTCAGTTGTGCATACATATTTTCGTTACGGGTTGCCTCCTCGGCGCATCCATGCATTTCCTTCTGGCTGGCTCGCTTCGTTTGCTCCAAACTATCGCAAAAGGCAGCTGCCCTGCCACCATTACCATTCCCACATCCACATGCACCTCGAACGGAAGAGGATACAGTGGTGCCACCAGTGGAGAGGCAGGTACTCGGCGGTTGTGCTTGCTCTCTTTACATTCAATACGGTATTCAGATGGTATTTTTTGGCAGAAAAAACAAAAGGATTTTGGCTTTTCTGGGCCCATTGATAAACGTGCCTGCATTTATATGGATCAAAATTTAATGTCAAAATGGGGCCAACACAAAAAGGGAAAGGAAGATGATAGCTTGAAAAGCGTAGAAAATATTTATGGGGCTATGAACTATTTTAATTTTATAGTTTTTCAGTGATATGTAATTTTTGAATGTACAAAAGAACTGCATCTGATATCAATACACAAATTAATTTGTATTTATTTTTTGAGTGTAGTTTTTAGTTCTAAAAACTCTGCTTAAAAATGAAAACCACTACGAAACCACTGTGCCACAACCGGCACCACTTGTTCCGTGTCGAGAGCAATGCTCAGTGGCTCGCTTATGATTTAGCCCTCTTTAAAGTTTCACCGCTATGCCAGCCAACATACATTTCAGCGCTGTTCTTCGCCCCGTAATTGTGGCTCAATTACATGGAAAAGTTGCCAAATTGAATTTTTAAATTTTCCCCTCGGGCCGGAAAAAAGGGTGGTGAGGGTGAGGGTGGTATGGCGAGCGAAATCGTTGGCAAATAATTTATGATAACAGTTTCTGCATTTTCCGTCCTGACCACCCACTTGCCACCATTCAGATTGCTTTGGTTTACGGTTATTTGCGCTGACTAACACCTACAGAGGAAATTTCCATAAAGTGGAACAGATGCTGCAACATTTGAGCCAATGGACCCCTATAGTGGTCAATTCTTGGCAGGATTAACTTTGCTATTGGAAGTAAGCAGCTGTTTAGGGGGGGAAAGAAACCTATTGACGAAAGAAATTCCTGTTAAAGGAATTTATAAATATAATAAAATAAATATTTAATCACTCCCAAAACATTATGAATGGCCTGATTAACCTTACAAAATTAAGAGTCACGTTTTGGGTGCCCAAAAAAATACATGCTTCCTGAAAACCATTTAGATCCCTGCAGATTTTGTATATAAAAAGAATCCCTCTCCCTCTCTCTGCCACAGGAAACGGAAGTGACTAAGCTGACTATGCTGGAATGCAGTTACTCACATGGTGCTCGTCCGGACCAAAATCGGTTGACTGAAAAATGCCCGCACATTCTCGTCCATTAGCGAATGCGTTTTGATGAAGTTTAGCGTGGGATCCGGAAGCGTTCTCGAATCGTTGTGGCAGGAGCCAGGACGCGGATCGGGCACCTACAAAACAAAAGCATAAATATTTAGCATCAAAAGGAAGTACTATTTAATATTACGTTTTTTAAATAATAATAATAAACTAAAAAGAATTATATGCATTCTTTGGCCTTTCACAAAATTCCCCAACTTAGGCAAAGCCACAAATCGATGGCGACATGTGCAGTCATCTGTGGGAAATTGGCAAAGGCATTCGAGATGCAAATGCAAATTTTGTGCCAAACGGGGAATACATTTTCTTCTCAAACATTTTTATGGCACGGCGGCCGTAAGTCATAAATTTTCTGGGGGCAACATCTGCGCTAAAGTGCGGTCTCGAAGAAAGTTTAGGGTTGGCATTAATGCTTATGCGGGAAAGGACTCACCTTGGCATTGTTTACCGGCAGCCAGTTGGAGTTGATGCCGCTCTGCTCCTTGAACTGGCCCTCAAACGTATCGGCAATGTCCTGTAAAAGGAGGGAGAATTAACCAATTTGATTTTCAATTTGTAGAAATTAAAGAACATCAGTTGGACTTACCTGCAGGGCAAATGCACAAACCGCCGAGCCAGGAATTGAGTTGGTGGGTGTATTGAAGACTCCGTAGATTAGCTTGGAGCTCATTGCACCATACTGACCCTCCACCAGATTGCTAGCAGATTCTGTTAATAATAATTTGTTAAAATATAATAAATACAACATTAAGCTTAAAGCCTTGATTTAAACGCTTGAACTTACGGATTTCGTTAAAGTAGAAGGGATAATCGCCCGGAATGGAGCAGTTGAGGCGGGACTTGAGGAAGGATGTCCAACGGTTGCGGAAACGATGCGGGCCACCTTTGTCCCACTTGCAGACGCGGGCAACGCGCGAATAAATCGCCTGAAAGGATACCGGAGAGATAAGATATTAATTCAGCTCCGCCTTGGGGGCCAGGACAATCTGCAGGGCAGACCGATGACAAATGCGACGCATCAGCAGTTATTTGTAGTATTTCTGCTTATTCTGTGTCTTTCGGCATTGATTTCGGGCCCTTTAAATTGATTGGAAAACTCCACTTGCCACAACTACTCACCTTGCCACAGTTGATAAACTCCACAGCGGTTTCGCGAAAGAAGAAATATACAAAATCTCCCTGCGTAAATGAGCTCACAAAGTTGGGCGCTGTTGAAAACGAAACGAAAATGGGGCGAAAAAATGGTAAAAACAGTTTAGTCATCAAAATTTATTTATAGTTTTCGAGATTGTAAACATTTTTATGGCATTTCCTTTTCGTGTATCGTCAATTTTTATGGAATTGTGATGCACGCTTTTTGGGTCCTTACGGGCTTTTTATGTGACATCAGTCGGTGGTGATATTGGGTTTATGGATGGACATGTGAATGGGTTCATTGATATGCATTAAACAAGGACTAAAAGCTGACTAGGATGTATGACTGATAAAGTCACTCTTACATAAGAATACTTTAAAGTTTAAAAAGTGTATACATTATAATAGGTATATATGCGTGGGATATGCACTTTCTGGGCAAACCTAGCTCAAATTTCAAGTAAAGTTATAATTTTTACACATTTCAGAACACTTTACAAGGACTTTGTACGTTGCAGGCTCTTCCCTCTTCCATGCAACATTATTTATGAAGTCTGTCTGGACGCACATCTTCTTGGTGGCAGCAAATGACAGTAGCACGTGCCATGTCTATTCGGATTCAGATTCACGTTAATGGAAGCCTGTACATGGCAGCGCCAGCTGGCCCCGAGACCCTTGAAATATGCAAAAGGCAATTGCACGCAATCGCTAACTGACGTTCGACAGGACATCGGGCAGCTGCAGCCGGAAGGAGGCGGGGAAGCGGAAAAACCCCAGCCGCAGTGCGCTAATAAAGCGGAAGCGCCATCCTGACAGGATCCTTGACGGTTTTCAATTACCACAAGTGGCTACAATCGTGCGTCGCGGCTGAAACTTACCGTTGAGACTCAGGCTGTCGTACTGCTCGGTCTGCAGTGGCTCCCTGTAAATAATCGGATCGCTGCCGCTGAAGTCCGCCACGGTGCCGGAATACAGTTCATTGTCTGCAAAAGAGGGAAATGAAAATGAATTCAATTGAATTAAATACAGTAAAGGTTTATTAAATACAAAGGAAGGACATGTCGTCAAGCTGTGCAGCTTGTAAGAGATACTTCCATTAAATACGCTTTGTCATAGATTAGCGCCATAAAATTGAATAACTTTTCGAGACACACCCACCACTTAAATGTGGCTTCATCTTGGCAAACAATGTCACAGATAAACGTCAATTATGTGCCACATTCTATTACCTGCAACGTGGCACATTTTCCGATCCAATTTCTCTTACAAAACTCCTTGTACATGGTACTTATTATGCATTAAAGTGTCCGGCAAGAAAGGAAAATATATGCATGGCGAATATTATAAAGTATTTATCAATTGCTCCAAGTCAACACACAACACACATACGCCCCGTTGTCTGGATAAATGTTAGCGCCAAATTCCATTAAGCTAAACGACAACAACATTGGGGCAACAATGGGAGGAGAGGCAACTTTTGACATGCCTCCACGGCAAAGGCATTGAATGCGCCTGCGGCCACATAGTCAAGAAGATAAATGAGATTTTCTTGTTTTTATTTCGTCGTTCTGATTTCTGTTTGTGCAGCGGATTGCCTGCCGCTCCTGTCACAGGCGCTTCGGCGTTTTTCTTTGTCCTTGTCAAGCTCCAATGCGATGAAATAAAGGCAGGCAAAGAAATATGGAAAAAGCCAAACAACAGCACAGCGAACAGCGCACAGAACAGAACAGAACAGGAAATGCCAAGCGCCCGTTTATTGTCTGGCCGGAAATGGTTTTACTGACGACGGCATCGAACTGCCAGGCACCTCGCCATATCCACACAACTCAATGGCTCAATGGAAGATTTTGATCTCCAGACAAATATATTAAGTGAATGTTTAGCCTCAAGAAAATCAAAGCTGTTGTCTAGACAGAATATTAGAATTGATAGTGATATAAGCAACAACAAGCTTTAAAGAAATTGAATTAAAAATTTGCCTAAGAGCTTAGAATTAAAGGTAGAACTAGTAGACCTTAAACAGAAATAAAAGCAGTTCTTGTTATTACAAATAACTATAAATATAACTATATTTAAAGGAGTTTTAAATATATATAAATTAGTACAAATCGAAATTCAATTGCCCTAACATTCAATATCCTAATATCGATTCAAAAATACCAAGTCAACATTCAAAGTGTTATTTTTTAGGTCAGAACTCTCGGTGCGAGATGATGAGCTTGGATTTACGCAAAACCATAGCCGAAAATTGCATGTTTATGGGTTTTATGGCTAGGAGCGTCAAGGGGCCGGCAATTTCAATAGAATTTCATGCTGATGGCCTTGCCAAGCTGAGCGCATTTTGTGATTTTTGGTCATGTTTTTTTGGGTTGGCCTACGACAACGCCTGGCCCCTCTGTAATCTATCAAATTTACAGTGCCGGCACGTGGGCGTGGCGTTACGGCAGCAGCTCCTCCGCCCAAATAAAGCGGAATGGAAAATGCGAATTACGTGACGAGAACGTGTGCCGGGGAAGTGGGAGAACCCAAAGGGGATTCCAGGAGCAGCTACTAGCGAATGCTACATTAATTCAACAAAAAGCCACATTAAAAGCGTCGTCTGCAACAAATTAATTTTCCCCCCTCTCAGAAAAACAAACCCCCGGGCCAGGCGAGTGCTTAAATTAAGAGGCTGTAAAAGTCACGCGGTGAGTGAAAAGTGAAAGCGTCGCTCGTATTTGGGGGGGAAGTACCGAAAAATCCCCCGGAATTAGGGGAACCGAAGGGGGGCTTGATGGGACGATATGGCGGCAGACGCAGGACAGGTGAGGCAAACGGCCAATAAAAACAATTTCCCAAGAGGAGTTAATAGGGCGGAGGCTGAGGAGAGGATGGAAGCCTTAAATCAAAATTGAAAATCCGTCTGCTGAAGTATTATTTAAAATTTAAATAAAAGAGGAGAGCAGTGAAATTTGAAAATTGAAAATCCGTTTGCTCAAGTATTATTTAAATTTAAATAAAAGAGGGGAAGGGCTTGTGGCAAAAAATGTGAAGTATGCAAGTCAAGCAGCCGGGTAAAGATGATAAATAATAGATACAATTTAATATTAAAAGAAATTTACAAAGCTCCTGATGATCCTTCTCCCTTAATAAATTCCTGAAAACCCCTTTAAAGATTGTTTGTATTATTTATATCCTTAAATTTACTTTTACCATTGCCATTTGTTGCCTAAATGCAAAGTAATTAACAATGAGAATGCAATTAGCATGGCGACCGAAAGCTGCCATTGTTTGGGTTTTATTTAGCAAAAGCTTCTGTTTTTTTCTTTTATTTTTTGGTTTTATTTGACTGTGACGCTGCTTTCTTTGGCTTTCGCTAACAAGGTGCACAATGGCTGATGGGACAGGACCTCCTGCCCCAGCAAGGAGCAAGCCCATCGACCCAGCGTGGATGGACTTGTCGCAACATCGACAGGACACGAAAAGTTGCGCTGGCACTTTTGGCCTTCGCCCTCCTCGTTGTCGTTGCATCTAATTGGTTTTTGTTTGTGTGTGTGTGTGTGTGTGTCTATATATCCTGCCATCCTTTTCTGTCCGCCATCATTGTTTCGTGCAGGGACGGTTTGCTTTTATTGTTTGCTCATTATAAAGCCAGTTACCTGACGACGACGGCGACCCCAGGACGAGAGCCCAGGACTTAGACTTCCAAAACCAACTGGGGTCGAGGAGCTCAGGGAACTTTTCCGCATTGCAGCAATTGCAGTCGGGCTTAACTCATTTTAAATGACAATCTAGCGTGCTAAAATTATGCACATCGGCCGTGCATCTATTTTTTGTCTTCCTTTTTCAAACGGACACGTACCTCGGACCTCTCTCCGCGCTTCTCACCAAGCCCAGGACGGGGGGCTCTTGAACGATTTTCGAGCGATTCCTCTGTTTCTCCGACTGTGGCATAAAGTTCGATAAACTCTTTAAGTGATTTAATCGATTTTCCCGGACTGCCGCCTGCCAGGCCGGAAGGATCGAGAGGGAGGTGTGGATGGAAACGGAAAATGGTCTTTAGAGTGACGAGAACAAGGCGTAATGAAAGTTCATCGCGTTGACTGCGGCAATTTGCATATTTTTGCATGTTTTATTATGCGGCTGGCACACACACACACACACACACACACTCTGGCACATGCTAATACATAAATTACACTCATTTTCAATGACAGAACGGACAGAGGAGGGACAGAGGGCTGAAATAACGAGGGCACCGCCGGGAATGGAGCAGAGACTGGGCCGAGCTTTATTACCGAAACGTTGTGTTTTAAATATTTCATATCTAACACACACACGAAACTGAACGTGTGTGTGTGGTGTGTAATTTCCTTCCTTTTTTTTCAGGGTCTAGGCGTAAACATTGTTTTTTGGCCCCTACTACTTACTACTTAATGCTTTGAATAACGAACATTCATGGCTGCGTGAGTCGAGTGTAAGGCCCTTGGTTAAATAGCCCGCTTAGGAGTAATTACGCTCCGTGTACGTTTTCATTATGCACTTCAATGTATTTTAGCATAGTTATTCCGAGTGCAATCGTCAGCCGAGTTTGCAATCCGGTAAATTGCTTAATTTGATGGAAATGACCAGGCAAGTGCCAAGGTTTCGTGCAGTTGTGGTCTTATCTTTTTCAAAACAACAATTTTATGTAGTTATGAAATTGAAGTAGGGAGTCATTTATGAGGAGCAGCAATTGGTTTTCTCACATTTTTAAGGCTTATATAGTATAATTAGAAATTTAGTATATAATTCCAGAGTTAATTAACAATATTGCTTGATTTACTCTTAAAGTGATTGCTTTTGAGCATTCGAGGTGAAAGCAAAAAATCCAAAAAAACAATCTCCTAAAACAAATTTTCTTTAGAAATTTAAATTATCCAATTGATTGAAAGGTTGAATAATTATTAAATACAATAATATTTAACAAAAAATCTTAGTTAACTAGTTTTCCAGGTTTTGATTTACTTTCCCATCTTTCCATATTATGTTCTAGTTCCTTTTTGAGCCAGAACTTGCTTTCAGAGACCGTGTGTTACCTATCAATTAAGATAATTACGACTTCCGGCTGCTAACCTAGTTTCGGTGGCATGAAAGCCCATCTTAAGCCTGACCTCGACGTGCAGCTACAATATCGTTTGAGTCAAGGCCTTAATTACACTCGCTGGCTGAGAGCCCAGTGAACGAACAGACAGAATCTTCCTTTTGCCATTTTTCTGTGTTATCAATTTTTGGCTCTAATTACATTTCACTTGTACTCATCCAATGGAAATGCAGACGTTGGACGTTCAAGTGGAGGAGTGGGTGCCATTTGGGTGAAAATTGAAGAAAAGTTTTTGGGAAACATGTGCGCTTGCAGCAGATTCACATTTCGCATTTTGCTTCACTTTTATTATTCTTTGTTCTGCCAACTAGAGTTTCCCTATTTTCTGTTGGCTTTCTTCCGGAGGGGGGGATTTGGAAAATTTGGCAATTAGCTTAATTCTCTTTTTATTGGCGCACCACAATTATCAGCTTCGGCTGCCTTCCCCACGCCCCTCGGCCTGCCACTTTAACTAGATTTGCATCTCCAGATGCATCTGCCTCTCGGGGAAGCTGGGAATCTGGCACTGAGCGCTTAGAAACGATCGAATTAAAAGCTAATGTTGCTTCCTGTCTTGGCCCCAAAATGGATATTCTAGTAATGGGCCTGGGGCCAATGTTTCCCAGCTTAAGATTGCCAATGGCTTGCAGGATTTCTTGGAGCTTGGAGTTCTTAATGTATGTATCTGCGGTTAAATGGCTCACACAGATTTGGCAGCGAAAATGCCACTGGCAACCAAGAACACAAAAGTTGTACTCGCGAGCAGGAAAAATGTGTTCAATTATTTTTCTCGGGTATTTTTCTTTTTTTTTGCTTAAAAGGAATTAAAGTAATGTTTTTCAATTTTCCTGTTAAGCTTTATTGGAAGTTTGGGATAAGTAGCTTTTGCTCTTCCTGAGAGCAGACAGCAGGAAAGGCAAACAGCATCCTGATAAGACTTCAGTCTACGGGGCAAGGCTGTTCTAATATTCTTACTGGCACCTCAATTAGTACAACCCTCACAGGCTTTTACATTTTAAAATTCTAGCATATGAGGCAGATTTCCATTGACTTGGCTGTCTAATTGGAAATTCAGAAAGGAAGCAGGATTAACAGGAAGGAAAAGAGAAAATGGGAAAAAAAAACGGATCGATGACTGAAGGATAGGGAGACTTAAAAAAGGGCTTCTGGAAATCGACTGTACATTTTTTTATTTATTAACAAATGAAAGCGGAAAACTTACAGAACTTTATCGAATAAATAAAATATAATTTAAATGTATTTCTTATAGTTATTATTTATATATTTGCACTATTCAAAGTACTTTGAAACCCCAGATATCTCTCAATTTTTTTTTCCCCCCAAACATCTTTCGTAATGAGTTTTCATTATTTAATATGAGTAACTTAAGACTTGAAAGCCATGTCTATAATTAAGGGACTGCTTTTAATTATGGACATTTCCTTAAGGGAAAGGACTTGTCACTTGAACGTCTCCCTTATTTCAGGGATCAGCTGTACTAAGAAATAGGAATAGCTGCTGTCCTGCTGGCCCCATTTTTAGCAGCTAATTGTTTCTTGTAATGTTTTTCTGTCTGTTTTTTTTTTCGTTTTGTCTTAAGTTAAGAATGGGCAAAGAAAGCCAGAGAAGGGCTCGCTAAAAAGGGTCACAAGCTGTGCTTGTTTGGTCCTTTTGCTTTGTTTTTTCTTAAATGTTTTGCTTTTCTGTTTTTTCGCCATTTGGTTTATTGTTTGGACTTTGTTTTCGAGTACATATTTTACTGCAGACGCTTTTGGCTTGCTTTTTTTCACAAGCTTCCACGAGGGCCCTTCTGGATGTGTATGTATGTATGAATGTTGGATGCTGGTGTCCTTTTATCCTTTGCAGTTGTTAGACGCTCATTTAAACTTTTGGCTCTTAGTAGATTTCATTGTTTTAATGAAACTGACAGTTGTTATTTTTATTTATTTATTTTTTTTTTGTTTTGTCGCCGTAGTTGCCGCTGTTGTTTTCATTTTGCATTGCACCCGCACTGTGACCAGGGCCATCCTTTCAGCGGGCTTTGGTTTTCAGATAACGCGCCATTTGTTTTCTTCTGGCCATTCGCCTAAGCCAATTTAAGTTGGCTAAAATAAATTAGCTCTCCCTTACTTTTTAACGAGCTCGGGCACGGTCAAACGACCCCAACCAGAAGCACGAAGAATGCTTATAAAAAGCAAATGATGCGGCAAAGTGGCCCTTAATTATTAAATAAATAAATTAGGCCAGCAGAGAGCGGATCCTAATCGGCATCGTAGGGCATCAATGGGATGGGACACATGCAACATCCTCGATAGTATAGTGGTTAGTATCCCCGCCTGTCACGCGGGAGACCGGGGTTCAATTCCCCGTCGGGGAGATCGTTTGAAGGTTTTTTATAAATCTTTAATATATATTTTGAATAATGTTAGTATTAAATTTATTATTTAACAATTATGCAGTATATTGATTTGAAAAAATTATTAAGTCAGGCGAAAACTAATAAAGATTGATTATGAATATGAGAACAACAATTAATTTGTAAGACATTTTTATTGTTACATGTAAAAGGAATTTAAATTAATTTAATTAGATTTGTAAACTGTATTTTCAGAGGACTAAATATAAAAAAAAAGTAAAAGAAAACTCATTATTCTCCCCGACGGGGAATTGAACCCCGGTCTCCCGCGTGACAGGCGGGGATACTAACCACTATACTATCGAGGATGTTGATTGAGATCAACCCAAGAAAATCTAGATTCTTAGGTAACCTCTGCCTTAAATCACTAATTTAATCAAAATTAGAAGATGTTTATTTACAGACGGTCATAAACAATAATATAAAATGTATTTCAATTTATAAACCTTTAAACTTTTTCTTTTCAAAGTAACTTCTATTATTTATTGTGTAAGCATAAAGCGACCTGTTTCTATGCTTCGCTAGAAAGTAATTATAATTATAGGTTTACATATACTAGTAAGACAACCTCATACTTTTTAAGATTTAAAAACTAAACGTGGAATAAACTCAAAAATTATATACTACTTTTCTCTCTTTAAGTTCCCCAGCTTTAAAGTGCCGAAAAATGTCCCCTCTGAAAATTCAACGGAATACACCGCGAGGGGGTGGTGGTGGGTGGTGAGTGGTGTATGGTGTAGATGCAGGGCAGGATTCGTAAAGGATGAAAATGCCAACACGGTGTGAAATTGAAGCGGTCTGTGAGGATATGCAAATGCAGCTTGGACCTGTTTTTCAGCCGTGTGTTCCCGGTTCACAGTCTACGCGATGTCCTGCCGAGTCCTTGACATTTTCCGCTGGCGCCAATGTCCGACCCCAGTGTCCTCCCAGGCCCCCCGCTTCCCTCACCCCCCTAGCCCCTTGTCCCCCGCTCCCTGTTCCGTTCTCCGCCATTCGTCAGCATTTTAATCGCGTTTGTGCATTTGCTTGGAAAAGTCTAAAATTGAACGCAAGTGATGGCAATTTGTACGCTTCGCTGTGCCTGAGAATTTACGGTCGGTCGTGTGAAGGGAAAATTCGAAGGAAACTGGATGGGGTTGTGTCTCTCTCACTCCCAGGGTCCTGAGTGTGCCGAAATTAATATGCGTCGGCCTTTTGGGTAGCGGGACAAACTTTGCCGGCAAGGGATTTGGCCGCTGTTGGCCATTTT
Source organism: Drosophila seguyi (assembly GCA_008042675.1). Classification (NCBI taxonomy): domain Eukaryota; kingdom Metazoa; phylum Arthropoda; class Insecta; order Diptera; family Drosophilidae; genus Drosophila; species Drosophila seguyi. Next base: position 231,031 of record VNJU01009374.1, on the reverse strand, counting down.
CCGTTGTGTTTTTTTTCCCCTCGGTTCTCGGTCCTCTAGAACTCCGACGAGGCTGGCGGCGGCAGCGTTGGCTCGTGATTAATGTGGCAAATGCGCAGTTATAAATTATTTATTACTATTCTTCGCATTGTTTCCTGAGGCGTGTGCGAATTGGTAAGACATTTAAGCCATATTTTCAAGTGCCACAAAGGCCAAAAATCTACGTGGCCCCTGCGCGTTTAATATTCAAAGCCACGAAATTTCCGAAAAACCGGGGGATCGGTTAACATAACAATAATGTCTTGTAATATATTGAGAGAGTGTTGAGAGAAGATTTTAGAAAAGCCCTAAGGGATCAATAAGTGAATAAATTGCAGGCAATGAAAAATTCTTTGACATTTTGCTAAATTTTTTATACTATTAAATTTATAAATAACATAATATCACAACTAAAGAGCTTCTTGAATTTCCAAGTAATGATTTTAAGTAATTTCTGTAACAATTAAGTTCATATTTTACCTATTTCAAACTCTCTTTGTTCAGGACCCACTGTGCCCGTGCATCCGCCTTCCCTCAAATCTTAATTCACAATGAAAACATTTAACAAATTAAACGAACAAGCCGGCTAATACGTGTTTCCCCTGCAGCACCTTTTCGAATTGACATAGGGTTTTTTTTTTATTATTTCTCTTCCTTCCTACCCTTTTATTTTTTTTATTTGAGAAAGTTTCGTACTCTGGCTGATCTCAAATGGTTTGACACTGTCAGCTTTAGAAATTTATTTCACATGCACTTTTTAAATCGAACGAAAATAGATTCCTTCCGCCATATTGAGGCATTGGGGGAGTTGAGTTGGCCTGATGTCGTATATTGGTGGAAAAAGCAATTGAAAACTTCATCATGGTTACAACAATATTTTTACAGAGAAATTGGCACAAAAATGTTGTCCACGAACTTTTTTTGTGCAAAAGCGTTAGAAAAACTGGGCTAGGAGGAGCGGCGATATCGGGGGCAGATCAGAGGAGTGTGGTGGGGCGGGGGGAGGTGAAAACTTTTGTGCCAGTTACCGACCACGCCCACGTCAACCCATGGCATCAACGCCCTGTCACGAATAAAAACTGAATTGATAACATTTTTCTGCTTGTTCTGGTTTTTTCGGCGACTTTTTTGGGTATTTTTTTTGTTGTTATATTTTTTGTTTGCAAGTTGGAACTTTGCTAGACTACTCTACGTCCATTGTTGTCAGTAGTGAGGGGGAGGGGGTTTTTTATGCGACGCCTCTGTCCGGGGCAATTTGTAATCTAAACAACATGGCCCGGGCTAACCCAAGGCCCCAACTCCGGCCAGAGTATCCTTAAATCCTGGCAAGGAGAGCGCTGGAAAACTGACAGCCAGCAAATGACTAAAGACGCCGGTGGCTGTGCGGGGGGAGGGTATGTAAAAATGTCGATTTAATATTAGCACCGTGAAGGGAAATCAAAGTGGAATAAGAACAAAGTAGAGGGTACAGGGAGGCTACGGAAAAAATATATCGAAAATAGTGTGGTTTTTTGGAAATACCTCGAAAAGGAATTAAGATCAAAATATTTACATCTTCTTTTAGCTTCGAATAAGTGTTATATTTTATTAAAGGTTTACATAATCTATTATGTAAATAAACTTATTTTTATTTTAACAAAGAATAAAAAAGACTGCATTGAAGTTTGAAATAAATTTATAGTTGAGTCAAATGATCATTACTAGAGTCTATGCTCACGAATAAATCTAAACAATCTCGTTTCCTTTATCGATATTTTCGATACTTGGTACACCAAACCGATATACCCCTGAGTTGTAACATGTAATGGGTGCATAAATGGCTGCAAGCAATAAAGAAAATGGCGGCTGACAACAGCTTCAGGTTTGGCTGGTTCTTTTTTGGCCAGGATGTGGCAGCTTGTTGATGATAAACTCTTATGACCCACATAGGTGGGGGCTACACGGGGGTGCGACGGGGGTCACGGAAAGTGGGCGAGCTGCCAACACACACACACACTCGCATATATGCTCCCTCCCCTTCCTCACACAGCTGCATCCGGCGGAAGTTGGTGGCAACACTTGGAAACCTCTCACACGGATGGAGCCACACGGGCGAGCGCGCACACACAAACACACACGCTCTCAAGTTAGTTATAAACGTTTATCGATATTATATCTATTCGCTGCTCACACACACACACACACACAGAGAGAGAAGGTCCTGGCAAAGTTTTCGGTGGCTGCAGACAATGAAATGCAAACAAATCACATCGCGAAAACTTCACAACATGGCGGCAAAGAATGCGGATTTATGGGTGCCAAGTGGAAATATTATCAAAACTATGACTTTGCTGGCCACTTTTCACCAGTTGTAGAAGGAAGAGAGAGAGAAAGAGAGTGGGAAGGCGAGTAAAAGAGAGGTGAAAGGAGGCAGATATTGCCCGCAGGATGCAGCCAGCCAATGCGCTTGTTTATTGGCTGAGCTTCTGGTTGCTGGGGAAGTAACCAAAAATAAAAGGTGCAGTGGGTGGCAGCTCTTCAAATTTAGATAGAGAGACTTCAGAGTAGGATTTTAAGGTGAATAAATAATAAGGAAGGAAAAAGAAAAGGGACATTATATGCTCTTTTTAACTCCAAAAACTTTTAAGAGTTTGATTTAATTCTGCTCGCTGAAAGCAGGTCACTTAACACACCTGGTCTTGGGTCATAAATATCCATCAATTCTCGATCATATGAGGTATAATATTTTTCGAAATCTTTTATCATTTATGGTGGTGGTAGCGTTCCAGCCTGAAAATACATTTCTCACATAATTTGCAGGTTGCCAGACGGCGCAGCTCTCTCAACAATAATACTAAAAATTTATCATGCAACCTCCTCGCCTCGTTTGAATGTGCAATAAATAAATAGGGACAGAGGTGGAGTGCTCACGTAAGAGAGGTATTGCATGATGAATGACAATTTTCAGCCGATTTACATGGCAGGAAGGCAATGCGATGAGTCCCTGCTCCACTCACTCACAATAACATTTTGCACAGGACATTTTGCTCGGGCTGAATTCCTTGCATTTTTCTCTCTCGTATTGCAAATGGCGATAACAGGCAGAGCAAAATGGACAATTCGCATACAAAATGGTCGTCGTACACAATAAATTATTCGGACCGCATAACAGCAAAACAAGGAGTACCTACATATATAAAAAGGACACAGAATGCTTGTGGGTGTGTAAAAAGTTCACTAGAAAAAGTCATTCTGGACTTTGTGTTCCATCAACAACTATTTTTTACTTTAAATTTTTAATTTGAGATTTCTTTTTACTTTAGTGTTTTTAAATTGTGGTATTTTCTGCAATATTAAGGCTTACTTTTAGTGGTTTTAATTTGAGGCATTTTCTTATATTTTAATTCTTACTTTAGTTGGTTTATTACTTGCACTTATAACTTGAAATTCAATAGTAGAGTAGTACTCAACCCCACTTGAACCCCTACTAAGCAGGTATACAAAATTATGACCCACTTTCAAATCCTCAAAAACACGAAATTCAGTTCGTAAAGTGTCATGAAAATTAATTTCCTAGCGAAACTATACTTTTTTATGGGGTACTTTTTGACTAAAGGAATTTAATAACTGAACAAATTGGACACTTACCAGCCAGCACCGAGGTGGAGTTATGACGGGGATCATAGGGGCAGACAGCCTGGCCATTCTTGGTGGCCTCCAGGGTGTAGTTGCTCTCGCTGATGAGGTACGTGTTGCACATGGGTCGGAAGGAGTTGGTGCCGCAAACGAAGAGGCGGCCCGGCGAGGGCACCACCATGATGCGAATGTAGTTCTGGCAGGCCTCCTGAAAAGGGAATAAAGTATATGAAGTATAAGTAAATTATTAAATAAAAGTTAATACTGATAATCAATTATAATTTGTACCATTTTCATTACTCCTCTCACAATTCATTCATTCGATTAGTGCTCTTGTTAACCACCGGCTAGAGAGGGTCAAATAGACTTTGCTTCCCCATCGTTCCGACTATCTGTTTTGCATAAATGTTCGCCAATTGAAATATTTAGTGCATACTGTTCAAAAACAAACAAGAACTGTGTTCGACTGCAGGCAAATGGTGGGTTTTGTGTTCTGGTTTCTGATTCCTGGCTCCTGGGGCTGTGTGCACCTGTGCGCAACCCAATAAATATTAAAAGGCAAATGCGCAACTTGCTCCCATTTAGAGGAGGGAACAGCAGCGGCAGCAACTTTTCCCATAGTGGCGGAAAATTGTTGCATGACATTTCCGGCGTACTCCCTCCCGCCGCCACCGATCTACTGTGTCACAATTACGGCCGGAAGTGTTTGCACTCTGTGACATGACAAATCATTTGAAATATTCCCTGCAAGCGATTCTCCATTTACCGTGTTTCCATGTGTGTTAAAATATTCTAAATTTTTGTTAGTTTAAAGCTAATTGTCAGCGATTCTAATTGGGTCTTCAAATAGCCGAAATTGTCTCAGAAATAATGCTTATTTATAGCCCATTAGTTGCTACTTTATTAACTCTTATAATTGGAATATTTACTTCAGTTTGAATTGCTTTAAGCCAAGTTCAATGGTAAATATCTCTTGTTACCCACATAATTGGTGCGTCTTCTAATTGGGTTCTGGCTGTCTTGTATTTAATTTAGTTTATTGTCCTGAAATATATTTAACATGTTCCTGACCCTGTTTTGTGCGGCCAACAGTTCGAGCGTAAATTTAAATGTAAATGTAAATAAAAAACAATTACATGAAGCTATAGGTTGGGGTTTGGTTGTAAAGATGTAGTTTTGATTATTTCTCTGGTAATTAACACGCACAGCAGACGCTCTCGCACACACAGACAGACATTGTTTAGAATGCAATTAACTGTGAAATTTATTAATTTGATGTTGAATTACAGCGGCTGTTATTTGTGTTTGCTGCTTGTTAATAAATATTATTTTATTTCGCTTTTTGTTGGCGCTAAAAAATTGTTTCTCATTCTCTAATATGCATTTTATTTAGTTTTAAAGTGGGTTTAGCATTGTAAATATTCCGAATATTTGGAAAATAATAATTTGGCTTATATTAATTGAGCGCAAATATTTAAATGCAAAAAGCGGCGGAGTTAGAATGTAATCTGAGGTTTGCCTTCTGGCTGTAATTTATATTTATTTTCGAAACCAAGGGAAATTAATAGACTTTGAACTAACCGGTAAAGAAAAATTGTTTAAATACTTTAAGGACATATATGCTTTTCAGTTTATAGGGATGAAGAGATGTTTAAGCTGTATAAAAATTCTAAACAACTAAAAAATTCATAAAGCATTAAAAACTTTATAGAATTACATTTCCTTATATCAATGTTTTATTTTTCTTGGCTTCTACCCATAAATTTAAACTGAAGTCACAGCAGCAATCCGAAAAAAGTTTTCATGTTGACTGTCTCATTTTCAGACCCTTTTTTTCCTTTCCGAGCGGCGGATATAATTATCAAGTAAAGCACATTTTCGTGTCCCGCGTCTCCTAGGACTTCGTTCCGTGTTTGTGTATCATTAACGAAATTGTTGCCTACCTGCAGGCGCTTTGGCAGTAGTCAAAAATATTTTCGTAGACTTTCTGCAAGGAAGTTTTCCGCCTCCCGAGCTGACAATGAACTTTCTCATGGCCCTAGGACTGCGGGCTTCGTCTGACTTTATTATTTTTTACAGTCCCACAATTATTTGTATTTACATCGTTTAAAATTTCTTAAAGGATCAACTTTTAATCGATATTTCGTTTAATGATTACTGTGGGCAGTAGCAGCAACAAGCCATGTCGTGTGATTGGTAAGGAGGAGAGGGAAGACGGGACCGCAGCATCTCGAACAAGTCCGATAAATGAGTTGTGTGAATTGCGGTTTGAGGCCAGGACGGTAAAACGAAGGATGCCGACAACAACACAATACTGTGCGTGTCCTGGCAGACACAAAAGAAGGCCAAAGTGTTCGTCAAACCCTGCATAATTTCACCGGCATTTTCCAAATGAACAACCGAGAAGGAGCAGCAGCAACAGCAGCAGCAGCAGCAGCTCCTTTTCAGTCTTCGAATTGCACCTCTGGCCAGGCAAAATGCTGCAACGGAGCCATTTGCAAACCAAATCGAATGTTTAATGAGGAAACAAGAAAGGGGCAAATGCCTACCTAGGCGTATGCGTTGTGGTCAACCTAGCAACGGGTGATTAAGCCTCCGATCAGGATATGCATTTAATGAGGATAATAACCGGCTTGGTAACCAACAGCAGAAGTTTGCTTTGTGAAACGGAAGCCGACTGTCTTAATTCTTCCTGTACTTAACTTCTACTTAATTTCCTTGATTTAATTAAAGTTTTTTTATTGATTTCTTGACTTATTCGGTCTGGTTATATCCTGTAAAATGCCCTGAAGTTCAATTCACTCAGCACCTCGAACAGAAAAATATTTATCTTTCATTTTGTGCCCCCGTCTACATTGCTGGCAGGACACCTTTTGAATTTTTTATAAATCACCCATTGCCGGGTTAACACGTGTGTATATATATATTGGCTGCTCATTTTGCCCATCAACCCGAGGGACTGGCAGATGCGAGCAGTGTTTACGCAGTTTTAATAAAATATATAGCCAGAGAAAAATCAATTAATTAAACATTTAACACCCAGCTGACGGTGAACTGCTAAAGTCAATTGGTAAAAAATTAAAAAAGGACGTAGTATGACTTTAGCTGAATCAGATTGTACCTTAAAGGGACTTACTTCAAACTTTAGTTTCCTTCTTGGCTAAATATAAACACATATGGCGTGAACCTCGTATGCTTTCTGAGTTGCAGCTGATTATCGCCTTGATTAAGTTGACGTATTCGCATCCAAATTAGTGGCCAAATGCTAGTTAATTAAAATTGTAAATTTTGAACTTTCTTTCTTTCTTCTTTTCTATTTTCGCCGCCAAGAAATGCAATTTATTTTTTGGGGAAATGGCAATCCTGCACGCCATGGCTGGAAATCTAAAGAAACTTTAATTTCGTTTCCACCTTTTTTGATGCCATAAATAACGTGACCCCCTTGCACAGACACACACACCCAAACCTTTTGGCGCAGGTGAAGGCAAATTGAGTTCAACAAATTACACCTGCTAATGCTCTGGGTTGCCTTATAGCCTTACCTTTGTTGCCACCGAGTGTGCCTGGGCCTGTGCCTGGGCTGGCTTTACAATTGCCAAGGCACGCTGGTGGCCAACAAGTGTTGGCTAATTACGTGAGCAAAAAGCCAAACTTGAAGTGCACTTGGGCATGCACGAAAAAAGGTGGAGCAACTGGCGGAAGTGTTTGGTGGTAACCCTATTTTTGGGTTTCAATTGACCTCAAGGTTTAGGATTAAAATAAAAGAATAAATTACTGGGCTAGATTTGTACAAAATTCAAATTCAATTTAAATGCCACAAATACTAGCTATTACCTATTATTTTAATTATTATTAACACAAGCTTGCTAAAATATTTAATCTATTGTAAGAACTTGTTAACAACTTTAAGCTTTCCTTATTTCAAAAGTAGTTCAAGCATCTAGTTCAAACAATTAAAATCTCATTTTAAAGTCCACAAAACTTGCTTTTCCATTAGGAAAAGTTTGCTTTAGGTTTCCTGCTTTGCCTACCTTCCCTAAGGACATTTCGTCCTGCCTGCCTTCTCCACATCGCAGCAATCACTTTCTTAATAGGTCAACAGCAGTGGTAAAGAGGTTTCAATAAATTTTGCTGACTTCTTAGCCGCAAAAGAGTAAGGCAAAACAACGGCAGCCAGGACAGCAGCAGCACAAGAAAAGTTGCATAAATCAATTTCTTCTTGTCCTTCCATCGCCATAGTTTTCCTTGTTTTTTAGCGCGAAAAAAGCTAAGATAGATGGCGAAGCGAAAGGGAGGAAAGAAACACTTTATTTAGCTTGTTCTTGCTGGGGAAACGGAAGCAGCAGCCAAAGTTGAAATCGAAATGGAAATGGGAATGGAAATTGCAAGGCCATCGGGCCAAAGTGCTAAAAAGTTTATAAAAAAAAAACAGCAAGAGCAGCGCACAAAAAGTATTCACAAAATTTGTATTTTGGCTGCTAACTAACACGAAAATTGTATTTCAGGTATGTCCTTGGGGGGAAAAGGAAATTGTCTTTTTGGCTCTTCTTGGCATCTCTTTGATTTTATTTGAAGCTAAATGGAATTGGAAATGTTTACTAAGAAATTGTGGTCTTTGATTTGAATGGGAATATTTTTAAAAGATTGTAAAATAAATATTACTATAATATTTGACTCACCTCATCCTTGCCCTTGACGAGACACATTTTGGTGTCATCCTCCGGCGACGTCCAGACCAAACGCTGCTGCTCAGTGAGATCGTGTATGCTTAAATTAAAAACCGTATTTCTGCAAAGAAAGGACATACGATAAGAAGGAGTCTGTACATATTAAGAATGGGAAATGTAACCCACAGATAGAATTTATGCGGTTTTCGTTTTATCATTCTTATCAGAGTGAGAGAGCTGGGTGAGGGTCAGCTTGTGGCTGCAGAGAATTAATTAAAAAATTAATTAAAATTCATTTGGCCTTTTTACGGTGGCAGGACGAGAACGAGGACCCCAAGCAGGACCACAAAAAGCCTCTGGTCTATGTTTTGCTTGCCTTTTTAACCCTTTCACCTTGCTCTCTCTCTCTCTCACTTGAATGCGATATTTGTGCAGAAATTCCAAAATTCTCGTTAATAAAATTTGCACACTCACATATGGTGCTCGAACCTCTTTTGAGTGTGTGTGTGTGTGGGTGAATTTCATAAAATCAACTCATTGATTATTGAAACCACAACTACGTGTGGGTGTGCCTGTGTGTATCTATGTGTGTGTGTGCGGTTAGTGCACCTTTGTGTGGGTGCACTCTGGTCGGGCATTTTATGGCAGCCAAGCCATGTCAGGAAATCAGCCATCACCGCATTCGACCGGCCCCAAAAGCCTGCATCCGAATAACACGGACAACCTTATCGAAACTTTCTGAAATTTATTTTATATTTTTCGTTGTTTGGAATTCAGCCAAAAGACTGGAACATTTTAAATAAATACATAGATTTGGGATACGGCGATAGGTTCTATCGCATTTGTTACGTTTCGCAGGCAGAATTGAGAATAGAATACAACGCTTTCAAGGCTTTTATATATCCTTAATTATATAATATATAGTTCCTTAGTAATCCTTGAATAAATTTAATACTAAATACTAATTAAACTTAGTACTTTTACTTATTCAAACTCATATTATCCAGTCGACTGACCAACTCTGATTTAAATGGGCCAAAGGATGCCTCCCTGTTACAGGACACACTCCCATTGTTTGGCAATTAAGCAGCGCGTTTTAATTATGGAAAGGCAAAGGCGGCAACTTCAAACGAACATGCACCATCAGCAACATGACGTCCACATAGCAACGTTACAAAGTTGCTGCAGCTGCACTCTTCCGTTGCATCTGCTGTCACCGCCTGCCTCCTCTTGTTGCCAGGACAAGTACATGCCCACATATACACACACGTGTATATAGCCCCGATATACGCGTAGCCAAGTACATATAAAATGTCCTGAACCAAATTAGCATATATAGAGGGGACAGAGAGAGTGGGCGGGAGCTGGGGCGGGGAGTCCCTGAAATGGGTCGGACCCGGGCCAGAAAGCCAGGTGCCGCCCGGCTGCCAGTGCCAATGGGTTGAGCGAACTGTACAAGTAATGCGGCGGAAGTTAAATACTGGATACGCTGTTCAAATGAGATCCAAAAAGTAGGAAATTATATAAACAAAATATATTAAAAATATAAATTATGGTTTTTAAGTGACTGATCATTGATAGCATTTCAGTGGGTATTTTTAAGAGTTTGTCGCTGATTTTAAACTTGCGAATTAAAAGTGAAGTAAATATATAATTATTTTCTCCCAGCTAATAAAAATCCATTATTATTGCTTTTAACTGACTGATAAATTATTATATTTTGTCTACTTTTTTTCCTATTCTTAAAAATTAATCCCTAAATTCGAACTTGGATAAAAAATATATATTTCCTCTCAGCCTTAAAACATCAGGAGTACTTCCTTTTACTGACTAATCAATCTTAACATTTTAGCTTTGAGAAGTTTTAAGAGCTTTACATGGAATTGGAAATTTTAAGATCAATTCTGGCAAAACTAAAATTTTTACCTAAAGAATTTTTAAAGGTCAGATAAGCTATAAGCTAAATACGAACTTAGGAATTTTGTATATAAGAATTCTCTGTTAATAAACCTCCATTGCTGGTAGGTATGAGTGGTGAGATTCTCCTAGAGCCTCGCAATTATAAACCGCCATACTACCTCTTTCGTTTTACTACTAAGACCTTAAAAATGTTGTTGTTTTTCCAGAAGCTTATTGTGAAATTCATACTTGGAAAGTTTAGGTACAGTTCTGGCAGATTAACTATTATATTCAACCGAAGTATTTTTAAAAGTCACAAGATCTTGTTGTTAAATTTGAGGAACCTCATTAGTCCTACTTCCTTACAGATAAACCTTGAAAATGGTAAAATCTTTTTCTAGCAGCTTATTCTGTAACTCATACTTGGGAATTTTAAGTGCAATTCTTGCAGATTAACTACAATATTCTCCTCAGGTATTTTTAAGGGTGTTTAAATTCCCCAATGTTGCTCTTGTGGGAATCAGTTTTTTTCCCTTTTTCCTTGTAGTTGCCATTGCTATCGCAGTTACTGGCTTCCAGAGCACACAAATACATAAACACTTTAGAGCCTTGCTTAACACACACATAGGCCAGACACAAGCGTTTGTGAAAATGTCGCGGAAAATGGCAGTGGGAAACTGGGAGCTAAAAGGGGAGGGCAAGGAAGCAGAAGGGTAGCTGAGCATTTCAAAGAACGCATTTGGCGTGAAAACCGAGCTCATAAATATTTTCCACACGGCAAAGTGCGTTAGTGTTGCAGTGTTTGCCCCAGTTGTTGTTGTTGTTGTTGCAAGTGCTGAACGCAACGATTACGAAGGATTTCCACTGCTTTTGCCCCGTGTTGTAGGTGTGTGTGTGTGTGTGTAGTGTGTTGTGTCGTTGGCTCCTGCTGCAGTTGCACATTTAGCAACAATCCTTGTTGTTGCCACTGGCGCTGGTGCTGCTGCTGCTTTGCAGTTTATTATTATGCAGCTTAAACGCAGTTGGCAAATATAAAGGGGAATGTGTGCGAACTTCCTCTATGAAAACGTTTACTTTTAGTGGCATGAAGCGGCGCTGATAATGAGGCGGCACCGATGCCAGCGAACCATCCAAATATTTGTGTGTATTTTGTACTCAATTTTGATGAGTATTTCAATTTTATATCAAAAACATGGTACTAGTAAAGCCTTGATTTCTGATAAACTAGATCAAGTTTCAAATCAGCCTAACTGCTTTCTACAATAAATTCCCCAAATTGCATTTATAAAATTACATTTTTATTAGATTTCTATTTAATTAAATTTAATATTTACCCGCAATCAAAAGTATTTTGCATACATTTATTAATTGCATAAAAGTAAAACATATCCAAGATAATTGCTTCTATCGCTGTGAAGGCCCATTAAAATATTTTCCAATTATTATTTTTAACTAGGACACGAGGATAAATACCGGCCAGTGTGGTGGTGTGTCTGATAACTAGGCAAATCAGGCGAAACAGGATTTTGCGGGGAGAGCATTCGATGGCAACGCCATGGTTTCAAATATTTGCGGTTTGTGGATATACCGATGGAGCCCCCAAAATAATTCGTGGTTTGCCCCGAAATGAGCAGAATTTCGCTTCAAATATATTTTAGGTAAATACTGCAGTATATAGAAAGGATTATGCAACATATATGTACAAGAAGAATATAATTAAAGTCTACATTTAGCCTTTAAATATCACAAAAGACAATCAGTGAATCGGCTACAGTGACAAGCCACCCGCAAGTGTTATTTAAATACCAAAAAATATAACCAGCACACATCAGAAATTGCACATTTATTTGCCGAAAACAAATTTAAATTCGTTTAAAATCCGTTCTGGCCGTGATGGCCACCGTCTTTAACCAACCGACAACAACCGACGACCGACAAACAAATCAACCATCCGCCACGTTGCTAGCCATCAAACAGCAATAATAACAACGACAGCCAGCAGGAAAACAAAACCCGCAGGCAGCAGGCAGCAGCAGGACCCTTTTCAAATATCAGTTCAGCGAAAAGAGGCAACATGAAACAAAAGCCGCATGCACATAAATAATGGCATTGCGGTTGAGAAGCCCTCACAAAACCCCGCCAAAGAGGGTGTATATATATCCTCCGGAACCTCCCTGACCTAACCCTCCTCCCCCTCTGGGTTCGTCATAAAATAGATTGGAGCAACCTCTAACGAGGCAAGACTCGGGCCAAGGAGTGAACTCGTGTCGCCATCGCTACCGCCGCCATTTCTGTGGTTTGACCCACAAAAGTATCTAGAAGAGAGCCCAAAAACAACAAGCCAAATGTCTAGACCCCAAGCGAAAAAAAAAAACACAAATGTTTTAGAGAACAAATAAAAAGAAACATAAAGAAAGAAGAAAAATTTGCAAATTACGCATACGCAGTGTTGCCAGTTGGCATGGCCTTGGCAGACTCCCTTCTGTAATATGAATAAGCCCATTTCAATGATTGATTTCCAGGAATAATTTGCCAGGTGACATGTACATTTTTATGGAATTATGTAAATTAAACAAGCTTATATCAGAATATGAGGCTTTTGAAAAATAAATGGAAATCATTGTTATTCACTTGAAGTGTATAATAAGTTTACTTAATATTTGCCTTTTAATCCTTATTATTTACTTGTATTAAGGATAGATTTAAGAAGGAAAAATTCGAAAATATTTTTCTCTAAGCTTAAACCTCCATCTTGTCAATCAGGTAAGACCTTATCCCCACTCTCGATATTAATTTCTTGTATCCATAAACCCGGTGTGCATTGACCAATTGAAATGGCAAATTTGCCGGACTATAGTCATCCGGAATGCCATGCCGGTGAAAAATGCCAGTCGCAACCGTTCAATGTCACACGTCATCAGCGCCCCCCAAAGGAATGCCCGAAGGCAATCAGGGAAAAGAACACTCGACTTCCGGAATGCATTGATGCATTGATGCGATGATGCCGATGCTGCTGCAACGTCTGTGGGGGCTGACATGACGGTAAATGGCTTTTCTGAATAGCTAAGCAAATCAGGCGAACTCCAGCTTCCAGCTCGAGCTGCTCATGTCGGGGGGGGGAAAATTTATGTTGTCGCCGCCATTTGCATGCGCTCTGTGTCTCCATCCGCCATTTGCCGACTCATGTGTGTGGGTGAAATGGCAGCCATTGCAAAAAATTATTGAAGCACAGCAGAGGGGAGAGGAAAATCCTACTCTCACCCAACACATCCATCACTATTTCGAGCTGAGCTTTTGTCATTTTTCATTGACTTCTGACTGTGCCAGGGTTACGTAGGGCTTCGACTTCAACTTAATTCCGCTTCATTCGATGATGCTGACTAAACCGATTCGGTATCAGAAGGACTCTCTTATGTGGTACACTTGAATAATTATTTAATCAGGAATTGAAAGGAATTTAAATGGTATTATGAATCAAGAGTTTAAAGAGATTTAAATTCTTTCTTAAATAAAAATAGTAATTACAACAATTATTTCAAAGCTAAAATTTTGCCATGTTTTCCCTGCTTTTTACTTATAACTATATATTTTGATGGACACTTTAAAATGCTTCTTTTTCGAGTGCATTTTGGGCTGCGTAAACGCTTCGAATTTCCCTGCTATTGAGCAGAGCATTTTTTTCTTTTGTGCAACGAGCCCTGCCAAAGCGTACCTCAATCCAGGACCATTTCGTCCTGTGGCACTCACTCAATGGAGGCAGAAAACGTCGAAACTGTCAAATGCCAAAAACCCAAATGTGGATTGCTCAAGAGCTCAGCTGCTGCTGCTGCTGACCCACAACTCCGGTTCGATTCGGTCGTTGCATGCAACACAACCTGGCGGCCATTGCCCCGCCCCCAAACCAATCAGAACATTTGACCAGGTGGCTGCTTTTGACCTTTACCCCCAGGCCAAGTCAGTTGCAGAAAGCCTTGGGCCAAACATGACAAAGCGAATTGGTCTTGGCCATTGAGCGGTTGTGGTATTGGAATATTCTCGATTAGGCCTCAACAACATATATTGGCCGATATTGGATACTCTTTAGAGGGCTTAAGGCGTATATTAACAGCCTGAGGCAATCATACTTGCTCCATGTCTTGGCTTGTGGCATAACTTGACATTTCGAAACTAATTGGTTACATTAAAATAGACTACAGGTTTTGGGGGAAACAAGTTTTGGATATTGAAATACATTATTTAGATACTTGTTTAAATTTAAATACCTTATTAAGTAGCTGATTTATATATTTAGATTCCTAAGAACTTTTTCATTTAATAAAACCCCAACCTATCGCTATGATATAAGCAATAAAAAATCCCAGAACAATTACCAATGAATTCAATTGAAATCCTTTCAGGCCATTCATGCCTAAGGCCTGATGGAATTGGCAACACAAAAGTGGACTTAAATCGTTAGAAATTAGCGGATGCGTTTTCTGCATTCAACCAGAGCCAAACGGCACACGCAGATACTAGCGGAAAAAAACCAGCGCAAACGGAAATGAATTTGCGGTGCAAAAATGATTGTTGTGCGGTTTCACAAAGGCTCAGCACAGAACACAATACACTTCACGGAAGAACAAGGACGAAATGAAATAAAGGAGGGACATCGCCAGAAAAAAAAAATTCAAACAAAAATTGGACTGTGACAGTGAAGCCTATATTGTGGGTTTTATGTAAGATCAAAGTGAAAAATTTGTAAATATCTTTATTTTTTATAAAATTTGGATGTGTTGCAATAGAATCTAAATTCTTGTTATTTTAAAAATCAAGTTTATTAAGATATGTAAACTAAAACTATCTTCAAAGTTAGCATTCTAACCACTGTTTAATACCATTACTTTGAAAAAGACGTTAAAAGCCAAGTGATAGGCCCACATATAGAGCACACTCCAAACCAGAATGAGACGGATAAACAGAAAAAGCACTAGAGATAGATAGAAAGTAGAGAGAGAAAGCATATGAATCAAGCTCCGTTAGGCAACGAAATGGTTTTTTCCTTTGTTCGTTTAGCAATTTTATTTCCGCCTTTTGTCGCGATTTATTCGATTGCCTGCCAACCTGATATGGCGGGAAAGGAACGGAAACGAAACAGAATGGGATGGGTATCGGGCACGGTGGCATGGCATGGAATGTGGCACTGACAGCAGGCAAAATCGCTGGCACATATTTTCCATCTTAATGTGTTAACCCAATTTTCATGTCGAGCGCATTGCAGGCAGAGCACAGATACTATATACGTATTCAGATCCAAGGCAAGAACATTCTCTGATGAATTAGAAGCCAGCTATTTGCTACCAAATTTTTTTTCGTTAGTAATATTAGAAAAGAACTTAAGAGATAAAAAATCCATATCGTTAGTAATACCCAAAAAAGTATCTCAAATGATACCAAATTTGTTTTGTTATTGAAATAAAAAACAATAACGGGGTAAAGTATTTTCGGCAAATACGAAACATTTTATTAAAGTTAATAAACTTTACATAATTTTTACATAATTCGAGCAATTGCAACCGACTTTTATCGATTCATTAAGGACACAAATTAACTCCAATTACGATGTTAAACTATATATAAAATTCCCTTTTATAAAAGCAAATTTTTCAGCTTAAACCAACTCCGAGAGGAAGCCCCCTTTTGCGGCTGCTTAAAGAATTCTTCTTGACATGGACGCCGCCTTCAGGTGCGGGACACGTAACACGGTACCTGCTGTGCCACAGGAAATGTAACGGTACAGCAATGTCAAAGAGGAATGGGGCGGGGACAGGTGAGCCAAGGTGCAATTCTGTTGTAGAACTTTCCCTTACCATTTTCTCTTCTTTCCTTTTTTCTGCTGCTGTTGTTGTTGCTGTTGTTCCACATTGTTCATGACGTTTCACATGCAAAACGCGTGTCACATTCGCATTTCCGCCTGTCATCCTAGTTTAGAGGGGGGGAGGGGCTAGGGGCCTGCCCCCGCACACACACTCACACATACACACTTAAGCACACGTGGCACTTTTGGGCTTCAACAACAGTCGGCAACGTTAAGGTTTTCCTTTGGTTACTTTGACTCTTTTGGGGTCTGATAAGTGGTTATGTGCGTGTGTGAATTCCCGCATCCAATGTGTGTGTGTGTGATTGCGTGTGTGTGTGAGCAACTTGTTAAAAATCCATTAATCACGTAAGTGGCAACTCTGGCAGCGACATTGCCGGCATACAAATTCGTTCATGCGTGCGGAAAAAAAACGAAAGCTGAAAAGCTTCCATGGACACCCCGCCCCCTGGACGTGAGTGTGGGGTTCCCCTAATTTTCCTGTTTTAGATATGCTTTTGCATTTTACTGCCTCATTATCCTGGCATTGTTAATCGGTTCTAAACGGAAATGGCTCTCAAGGTTCACGAACAAATTATTTTATTAAAAAATATTATGACTTGTTTCGGGTCTGCAGAAATTAATTATTAATTAAATTAACCAAAATTTGGTTGGCATTTTTGGTTTATAATAAACTTGATATAAGAAGGCACTTCAGAAATGATTGAGGATATTGATTTAATTAAAATGGTGCTAAAAAGTATGATATAAAATATAAGCTGCTCTTTTTTTTAGAGTTTTCATATTTTTACAAGAACTGAACTCCCAAACTTAACAGCAGAGATTGTAAAAATCACTTAAAACAGTGTTAAAAAATATGTTTTAAAATATTTTTAAAACATTTTTCTTAGACCTTTCAAATATTTTCAAGACCTGTTAAATAATTGCCGAGATTTCCTCAAAGTACATGTGTAATCACTTAAAATAGTGACAAAAAGTGGGTCTTAAAATGTTACACCCATCTGTCACTGTTCAAGATCTTTAAAATCTTTCCAAAAATAAATTTTTCGTAACACAAAACCAAGCCTCTTAATAGTTCTCTTTTCCGAAGATATTATTTTCATTAATTTTCACTTGGAATTGTTGTGGTTTTCTCGCATTGTTCTGTTCCGAGGGCTGGGCTCGGTTCCAAGTGCTGATGTCTTGTATTACAAGCTGCACGCATTCCTTGGTCACACAAATTTCGAGGACACCGCATACTTATGCTGTGGCACACACAAACACACACACACACACAGAGACAACGAAGGAGCTGGCAAGTTTATTAAGTCCGGTTGGGCGCCCCGAAGTATGCAACATTTTAATATGTATGCCTTTCCACGAGAGAGCTTTGGGTTGAATGTTTATGTGGGTGGTGTATGCGTGCTCTTGCATGCATATATGCCGGGTGCTGGGGCCATTGTCTAGGCAAAATATAATAATAAACTCAACATTTGCAGCCAACATCTTTTGCGGTCCTGCCAACGACAAAATGTACGAAATGTACAGGCGAAAAAGCCGACCCGCCGACGCCGCTCACGAAAAACTAGCACCGACAACAGCAAAGAGCTCCAACCTTGGCAACCCTTTAAGTCTTCCGGGAATCCTCGAGGAGTAGGAAATGCTACTACATACTACTGGTGGTAACTTTAGCACAGTTCCTCATATCTTTGGGGCACCTGCTGCAAAAGTTTCCGCTTCCTTTTGCTCTGCTTTGTTTTTTTTTTTGTGTTGCAAAATCAAAGTTGCCACGAACGAACGAGCTAAGGAACCTTCACTCTTTCACTTACACACATACACCACCCATATTTGGGCCCTGAGAAAGTTTGTCATGTATATATGGGGAAGTGAACATGGTCGTATCTTCTACTTAAATTAAATACAATGTGTGCGAAAAGTAAATTGAAGTTTGCTTTATGTGAATTTTCCACTAGTCTGCTGTATCCCCTATCCCGTCACAATTTCTCATCCTGCTTCCTTACTTCCCCACCTCCTTCACTGGTTTCTCCTCGAACTTGTTTAACAAATGTTCTTAAACAGACTTACATGGATTGTATGTATATAGACAGTCACCTTGGGGGAACTGACAGCGTAAAGATGCATAATCGAAAGGGATATGACGTGCTGATGGCATGGTTTTAATATTTCCATGTTATATTTGGTGACCTAATTTATAGTTTTAAATAATATATCACAGTCAAGGAGCATTGTAAATAAGGATAATCTAATGCTGGGAAATCAAAGTAGAATTTTGAAGATGATCACTTTTCAGAACTCACATTTTCTACAGAATTTGTTTGTAAGCTTATTCTTCTTTTTTGATAACATAGAAAAACCGCATAAACTCTGTTAAATAAAAATGAACCTTCCCAATATATTTTATAAATCCCCTTTAAAAGATAAACACTTACCTGGCACCGATGAGCAGACTGTTGCCATCCTTGGTGACGAGCTTGAAGTGATCCACGACACTATCGTTGCCCAGAAACTTCATTATATCTTCGGGACCTGCAAATCGGAAAATAAAGAGGATTATATAAATAAATTGCAACAGGCAAAGGCAGGCCAACGCGGGCAATGTGGGCGGGAAATGGCTCAGAGACAGATGAGTTGACGGAGGGTTGGTTTTGGGTCGCAATGCAAATGCCTAATTAGGCAATTAGGCGGCGTTAAAGGCGACAAAAAGCAGTTGAGGGAGAAAGAAAAAAGAAAGGGGAAAGCGGAAAGTGGAAAGCGGATGAGCCAAGTAAAAAGCATCAGAGGGTCTGTGTGAAAAGGACGCGGCAAATGCGGCAAAATGGCCAAGCAGAGGGAAACAATGCAGCTGGAGTTGAGAGTTCAGAGCTGCGCAATGGAAATGGGTTTGGGTTTGGGTTTGGGGATGCGGATCGGGAGGAGAGCCTTGCCCCAGATGATGATATGCAAAAAAGGGAAAAGCCCGTTTAGCAACGGCAACATAATCAGCAGCTGCATCAGCAAAGGCAAAGTACAATTTTTGTCGTTTGTTTACTTTGCTTATTTGCATATACTTTTTGCAAGCCAGCTCAGGAAAATCTTTTTGTTGACCGCCACTTGCGGCAGTCAGTCCATATCGTATCTTTGAGTGACCGCTAAACTGAGATTTAGATGAAGAAGGAAGTAAGTCAGTCAGGGAAATATTTAATTTAAAGTTTACTGAAAGGATTCTTGGATGTAAAATAATGTTTAGCGCGTGGAGAACTATTTTAAATTGAAAGAGAAGACTAAAATTCATATCTCTACATTCTAAGCTCCTTTTAATCATTTCCTCTTTACCCCACATTAAATACTTTCCCCTCGATCGTTGATGTGGCACCCGACCAGGTGAGCATTATTTTTACCTTATTTTAACCCCAACTTCCACCATTTTTTTTGGCTTTTTCAGCGAGCTTTTAACTTTTAACTGCAAATGTTCGGTCAACCACACAAGAGCGAAAAAGTTTTCCTCGCTTTTTTCAACTCAATGCTCCTTTCAACGTCGAACGAACGAACGAACGAACGGTGGAAAGCAGCCCGGGAAGTGGGGCAGGAGTCGAAGGATGGCACCTGGTTATTGAAAGCACATTTGGGCGCTTTTCCTGTTCGTCGTCGTCCACTTTTCATTTCAACGGGCAACGCACCAAATAAAAAGCAAGCAGAACTAAAATAAATGGGCAGAATGAGCGTTTTTATGTGCGAGACACGAGAGCCTTTTGTTTACTTGACATTTAACGTGACACGCGGGACATGTGAACAACTGTGGGGGCCGCTGGGGGTGGAGCCTGGGCGTGGGCGTGGCAGCTACAGGAAAAGTTAAAAACCTGATGCCAACAAATGAAGCGACATTTTTGTAATGTTGCTTCTGTAATTAAAAGTAACAAAAGCAACCAAACTGACAAGTAGAAGAAAAGCAGCAGCAGCAGCGAGGACAAAAGCTGGCGAAAGTCAGGACGAAATTAAAAACAGTATGGAAAAATAATTATTGCCGAGAGAAAAACGTGAAAAAATGTGACAAGGAAAGTAAAGTAGAAGCAGGAAGATGGTAAGGCAGGACAGGAAAAAGTATTCAAGTATAGAAACAATTGCAGGAGAAAGTAATGAATGGAAATAAATAGAAAGTAACATAATATATGGCTTTATTGGGGATTTTCTTACATTTCTTTTCTAACCTTTGTCATAAAGGAAAATTATTTTCAGAGATATATAACAAGAAAAATAATTAAACTAAGTAATATACTTTACTATAGATATATTTGGGAATTTTTTAATTTAGAACTTCTTGAACACTGTACCTCACCTTCCCCTTCTTTCTCATCCATAATTTGCGGATTTTAAAACTCCTGTGAAAACGAACTTCCAAATTAAAAACACAGTTGCAAACGTTATAATTATCAAAATCGCTTCACAATTCTTTGGGTGGATTAATAGGGATTTTTTTACGTCTCCCAAATGCCTTTAAAATAGCCCTATTATTTGCCTTATATTCTTTCCAGCTCCAAACCGTTTTAACCATTCTCATTTGTATGATAATGTCTCGCATTTGTTGTCTCTCAAGGCGGCTGGCTGGCTAGCTCGTCATTCACAAAGGACCTGCCATCTCATTACTCACCCTGCCGCCCCGGGGCACTCTTTGTACGTCCAACTTTTGTTTAATGCCACCACCACCACGGGCCTTTTGTCGACCTGGCCGAAAAAAACTTTGTAAGCCCAAAATTGTAAGCTAATATTTGCGTTACCTACATCTGCACACAGGTCCCCGGCAGGACTCACACTCACACACACACACACATCTGCATAGACGACAAAGTGGAACCGGAAAGGAGCGTAAAATTCCGCAACCAAAAATCTAATATTTACCTTGACTTTGCAAAACGCCAACTGCAAACTCAAAAAACGCCAAGCGACGGCGGCATTCCCAGTCCAATTCCGGTTACCCATGGGCGTACACACTCATGGGCATGGCCATTCCAACAAAGGACTTGCCGCCAGACAGGAGCAAGGGGGAAAGCGGAGAGGGCCAAAGGAAAAACGAACAGTGTCAGAGAGTCTATCACTTTAATCAACTGGACCGACCGACCGACCGACGACGTCTGACTGCTCAAAATTATGCAAATTCAACGGAAAATAAAATAAAATTTCTGACGTACGGCATTTAGAATGGCGGAGAGAGTGCGAAGTGGCGTAGAGTCCTCAGTGTTTGACATTGACTTGCGAACGTGACTGTGCAAGGACCAAGCCACTTAATGGTCAACTTCCTGGACTTGGTGCAGACGGTAGAGGGAGTCGACCAACAAATAAGCTGATTATTAAATATTTTCTTAATAAATTTTTCATTCGCACTTGCGGAATTCCAGAGAAGGTGCCCAGCTCCTTCTCCTTTTCCTCCTTCTCCGCACTACGGCAAATATTTACCCAAGATGGCGTCCACTGGCAGGTGTGATGACCATTCCGCGGCCTCCATTCCCCTCGACGTACATTTATATGTAAATTCCGAATGCATTTCGAAGGCGGCCAGGCTGCCCGGCCCTGGGCAGACAACAATGCAGCATTAAAAATGCAAAAACCTTTTCAAAAATGCAAGCCAAATGTTGCTCTTAGTGCTGCCGAGAGAAAATGCGGAGCGGAAGTAGGGAAGCTGGTATAAGGCGCTGTGCAAAGAAGGAAGCTACGAAAGTCTGTCAATAATAAAGGCTTCCGGCAAGACGGAGATACCGTAGACTCTTAAGAACAGCATATATCATTAGGCCAGTAAAAATATTTTAAGGTAAATCACAAGAGATTTCAAAGCAATTAGAAAATAAAGCTAAAAGTATGCTACAAATTGTTGAAAATGTATTTTAGTTTTTATTAAGTTTTGTCAAGAATTTCTGCTTACAGAAATGATTTCAGTAAAGTTTCTTTAAAAATTATTTTACAAAAATTTCAAATAATATTAAACTTACTTCTTGCAGCAAAAATTAAGCCCAAGAACGTGAGCAGTTAAACCCCCGACACCTCTCATAAAAAATATATGAGCAGGAGAAAGGCAAAGCCCCGTTCTTTTTGGTGGGTTGAAGGCGAAAAGCGGCTTCGCTTTCCGGAAAACAAAATGCAGCGACGCGTGAAAAACATTTCCCGACTTTGGAAACGTTTCCACACTCTGCTCTCTGGTCTCCTCCCCACCTTCGAGCAGTGGAAAGGCAACAATAACACGGCGGCGGCCGGCAAAAAGGGAGAAGCAGAAGGAGGAGCAGGAAAAAAATCCCCTCGTTGAGATTTGCATTTAATTGAAATGAACGCCATCGCCGGACGGAGGAGAGGACACATGACCAGACCAGACAGAATCCGAATCCGAATCCGCATCGGAATCTGAAACCAAATCGGACGCACAAAGGGCAGAAAGCAAAAGGCAGATACCCATTGGCCGGCGCAGGGAGTTTTTGCTTCCCGAAATGAAATCTGAAATGAATCAGCCGCTGGCTGACCCTGGGAACAGAGGGAGGGGGTGGGACAACATCTCCTTCGATTGAGTACCGGCGGCGGCTTATCGGAAGGCAGCTCTCCATTGTCTTTTTATCCCGGCTCAGGCTCTTGGCCCAATTGCAGCGTTTGATTTGTTTTGTTCTGTTCTGGCCTTTTCCTTTTTGGCCATTACCAGGAGTTGTCAATTTCGTTTTCTGCTGAAGTTTGCATCTTGATGGAGTTTTGCCACACTAATGTCACCGGGATTTGGGTGAATTCAGGTGTGAACAGAAGATTGCTAAAGCTAATCTCCGGAAATGCCACCACAAATTGATCGATGTTAGCTTATTTCGTATTTCATTTGGAAAAGCAACGAAATGAGAAGTATTCACTGATTTCGAATAATTTTCTCCCAATAAGAGATATTTTCTTTCCTCTTTTTAGGCTTCTCTAAACATAAATATTCCCCGCACATAATTATCGATTTGGGCAAACAAAATCTGTTGGCATTGGAATTTTATACCCAGCCACTCCCGCATTTTTCAAACGTAAATCATCCAAATTATCCCATTAAATATTCCGCCTCTACCCACATAAAGGAGGAAACGAATTTGAAAAAAAGCCCCAATCAGTGGAAATATTTTTTTTCCACATGATAAGGCTTTTATATTTTTGTATCTTGCTTTTCAATGCAAACAATTTTGACCAAATCAAATTTATTTAGCGCATGTGACGACAGCCAACGCCTGCGTTTCACTTATTTTCTCTCCCTTTTTTTTAAATATTTTATTTAAATGTAATGAAAAACCCACACAAATAACTTTGGGGCTAGGGAATACGGGTTTTGCCGTCATTAATATTTCAAATCGCTTGCCAATTACATTAAAACTCATCAACAATTTAAGACTACACAAAATATTTATAGAAATCAAAGTGGCGACAAAGAATTATGTAAATGCTGAGGGAATTTATTTATTTGCAAGCGAGTAAGCAAATACATTAAATAATATATATCCAAAAATATATATAAATTGTTTAAGAAACACTCGGATTTCATTTTCAGTAAAATCGATATGCCTCGCCTGGCTGAGCGTGCCTTGTGCGAAATGAAATTAATCGCGAGACGTTAAAGGAAATACCATCAAGGCCTTTAAATTCATTTAGTCCGAGGAGAAGAGGGGGAGACAGAGAGCTGCAGGCGCTGGGGCTTTTCTCACGTGTCCTGTGGTTGCCACGAAATGTGACAGGATATGAACTACATGCCATTTATGCAGCAATTAACGCCAGGAGCAGGCACTGCAGTCCGTCGCTCATGGTTCCGCAGCGACCTCGGACTCGCAGTCGAATTTTATGCCGCTTTAATTATTATTGCATTATTTTGCATTTATTTACGCATGTCTCGGTCGGCGTACACATATCCTTTGTGCGCCTGCCAAGCATGGATGCAAAGGATGCGCCACACACATCGACCCTGCTGGCTGGCTGCGGCTTGTTTGAACATCCGATGGGCCACAGTCGGGCTTCTTAATGACAACAAATTGTCGTAACCGATTGCAGGTGTTTCCGCAAAGGAACGCACAGCGAAATCGAAGAGTTTCCACCGAGTTTTCGTCGGAGTTTCCACGGAGTTTCCGCCGCGGAGTTCATGGCTCGTCAAGTTTAATGCCAAGCAACTTTATGTGCAAAGTTCATCAGTGTAAATATGTCTGATTCAAAGGTGAAATGGCATTAAGGACGGGGATGATGAGGGAGAGTGGGTAAAACTTTATTTCTGAGGAGCTCACAGGTTGAGTTTACGGTTCTTGTTTATATATTAAAATGGTAATTATCAGCCATGCTCCGGTAATCGTAATTTTTTTTCGATTTCGATTTGGCCAATATTTTTCGATTTCGATTTTAGGTGCTCCGGTTTTCGCAAAATTTTTGCTATCGGAATGTTTAGTTTACTTACTGCTTGATTTGTGCTTTCCCTGGATATAGTAGCTCATCGCATACTCGAATAAAATCAAAAAAATTTTTTTTACACACATTTTAAGACATTAAGTTAATTTAACACAGCTGTTTAAGCAGTATATCACACAATAGAGCTGCCACATTTTCCACAGTCTTAATTCCGATGTTCACAATTAATTTCTAACTGCACTTTGACCATTAAAGTAATTAAATGAACTAGCAGTATTTATAACCAATATTTATGGCCCTTCTATAAATTTATTTAAGAATTAAATTATATTTTATAAGGACTTTTACCAGCCTGTTTCGTTTCACCAACAGTATGGCAACCTTTGCGATAAGTTTCGGCGAGTTACTTATTGACATTTGGCCAACTCGAAAATACCTTATGCCGATTGCAAAATTTGGTTTGTCAAATTTGAGGTGGGGTCAGAAATAAATTTTTTATAAAATAACTACATGTCAGAATGATATTGTGGTGGTGTGGAATAAACATCAATAGACCACTGAGTAAACTATTTTTTTCCCTTGGTAAATAAGAACTGATTTGATATAAAAAAAGGCATTTACTTTTCATTTCGGCCAGACAAAAGTGCCCGTTTTACAAATCGAAAAAAATTTTACGATTTCGAAAACCGGAGCACCAATTTTTCGATTTCAAATCGAAATCGAAAAAATTTTACGAATTCGATTACCGGAGCATGGCTGTATGTAATTTATTCCAAGAGTAAATAGTAAAATTGGCAAAATATGTACAACGGCTTATACTCATAAGTTCCTCTTAACAGCTGCTCCTTTTCCAATCTAAGTTTTACCTGGCCAACTCTCTCCTTCATTTTTTTGGTAAACATTAAAAATTCACAATTTTGAAGACATCCTTGCCACCATCGTCGTCGTCATTAAGGATTTTCTCTACCCCTAAAGAAACGTGACGTGTTATCCCAAAACAGGGTCTAAATGATGATACTGGAATTTTCACATGGCCCACCAACCAACCTGGGCCATGTGTTTACTCACATAATCCCGGCTCTTGGCTCCTGGCACCCAAGCTCGCAGCGACCTGATTCAGATAAGATGTGCTTTACATGTGCCTAAACAAACAAGAGGCGGAGAGCCGCCGGGATATGGGGCTACGGGGTGCCATTCTGTCAGGTGCAGAGGCAGCCACACCCACATCCATTTACGGCTATGGGCACGCATGAATGAACGCCAAGCGGGCATGGGATCAGTGTTGCCAAGTTGGCAACGGATGAGTAGCAACAAATTATAGATTTAGGTAACTAGGATCATTTTCTAAGAGCTCTGTAGATTATTTTTATGGAATATTTCCAAAATCAAATGCGGACATTTGTAAGACATAATATACATATGAGGTATTTTGTGTTATTGAAGAATTTGAAGCTTTGATTACAGAAAATTCCATCTGGCTTATGTGTCGTATGAGTAATTTTTTTTATTCTTTAGAAATTATGGAACATTTTCAAAGTAAATACAGACGTTTATAAGTCATAATATACATATGAGATATATTTTCATTATTAATATATCTGAGCTGCACTATTTTAATAAGAAAAATGTTGAAATTAGCATAAAGAAAATTCAAGGTGGTTTACGTGTAGTATGAGTAATTTTTTTTAACCACTAAAAACTAAAAATAGAATATTTTTAACCCAAACATAAACATTTGCCAGTCATAATAAACGTAAATACTGTATTGAAATTTTAAGTGAAAGTAAAAATTACAAATTAAAAATTTCTGCTGACTAACTAGTCGTATACGTAATTTATTAAGAATTTTTCAACGTCAAATTGTGCTGGTTTATGCGTCGTATGAGTAATTTTGAGGGCATTTCAAAGTCTAATTGGTGTCTTTACGGTTTAACTTTGCTTCGTGGGTAAACTTGTTTCAGTTTATGCCCTCTGTTTTAATCAGGAAACTCTTAACTTTCTGATTAGTCTGCAGTTGGAGATTCCACCTTAAAGTTCTATATACTCTAATGTATATTAATTAATTAATCTCTTATGTTGCATTTGCATATTGTTTTTCTTCTTTTTGGCTATAAATCCCACACTTTGGCAACACTGAAGCAAACTTGGGACTCAGGTGTATGCACTAAGCACACGCGTCACTTATTACAGTGACAATGATATGCGTCTTGCACACAAATATGAGCACGAGCATGAGGGAAAGCCAGGCTGCTGGCTCCTGGCTCCCTGGCTCCCGGCTCTCGGTTCCCATGGTTTCTGAAGACCCTGAGGCTCCGAGGGACTAAGGCTGCCAAACAAATGTCGGCGGGTGTAATTGATCAGGACTGACTGGGGCACGCACACAATCAAACAATGACTTGCAGTTGCCCTATAAATCGGCTGCACTTAATGCCGGATACTACAGGACCCACAGAGGACCCCATCTAAGAAATGCTCGGCACGAAATTCAGAATGTCAGTGTGTGTGGCAAGCAGACATAAACACGTATCTGATGCACTTATACAGGAAGAAACTGAGCAGGAATACGAGTGGAGCACTATGCTTTCAAGCAGATAGAACACGTGTTTGGATGGGTAAAAATGAGGTGAGACTCGTTAATCATTTCTATGATCACCTAAAGCCATTAAGCTATGAAGGAGTGAGGCATAATTAAGGATTTTTATACAGAGAATAAAAGTGCCTCTCTCTCTCTCTCTGTAATTATTTAAAGGATTGCAACGTTTTAATTTTTTACAGTGCCCGCATGAAAAGCACGTGCTGAAACTGATGTGTATTGCCATGTGGCAATACAAGAGCCCATCCTCCATGGAATGCTGCCGCTCCTGCTGCTCCTACTGCTGCTGCTGATGATGATGATGAAGCTGATGATGGCAACAACGACGAGGATGGGCACTTTGCCCGTGTTTAATGATGCCGTTTGGCTGTCACTCCGAGGACATCTGCCCGGCTCATCGCGACGTGGCTGCTGGTGTGCCAGCGCAATGTCCTGACAGCCCCATATAGGTTACGCTCGCTGGCTTTTCATCAGTCCGGATCGGGAGCGGTGCAACCGTAAGTCCGCTGCCCAGCATTCCCGCTTCCCCAGCGGCCCTGTTTCCCTGATGAACCGATGAACCAATGACCCATAAAACGGACGCTGGCACTGGGCGGAATCAGCTTTGGCCCGGCTTTTGTGGTTCCCAGGACACGAGCGCTCAAACATATAGCGCCCAGAGTTGGCAAAAATTTGCTTTAATTTAAGGTACGAACTAACCGTTTATGCAATAAATATAATTATAAAACTGGTTGTTCTTTAGTGAATTCTATTATTTTGTTGGCTTTGATTAGATATTTTTGTGTATTGCCAGACAAGTGGTAAATGCTTGTATCTTTAAGAAATTCTAAAACGAATTCAGACTTTGGACCATATAAAATAATTTTTAAAATGTTTTAAAAATTATATATTTTTAACTTCAAGTTGAGGTTATTTTAAAGTTCTGAAATCAGTACTCAAAGCAAGTGCCCTCTTGGCATCCCTGGGCAAGGACCCTGCCAAATCCCTGTAAACTCAAAAGGTGGAACACCGGATCAGGGCTT
This sequence comes from Drosophila seguyi, assembly GCA_008042675.1. NCBI lineage: Eukaryota > Metazoa > Arthropoda > Insecta > Diptera > Drosophilidae > Drosophila > Drosophila seguyi. The sequence goes on along the minus strand of VNJU01009374.1, from coordinate 203,005 downwards.
AACTTTGCAGGTCTGTCAGGGACCATGTGTCAGTTTGTATCGATGCTTCTGCCTTCAATTGGGGTCAGTGAAAAACTAGCATGAAGTGTATGTAAACGAAAATGTATACCAAGTCAAAGGGGATTAAAATATTTAAATTATTTATATAGCAAAAGTATAAGTAAGAGAGTTTTACAGATTTTCCAGGGACTTATATATATATAGCCTACATGCTCCTTATATGTATCTACAATCTAGATAGAGCTAGTGATAAATCCCCTAAAGTGAGGCTTATTCTGGGATTTATTATTGTGCGGACTCTTTCAAGCATTGAAATCGTCAATGTCATCTTTACAACCAGGCATACTTCAAGGCACACACACACGCACTCAGATATCTCTATGCACCCTCCATGGATCCTTCCGACTACTTGTAGCTCTTGGAGGTCCTTTGACGGCAACTCGGCAAAGAGTTTTCAGCCTGTTCAGCACTTTGTCGGGGTAAACTTCTTCTTTTGCTGCGTTTTATTTATTTAAACGGAAAGCCGATGAAGCCGAAAGTCTTAAGTGGAGCGATGGCATGGGATGGGATGGAAAAACGCTTGCTTCCAAATCGGCCAAGGAGGCTGGTGCTTTTATAATTTTACGCTGTCGAATGCGAAACGACCACCTCACGTAGCAGAAGTACAAAAGACATAAAGAGTACAAAAGATATAAAGTAAACTGAAAGTAAAGATAAAAGCGCCACGGGCTCTGAAAATGTGCAAAGACAATGATAAGAACGGGGCGGGATACGAGCGAGCGCTGAAAATGCTTCACAAAATGAAGGCGGAAAAACATGGGAAAAATTGGAAAAGCGCCATAGTCGTCGACTACAAGTCCCGCGCTTTTCACTTGTCATGTCACTGGGGTCGGCTCCCGGTCGGGTCCCCTTCTCAAAGGCAATATTCTCTCTCCTTGGCATTTTCACCTTGGATACGCAACAAAGAAGAGCGGTGATGAATTGAAAATAAGAAAAACTGAAAGTCTAAAGAAATGCTAATGGAGTGTAGTTATTTTAAAAGGCTTGCACGGGGTTTATACTTAAAAAACGTGGAAAAGTCTTGTAATTGTAAGTCGCATTTATGGCAGGTAATATTTAAAGTTTTATGAAGACAAACCTGTAAAGAAAAGAAGAATAAGTTTGGAATTAGTGTCTCAATTAATAAATGTGGTAAATTTTTAAAAATTTGTGAAAGTCTCTAAGAACTAGACAATAATTTCAGAGTACATTTAAATAATACGAAACGTGTTCTGTGCACACTTCTGAATTAGCTTCTAAATTAAAGCCCGATTTGTACACTTTATTCGTGTTTAATTAGTGTTTAGAAGTGAATACGCAGTTTTTTTTATCTTTTTGTGTTTAATAGTTTCCATTTGCTGGTATGTACATTTATACTATTTTTAATGTCACACACTGGCACAAGTGATTTTCATTTGGTCGCCCCAATTTTAGTCAATTCAGTCAATTCACTGATTAGTTTTCAATTGGAACGGCCATTAGAGCTCGATTTGAGTAATACACATGGCACATGGCACATGGCATTCTGTAACGGAGTTGGCCCGGTTGCCCGGCGACTGTCAGCCAAAATGAATAATCGAATGGTGTGCGGAATTGGGAACAGAATGGGACTCCGCTACCCCTTTGTGCATATTGCCTTTTTCTGCAGTTCGGCGCTCGCTTCCGTTGCAGCTGTTTTTTTGTTTTCCCTTTTTTTTTCCACCAGTTTTCCCCCAGTTTTCCTTCGGTGGTTTCCATTTTTATTTCTATCTAGCTAGCTAGATAGCAATTTATTTGCTTGCGACAAGAGACAAAACAACATTTTAAAGATGCAAATACGACGGGGGTTCGTTGGCAATAAAGAAAACTAAAATCAATGGAAATATTCGCGCTGGCATAAATTCCCTTTGAGAGCAATAAGCGGCAAAAAAGAAAGCAGAAAAGGAATGCAATACGAAAAGTTTGTAACCCAGATTCTTTTCCCCTTGTTTGCCGTACATTTTTTTGGCCAAAATTCTTTTTTAGTTTATTTTTTCCCAACTCCAGCCGCAGGTGTTACTGCGTGTATATGAATGTGTAGGTTGGTTGCTTTTCACCACAGCTGCAAATGGCGGAAAATTTAAAAAAAAGGGGGCAGAACTTTCATTGTTTTGCATTCGAAGCAATGGGAAAATATTTTTGAAACGCACTTTTTCAGCGGTCGATCTCATATCTACTATAGTTTCAAACGGAATCCATTCGGTTTGATATTTTTTGGGCAAAGGAATGAATCAGTGCCGGGCGAGTGAATTGAGAGGATTGAATTTACCACTGGAAGACATTTCTAAAAGCTTTTAATGCTTTTTATATAAAGAAAGGAATTTATTACTTGGTTAAACTCGATATTCAAATCGTGTAATATATATTTTTACATCTTATAACTAAACTTAAACGTTACAAACGTATTCAAGGCACTTGCTCTTTAAAGAGTAATGAAAATCCTTGCATAAGTTTCCTTAATTACAAAAACCGCCCACTTTTTTTGGGGGGGAAAAAAAATATCCTTTGTGCGCCCGCCACTGTTGCGGAATGTGTTGCCTTTGCCTTCGGTTCTGTGGTCTTCATATTACAGGAGCCGTAAAAACTTTTTTCACTTGGCACGGCTCTCTTCCTGTTTCTGGTTCTGTTATTGCTGCTGCTATTTTCTTTGCATATCCTCGCATTCGCTTTGCCTGTCCCAAACACACACATACACAGAGAGAGAGTCACCCAACTCACACCCACATGTCCTGGGGCAAATTTATTGAATTCGCATAGCAGCCAGGAAGGCAACTTAATTTTCAAGTGAAACTTTGTTAAGGTTCGCCATGTGCTCAACACAGGAAAGAGCTCCCCTTCTTCCTCCCAAAAAAAGGACAGCGAAAAACCCCCCAGACAATTTCAAGGACCTCTCTCTTATGGCTAAGTGGGTGGCAAGGGGCGTGACCAACAACAGCAACAGAAACAACAAACCAAAAGCAACGCATCTGAAGTTTGGGGTTTCGCTTGGTGTTTGCATTTTGTTAAGTGTTGAAAATTTATTAGTTTCACCTTAATTTGTTTGCTGACTGCTCTCGGTGGAGGCGTAAAGAGCTGGCTGGTTGGTCGGTTGGTTTTCCGGTTGCTCCGCCCAGGAAAACGTTTTATTTTTCCTCAAAGTAAATTTATCATTTTTGTTGTTCACGACAAACACAAAACAATGTTAGGAAGAATCGAAAATGAGTCCATCAATCTCCACAGAGTATTAAATTTAAAGGTAAGGTGATCAGTTTGGAAATTATAATATTTCTCTCATAGGATTCATGAATTAATGAATTAATATTTAATCAGTTTAAACACTTCAAAATGAGCAAATATAGTTTGCCTAAAAATTTGAAAAAATAAAAACATAAATTTATTTGTATATTTACTTTCTTATTTTAGAATTTTAAATTAGAAAATCTTGCAAAGTTCCAAGCATATAATACCAATTCCATAATAAACTTAAAAAATCAAAAACAAACTAATAAAAATATGAAAACAAAAAAAATCATCCATCTCCCCGACGGGGAATTGAACCCCGGTCTCCCGCGTGACAGGCGGGGATACTAACCACTATACTATCGAGGATGTTGATTTCAGCGAGTCCAAAATTCGTCATGTTCAGCAAGCAGCGATCAGTGGTCACTCGCTAAACGAAAGCTTCTCATTCTAATCAATTTCAAATCATATTTCCCTTAAAGCTTTAAGTATTAAAGCAAAAATAGCATAGTGAGCAGCACGTAGGAAAAAAAAACAAGAATATGTTGTTCGTTTTACAATACCAGGCCGTGCAAGCGGGATGGCAAATCAAAGTCAGCAGCGCAGCCAAATGGGGAAACATTGTTTTAAAACAATGAAATACAAGCTGCTAGTAGCTAGCTGGGGAGCCAAACCGATTCCAGCTAGCAGAGCAGAGCGAAGCGGAGCGGAGCCCAACAACACGCAATAAAAGACAAAAGTGGAATATGTGCCACAACGCTGCACAGATGCCAACGACCAACTGCCACCGCCCGGTCTCCCTTACAGTGGCCTCCCCTTACCAACCCCCTGGCACAACATGCGAGTCCACTTGAAACTTTGCGCTATTGTGCTTTCACCCCCTGCCAACTATAGTATATATAAATATATATATATTCCTTTTTTTCTACAGCCGCTTCCAGCTGCGGACTTTCTCTAGAATCTTTGGCCAGCTGAATCCAGTTACTGCGTCCTCTAAACAAAAAAAAAATGTATGAAAAACCACTAGGGATTAAGGGGTCGAAGTGCTTTGACCCTTTATTAAAACTTTAACTTAGAATTATATAATTTTATTATTATTTTATAGGAAATAATACCAGTTGGGACATCTGGAATATTAAGTTTTTCTTGATATTCCATATCTCAAGTTCATATAACTATAAAAAGTATAAAATACTTTAACTGAATAAATTCAAATCAAAGTAACAGGTACCTTTTCTCGAAAATAAATTGATAAAGTTTCTTAAAATTCGTCAATATTTATAATATTTTAATAGAAGTAAATTAAAAAAAAAAAAAGTATTTTTTATATAAATATTTTTAATACTTTAATCATATTTTTGAAGCTCAAATTAAAAAAAAAACCCTATTTCATTTCAATTTTTCTATTTTTACATCATTTTGTCAAGTCTTAAAAATATAATTTTAAATTTTTTAGGAATTTCTATGTTCTAGAAAACTTCTTTTTCTGCCTTAATTACCTAACCCTATTTACAGGGTACATTTTCAGCATAAAAACTCCAACATATATTGCCCTACTATACTGCTCCTGCTGCTGCTGTTGGTTGGCATAAAAAAGTTTAACAAATATAATTGCTGCTCTGCTTTGGCAAACTCCATTAAATTTATAAAGTGGGCAAAGTTGCATTGCATATTCTTCTGCTGCTGCTGCCGCAGCCTTTTATCCCTACTCCAGACTGCGTGCGAGTGTGCATATGAGCACTTATTGATTAATAGTTTTATTGCATTCATGCAGAGCCCGGCCATTAATTTTGCATGTTAAATAAAAGAGCACTCAATTATGTGGGCTGCATTCGGGGCGGTATGTTGAAGGATGAAATATTCATGCACTTTATGCTGGGCCTACCATCAAACAATGCATGTTTGATGTTGAATTAAAGCCCTGCGCTTCAATTTCGGTCGAATCGAGGATTGGAATATTGATTGGTTTTGGCCGCAAAATAGTTTTGTGAACTGAAAAGAGGGGATTATTTGTTGCTTGTTACATTTTCCTAGTTAAGCTCTTTGACTGACTGACCTCCGATAAGACTTTATTTGCCAGCTATTTCAGTTACAATAAAAGTTTAGAGTGGTCTTTTGATATTTTAAAGCTTTTACAAAAGTTCTGGTCATTATTTTGATTATTATATATTCATAGAGAGTTGAAGGGGGTTTTGTGTTGAATTTTCAGAAAGTAAAAGAAAGCTGGCAAGTCATCAAAGTAATAGTTAGCCAACCCCAAAGATGAGGCGTCAAAATGCCTTTAACGCCAAGGAACATGAGTGGAATATTAAAAAAAGGACAGCCAGAGGGAATGCTTAGTCTGTAAAGACGAATCTTTATATACTCTTACAACTTAAATACTCCTAACTAATTTAATACATTTTATATTAGTTTTATTCCCTTTTACGTATTTTTTTCAAGAAAATTAAAGTAACTTTTTATTACTACTACATCTTTCCCATCTCGTTACAAACTTCTGAATGAAATAGAAATACTTTTACTAGAGTATACAAATAATTCAAAATAATAGAAGAAAAACCGACACCCAAGAGGTTTTTGGCTACCGTCCGCAGGGAGCGGGCTGCTAGCGAAGGTTTTTCCATTTCATTTTCATAATTTCACCATTTGGCAAGTATCTCACGCATTTGCAATTATGTGAGGATTTTTCATTTCATTTCTTCATTTCATTTACGGCGGAGACTCCATTCCGGACCGCACTTGTTACAGACTCTCCTATTGTTGGTGCTCTTTGGTCGCTGCACATTTATGCGCAACCGCATTTCAAAAGCAATAAATTCTGCAGCTTTGCGCTGAAGTTGCGCAAACAAAAAAAAAAAACAAATTATACAAAAAAAAGATACAACAAAAATATAACACAAAATAAGGACAAACAAACCAAGGAAACAAAATTACGTGGAAGCTGGGCAAGAAAACTTTGCTCATTTGTGGCCAACGAATATTTTGATTTCCAGTTTTATATTCACTCAACAAAGCTCTGAGTAATATATAAATTAAGAAGTAGAAACACACAGCAAGAAAAGAGGGTTGGTTTTTGTAAAAAGTAGTAAACTTTAATCATTTTTAGGGCCTTTTAGATATTTATAAATAAAACGTTTCCCTTACCCTAAGTCGTCCTTTAATATGCAACGTCTATAGATTTATTTACATATATCTGAACTTAAGGCTCTTGAATAAAATTATAACAATCTCTGTGCTAGGACATACAAATTCGTATAAATATCTGACACGCTTACTTTTATTGAAAAGAATATTTCTTTTTTGCTTCTCCGGCAGCTGTTTACTTGGCTGGCTTTCATTACTTGGTCTCGTTTTTTCTTATTTTTTTTCTTTCATTCTAAGCAAAGTTTTGTGGACTTTTGGCCAAACCCAAGCAGCTTGTTATTATTATTTTTTGCCCTTCAATGGCAAAAGTTGTAGTAGGAAACAACAATTTCACTTCACCCCAACTTCTCGCGCCCTTCGCAGCAGCTCAACCTTTTGGTCCAAACAAGATTCTGCGGAGTTTCACCATGAAAATTAATTGCGCATTTATTTTGAGTGAGTTTTCGCGTCTTGGCAGGAGTAAAAGCGAAAAAGGAAAGGGCGAGGAGTTCCCAGAGAAGAAAAAAAGAAAACTTTGGAGCATTCGTTGTTGCCGTTTCCTAGGCATCCTCCGTAGTGCTTTTTTATACCTCCTCCTCTCAGTAGCGTGGCGGTAAAAGTTAACTAACCGTGCTCGAGTGGCAAGGTGACTGCAGCTGGAGAGGTTTATGCGTGTGAGGCTGCCACAAAATTGATGAAATTAATGTGTTTGTTGAATGGCAATCGAAAACAAGAACGAACATCTCAAATTATAGAGTTGCAAGTTGCTTGCAACGAAAACATATTGCGATTCGTATTCCATTGAACCACAATAGGAATAGACTTTCCATGCAACACAATCCTCCAGGTTATTGGCAGCCTCCAATATCTCCATCATCTCCCCGCTCCAATTTGCAACTCGATAACAATGGGGATGCGCTTAGTGGCACGATACACGGTTGCAAACAAGAAACGGTTATTGGTTCACCGGCTACAGCAGTAGTCACGGTCCATGCAAATCAAGCTAGGCCCCCTCTGACTTTGATGTCGACGAATCAAATCACAAGGCAAATACTCCACGTGCCGCGCCATCATTTGATCCGTTGAGGCAACCTGATTTGCTAACGATAATTTCCGGTTATGAAAGCCATCAAATTTGCATTTCAGGACGTTGTGTGAGGGACGTTAGTTCAGGTAAAGATTAAGTACTTTGAGGATAAGGCTTCTTGTTTGATTCCAGTGGAGAAAGTCAAAGAAATCAAAACTCTTAGAGCCCTTAAAGCGATAAATATATGTTAGACACTTACATTTACAAAGCTTTAAAAATGTATAATTTTATTTTTAATTTGGTTCATGAAAAGAATGTTAATAAGTTTTATACAATTTTTGTTTCTTGCGTTCTTTTTTCTTATGCAAAATCTATTTGCCATGTACAAGGCAAGCTACAACAGCTTGTAGGTTCAGTAGCGAACGAGAGAGTGTGTGAGAGAGAGAGGGAGAGAGAGCGAACGGAGAGAAAGGGAGATACAGAAAGAAAGAGCGATCGAGAGAGTTTGTTTTCATATACCTCTGAGTGAGTTTTGCTTTTTTTTTGCTCTCCCTTTGCAGGAGAGAGAGAGGGTAAGAACTGCTCTTTTAGGTTAATCTTCCTTAATTTTTGACAGCGGAATCTTACAAATACTTAAATTAAACCTAAATTACTAAGTCTAGTATTTTTAAACTCCTTCCAAAGTATAGGCAATAAGTCTCTGACTCATCGAAGTAAAGCTGATGTCATAGAAAATGTTAACGCAATTAATTCAGGGCTGTAATATATACACTTGTGACTTAGTTATCCGTTGCATTTAAAGATAAATGTATGTACTTAACCATTTTCCTTATTTTCATCCCCCTACTTAATGGGGGTGTATAGTATACATACATATATGTATGTATGTTGAGACTGCTACCGACACTAATCAGAATTAGTTCCCCGATATCCGCTCGGCAGTCAGTCTGCCTCCCTTTAGTGCCTTGCCTTAGCCAGTACTTTGTGTCTACAATTTATTTCAGTCATTTTAATTGATTCTGTCGCTTCCTGCGCTCGAGGCGCGTCCCAGGCTCCATGGGTGGCTCCGTGGAGAGACTGCACCCGGCGCATCTTGTTATTTGTAACAATTAATATCCAATATCTGGGTGCTGCCATCATTAGTTTGTTTTTCTTTCCCAGCTAAATGTATTTATTTTTTCTTACTTCTTATACTTTTATGTATATATATTCTTTTTCCTTTTTGTTATCCTTTCTATCTGTCGGAGAGATGTTTCACTTGGCGCTGCAAAAAGCTGATTTTATCAATAGAGAAAACTACAACAAGGGCGCGGATCAACTTCAGTTGGGTTATTAAGTAGCAAGAGGGAAATTACACTGAAGAGGAAAAGTTTTATCAAATCAATATAAAAGGAATGAAAGGATAGTTTTTCTATAGAATTTAGGTATGGTAATCAGAAGATTTGAACAAGAGATCTGATCATCTGTTTTTCTTACAAGTTTCGAAAGTATTTCAATATATAAACTCTGAAATCCCGCTTTAAAACCCAACTTTATCCGCAGTGCATGAGGCATCGGGGGTTGACTGGCTTCTGGTTGGCTCCTTTGCTGATGATGCTGCATTTGACAGACCATTTATCATCGCACTAATTGTGTATCATTAAAAAAAGAGGCGAATCCGCGCGTTCCCAGTGATGTAAGCCCAAAGGAGCCGACACAAGGCTGAAAGTCCGGAATAAAAACCGCTCCATCTCCGGCTCCAAGCCTCACCGCACCACAGACGGCATCGATGTTCGCTGACAATGGCAGCCATGGCGAAGGGCAGCCACGGAGCGACTATGACAAGAGCTCCTGCAACGCCGGCGACGCAAACAGTCGTGACAGTGATAGAAATCTGTGGCCAGCGGATTAAACGTGTTCCCAGTTTGCAGGAGGAAAGGCGCAGGAGTCTTTGTAAAAGTCAGTCATGATTATCGGCACTTTGGCATCACCACCCGCCGGAATGGAAAGCAACCTCTACAAAATACGGTAATCAATGGACCAAAAATATTAGAAAATTTAAGGCTGTGAGCTTTAAGTATTTCCTGATCCTTAATATCTCTCCCTGATAGGATTTCGTACACAGAAAGAGAAATATAGTTTAAATGTAGTTATCGACTTTCCCTCTCATCAACCCTTTCTATCAATAATCCCCACTGTTCCACAACGAGGAGGTCAACACAATGGACACACTGATGAGGGAAGCCGGACTAATGAGAAACGTGCTCCATGAGTTGCGATAAATGGTTAGCTCAGCTGAGACGCTGATTGTTCAACGTCGTCTATCGTGGCCCAACTCGCGCAGCTACTACATAATAATCATAAAAATTCAAAGCTCCTTTGCCATCGCCCCCCAAATGGCATCGATGATGGATTACGACCGTCAGCAACTCATTGGGTGAGGAGGGGGAGGCGACTGGCCCGAGGCCTGATGAAAATGTTAATGTCGTTGCCAATCGCTTTGTTAATCCATCCAGGACGGGTTAGTTGATTTTCCGATCCCGTTCTGCCCGTTCCCATGGTGCGTTTGGAAAACAATTATAACCAGCTTTCCTCAAGATTTCCCTCAACTATCATTATCATGGGGGAAAGTAGGTTGTGGGAGCCATGAGACTGGGCGTGCACTGGTCTCGGCCCGGCTAAAACTTGTCACGTAATACACACTAATTAATATTGATATTTTCTGATAATGAGCTCCTCCTCTTTGGGCTTTGTAGTAGTTTCTGCTTAGTCAATGGCATTTGGATAGGCCCGAGCTCAATAATATTCCGCCCTTAGCTAAATTGGTATTAATTAAAGCCGGAGAACAGTGCAAACTGAAGAAGGGAGAGTTGGAAATTCACTTAGCTTGACTCTGGGAACCTAATAAGGCAGGGGAATAGAAAATGTATAGAGTATAGAGGAAAATGCAGAAGGAAATCGAGATAAGCTGTACTACATTTTTTAGCCTTCCAGCACTTGTTTGCACTGCTTTCTCTTCACTTTCCACTTACATGTCTCAGTTTATGACACTGTTTCTTTACGACTCACATGAAAACTGACTTCCAAAGCCAGTGTTAAGCTTTAAGGACTCTTTGAAGTGCGCTCGCAATCATTACTTTCAGATGCTTCAGTTACAAGACGCGGACAACTGTAATCTCTCCATGCCAGTAATTAGTTATGTTTAACTACAAATCTCGTGTGCCACACCCACACCCACACCCGCACACACACCACCCACTGCAGCCCCGTCGCCAGTTGCCATTAAAAAGCCCAACACGTATCGTGTTCGACACTTGATAGAACAAACAATAGCTGGAGAGAGACAGCAAGGAAAAGGAAAACTCATCCCGACCTCAACGGAGGGTCGTAAAGGAACCACCAGTAACTTGGTGGGGTTGCTGCTGGGAGGCTCCAGGTCCAGTCAGTATGCCAGATGCAATCGGGGTGGGGTCAGAAAGGTCCTGCAGATCACACTTAATGGTTATGCCCATGTCTACGGCAGTCTCGTAAAACCGAGAGGGACGGCAGTAATAAAAAAAAAGTCCTACACTGCAGAAAATGTATAGGATATAATTAAATAAGAGTCCTTGAAAACTATTTAAAAGTTTTTAGGAAAGTTACATATTTTTTCATATATTTTTGACCCCTTAAAGATTTTTATTTAAAAATAAAACTTTTTGATCACAGTGTACTCTCTCTCTCTTGCTGGCTCTCTCTCCATTTGAGAACCGATAAGGACGAGTGGAGGGCAACAAAAATATTTAATGAAATCAGCAGTGGCACAACAATGTGGAGCTGGAAGCATAACAAAATGCAATTGTTGCATTATTAATTTATATTATGCGCAATTGCTGCAAAGCCTGGCCTGAGATACACCCTCGCCCGCACACACTCAAACACACACGTGGCTCACACTGCTCATGCGGAAAATCATGAAACGAGGACGAGGAGGGTCTGCGAAGGAAAACCTAGGGGGAGGCAGGGCCAGGAGCAGACACAGGCCGCAAGATAAGCACCATGTAAAGCTTGCTCGGGCTGAAACCATAAAAGGAGCACAAACACAGCAAAAAAAAAATAAAGAAAAAGGAAAAATGAAAACAAAGAAAGTAAAAAAATACACGGCAAAGGATAACGACAGGAGGAGGAGGAGGAAGTAGAGCCAACCAATTTGCCACCGCTCCCGCAGCCTTTGTTTCTCGCCGGGAAAGGTGAAGGAAAATGTGGTAATAAAAACAACAATTGAACACAGTTATGATTGAAGTGGAAGCAAATCCTGCACAAAGGAGAGACCACAGAGCGAGCGAGCAGGAAGTTAAGGGATCAGGGGATAAGCCACCGAGCCCGAACTAGTACCCCGCATCCGCATCCGCAACCGCACCCGCACCCCTATCCGTGTATCTGTATCCCAAAAACCCACCACCATCACCACCGTCATCGGTACCCACCATCATCAGCAGCAGCACCACCACCATCGGCACCACAGGTCCATCCCCCAGTCGGCGTTGGTTTTGTGATTCGTATCGATCGATTTGATGACACACACTGCCAGCCTCCTCGTGGATACACAATGGGTTGCGGCAAAAGGAAACCAACAAATTATTTCAGATTCATAAGGATAACTTAAATATACTGTTAATACAAGTGTCTGAGAGGGGCAAGGGCTTTTATCGCACATAAAATAGGGACTATCCTGCTAAGTCAGGGTATATTTTTAAGTTAAGGTCACTTTTATATATTATATTCAAAAGGAAACATAACTCTAACGTATCTCTTGAGTGTTCAGATTAGCAAAAGCAGCACCTTAGCCAAAGTCCATCATCCTCACATTTCATATCACATTCTCGGTTGGCTAATTTGAGATGCTTGTTTCTGGCGCATTACTTCCAGCCGAGTTCCCCGATTGATTGAACTAATCAAAGTTTCTGCCTGACTGAAGGTTTCTCTCAGTGTACCAGGGGATACAGGAAATGGTAACTTTGCCAACAATTATGGTCCGTAAGCCCCATCAGCAAAGTCTCCGTCCCCCTGTCCCCTGTCCCGTGTCCCGTGTGTGTTTGTGATCGAACTAAGCGCTGCCCTGTTCACCACCGCTCTTGGGCTAAATCTCCGCCGGAACGGACAGTGGCTGGCGAGTGGAGGTCGAGGAGCCGAGGCATTGATTATGTTGTTGCGGTGTTGCTGATGGTGATGGGGACAACAAAGGGGGAAGGTGCTGGCGCCACAGGCAGGGGTCTTATATGTATATAAGTGAGAAGAGAGAGAAAGAGAGAGACTAGCCGTCGGCGGTACGTCTATGTTCGTCCATACTGGTTTGCGTTTTGCATTTTCAACTAGTTAGCTGGTCTCGATGAGTCAGGCACCCGAAATGCGGTTCACTATTTCAATGAGCCTAGGCTCACACACATGCCATACACTGGGAGAAAGGGATATTAACAAGGAGTTGATAACTTACTAGAGGTCGATAATGTTATCGATACTATATAGGATTTTTACTACACTTACAATTAAATTTTGTATATAAATATTTTATATACCAAATTCTTCAGAAAGCCCTGCCATAAAACATAGGCAATCATCTTTAAAGTCGATTAAAAATTAGAAATCGATACACTTATACGATTTTCGATATCTTCGATATCATGTCGAAAATGGCCCTCTCGATTTCAATAACTTAAAGTCCGGGCATAATAATATTAAAAAAAGCAAAGCCTTAGAAATTAGAGCCTTTGAGTTAATTAAATTTAAAATAGATATATTTAAAGGATTTTTGATATTTTCGATGATATGTAAAAACTGAACCTTAATTAAGTAAAATTCTAACAAGTATTTTTATAACCCATTTTAAGCTTTTTAATAATTATATAACCCAGAAACCATATATTATTAATTTTATTAAAATATTGATATTATAATTTTTCCCTCAGTGTCAAAAAGACGTTTGTAAATCGCTCTGTGTGTGTGTGTGCCTGGTCAAAATAATTGTTATTGTTACTTGAGTGGCAGGCAGAGGGGGAGGGGAAGGCGATGAAGAACCGCATCCTCCAAACATTATAACGTTTGTGGTAATGTGATTAACATTTCGGCCAAAGCCCCTAATGACCAAGTTGTCGACTTAGGACCGGCCAGCCTCAGTAGCGGCAAAGTTATTAAACTCGTACATGTCCATATATACGTCTATATGTATGTATCCCGAGCATTGATTGGCGCATTGTGGTGTGCGTGTGCGGTCAACGGAGTGAGTGTGTGCTGTGCTTGGCGCTTGTTTGTCCAACGCCTCGTATACGTAATGAGTTTGCATGTGCATTTCCAATAAAAATTCATTTCACAATCGCTTCACTCGACTGAGTGTACAATGCTGTGGAGTAATTGCATTTTAAAAATTGCTTATTAAGGCAGAATACGCCCCCGCCCCAGCTTGCCTTTGTCTACCGATTAACCCGCCCGTAATGGCCATTAATTGTAACCATGGAATTTCTCGTTAGCCCACAAAAAAACAGGATATTACAAATATGTTAAAACCAGCATTAAAAAATCTTACTCAGTACAAGTTGGGTCAAGGATTTTTAAGGGTACACACCTGCAAAGAGAGAAATGGAAATAAATATATAATTAAATAACGTATATGGATATCTAGAATATTAAATATTAAATATATATAAACATTATTATCCGGAAAGTTACTTAGATAAAGCCTTAGCCTCTCAACTGCTTAGCTTGCAACCAGATGCGACTTTTCCGTCAACAAGTTTCTCAGCACATGAGCTACTATATATTCCAGTAATATAACAAATGGAAAACCTCACTCAGAGGCAGGGAAGAGCTCAACGAGAGCAGAGAAAGGGCTAGACGACGGATCCCGTCTGTCAAATCAACGTGGAGAGCGCCGCAAAGTATGCAATTTACAAAAATAACGTGAAATATTTTCGCAACGCATCGCTGGCGCTGAAAAAATAATATATATATATATATATATAGGAGAGAGATCCAGCTAGAGCAAAGTCAGCCCTAAAACCCAACTTTAGCTTCGACACGAACTGATTTATAAAGTTTACAAATGCGTGGCAAAAACCTCGTGACTTGACTTGACTGACGACGAGGACGCAGGACTTGGCCCCGGTTTGAGTTGGCTTCAGTTTTTCGGGATTTGGGTTGAAAAACGTTTGCCACTTAACACGTACGCCGCATATTTTGTGCCACGCCCTGGCCTCGCGTCCCTTTGTCCCTTCTTGCACCCCTCCCTCCCGGAAGCCCCGGTTACTGTGTTTTTACACTAGAAAATTTTTGCTGATTTTGCGGAGTTCGTTTGCAGCCGGCGAAATTTATACGCTGAGTGCAGAAGTTGCCTCCGCTGACTGCTGCCATGTGCTTTGTTTGTGCGGCTCTGATCCTTGAATAATCAACAACAGCAGCAAGGAGCAGGGAGCAGGACGAGTCGGATAGATAAACACACACACCACACACACAGAAAAATTGGAAGAGTCGGGAGGTTGCAGCGTACGTTGCTCAAATATTAATGTTGACCCTGGACAGAGAGGCAAGCGCCGGCTCGTTAGGGCAGAGATCCCATTTCACAAATGCGAGGCATCATTCGTAATCAGAAGTCGAACATTTGGCATTAGCAGAGGTCATTAGTGGTCATATTTTGAGAGATATTCTAAAGGCTTTAAGAACTTCATTTGTGGTTGAAAATTGATTTGTTGTTTTACTCAACTCTTTCTGCAAGTAAAATGTAAATAAAATCCTTTTTGTTTATTAAAACGAATCTAATATTCATGCACTTGGTATTCTGTAAACAAATTGCTATTCGATTCCTCATCTCTGACTGGATGCTGGCTGCTTCTCTGCAACTCTGGAAAATCGCAGAAGTTATTTATTCCTTTGTTATTGTTTTTCTGCCACCAGCTGGCACTGTGAGGTTTTTCCTGTGTCTGCGCTTGGCTATTAGATCAGGAAAAACTTCTATCCCGGTCGCTTATCTCTTGCCTTTAGCAAGAGCTTTTTGTTTTACTCATTGCGTCCTGCTTTATGGCAAAGAAAATACAAGAAGCGGGGGAAAACAGGAAGCCAGATGCACTAGCAGAAGGCATGAAGAGTGAGTAGAGTATTGTATATATTTTCCAACTTATTGTGCTCATGTTTACAGGACATCATACCGCCGCTGCTCCCTTCCTTTGCTGTCTACGCTGGCGGCTATTTCAATCGGTATTCCTGCGCTAAGTCCCAGTGCTCGTTTAATATGTATTTCATGTTTTAATATCTGACACGATTGCCCAACAGTTGCTAGCTGCTGTATTTTTACACATTTTCTTTCCTTGTTACCAGTTCCCAATTCCCAGTTGCTCCCAGTCTCTCCCAGCGAATTCCTCGAATTTTTGAGCAACCAGCAAAAAGTTCTTGCCATTGCCTTCTGGCGCGAGACTTTTGGAACCCAACTCACAGTGTGCCTTTCCCGGCTGCCAACCTTTTCTTCAGTTTGCGATTGAATAAGTTGGCTCCGATACTGGCCAAGATTTGCCAAGACAACAGGGATGCGGGGCGGAAAAAGTTAAGAATAAAATATGACATTGGAAAGTTTATGACACTTATTGCAGGCAGAAAAGTTGACGCGATTGAGACGTCCTGAGCGGTCGGTCAGGGAGGGTTCGATTTTAAATTGAAAAAGTCTTTTGAATTAACTGACTTATTTTGACCTTTTGTTTAAGCCTTTGGCATTTACATTTTTAATTTCATTTTAGGGGTATTTGAGAGCTTATCATATATTCCATTAAGCGTTTCAAATAAATGTTGTACTGATAGATAGTTTTCCTTGTTTGCTCTAGTACTACTTGATAGCCATCATAAAATCTTGAAGTTTATTTCAAATATTTAGCTTCGATTAGCCGACAAGCTGAAGGCCAACTTGACAGCTTCTCGTTGATCTGAACATTTTTATTTGGTATACTCATTTCCCTGAACGCCGCAGCAGACCTCCTCCTTTATCCCCTGTGCCTCCAGTCCACCAGCTGTTGACTTCGACTTATAGACGCTCTGGATTTAAGTGTTATTGTGGGCAATTTGATACTTTCGATTGAGCAACAACATTTGCTTGTGCGTTCGTTCAACTGAAGCGTGCAATCCAGACGGGACAGCTCCGGCTCCGGCTCCGGCTCCGGCTCCGGCTCTGGCTCCGGCTACGACCACATACTCATCCCCATGGCACAGCCATAGCCCAATGACACCGCCATCAACCCCACACAACTTGGGCGGAAAACCCACCACATAATGCTGTAAAAACACGCAAAAATGGCTGCCACACATATGCACAGAGAGGAAAATAGGAAAGGATAAAAGATACTCTCATTACTGTTTAAATAATTATTACGCATATTCTAATTGACTTTAAATAATAACAAAAATAATATTTAAAACAATATTTAGTCCTAGAATGTTATCGAATAACGAACACAGCTTTAAAATATAGATACAAATCTTCATTTCAAAACAAAAATATCTGAATGTGCGATTGAAATTTGAACTATCGAAATTTATTTAGTCTCAGAAATTATATTGAAATATTTCTGGTTTTATCAATAATATTTAAAATAACTATAAAATAAAATTTATTATGATCTTATTCAGATTTCTTTTCAACTACGTTTAGGCTTTTAAGAAATTGATTTGATAGAAGACCCAGATAATTGATTTATCGAAAATTTATCGCTACCAAATTAGCATGAAATATCGATACCATAGCAATGCATAAATACTTTCTCAAATCCCTAGTTAAGACACTGTCTTGACATAATCGAAAAGGTTAATTCATCTTTAACTTGTTTTCATAATTTTGTCTCCCAATTTCGTTTTATATATACTTATTTTCAGTGTACAGGACCCCCAATCCCTCAGATTTTTCCGCAAAGTTCTGCAGACGCCTGAAAAACAAGTTGAATATAAATGATGTTGTGTGGAAGCGGCTGTGGAATAAGAATACGAAGGGACGAAGAAGGATAAGCAAGGACTCGCAGGACTAAGAGAGATGTCTTGTCTGCAACTCGCCGTGTGTGTGCGTTCTTGTGCTGGTTATTTATTTGTATGCTAAGCTGAAACATTCAAAATATCCAATATAAATCGTTAGCCAACTTTAACCAATCAAATATAATGCTCACACAGACACTTATAAACTGTCCCAGAAAGGGACAGACGAAATTCTGTATCATTTTTTATATTAATCTGACAGCTCCCGAGGGCTTAAAAACGATGCAGGAATTAAGCCCTCGAAATAAATTCAATTGAAAGCCAAACGAATACCAATTTAAATCAAGGCAATAAAGCTAACAACATACAGCACGGATTAAGGGACAGCTTAATTTGATTGCTTTAAATTAAGAATCCTCCCGAATCAATACTTGGATCTAATTATCCAGAAATCTTTCGAATTTGCCAAATTACCACACAAAATACAATTATCCCTTAATGCGTACTCAAGGTGCAATGAAATATATCAACACTATTAACATATTCCACGCACACAACCGAACTTAAAATCCCTTTGTTCCCTTGCCAAAATTAATCAGGCTTTGTTGCTGAGCGCACAGATTTGACTAATAAATGGCTCGAGGCTTTAATTACAAAAGGGCGAATAGAAAACCCAATTAAGTTGGGCACTGGAGTTGCAGCAATTTTAACAATATTAAATGTTGTTAACCCACTTTGTGCGCTGCACACAAAGCGGGAGTTCTGAGAGGAGGAAATCAGAAAAGCAAAAATACAAAAATTTGTGCAGAACTTGATTAGACCGGCGGCGGCACACGACAGAATGCAGGACACATAGGACACGACCCTCCACACCAATCCACTCCATTCCACTATACTATATAGCCCAGGCCAGTACCGCCACTTTATTTCATTTTAACTTTTCTATGACGATGCTGCACAAATTTGCACAGCTGCGAAAAAGTTTTCCCACCGAAAAAAAAAAAAAATACGTGGAATGGAAGCCCGGCGCTATCAGTGGCAAATTAATCCGACTCCAATCTGATGCCCGGACTGGGAGTCACACAGCACAAGTTGGCGTTGAACTGAGCACAGTTGGATGCGGAAAAGTTGAGGAGGGCCAGGCCAGGCCAGAGCAGGCCAGGTGCCCGGGATTCGCATTCATCACCGAATGCAACAGTAGGCAAGCAGGCAGTACTGCTGGTTTCCTTTCCAGCTACCAGTTACCAGCTCCCTGCTCTCAGTTCCCAGTTCCCAGTTCCCAGAGTTTCAGTCCCAGTTCACTTATCCATTTCGCTGCAGTCCATATAATTTGTTACACCATCACCCCGATGGCACAGTGAAATCCAACCCACACTGGGAAGGGGTTAAGGGAAATCAAAATGCAATAGATGAAGAGGGTACAGTGGTGCAACTATGAGGGGGATTTATAATAAGAACAGATTTTAATTATTTTAAATAGATAAATGAGAAGAAGTGCTGGATTTCACCCTTTACCTTTTCGTACAAGCTAAACAGCTCCACTCAGTAGCGAACGAGAGATTTTTTTTACATGCCATCTATGAGAGGTTTGCATATTTCTTGTGAAAAGAACAGCTTGTCTCAGTAGCAAACGGGAGAGTAATTTTAATTTGCACTCTCTCTTCTACAGGAGCCAGTCACATCTTTAACTCTTGCTCTCTCTCTTCCACGGTTTGTGTGCAATGCACAAGCCAAACAGATCCTCTCAGTAGCGAACGAGAATATTTGTTTCCGTTGTGCGAGCTTTCTCTCTCCTACGAAAACCAGTCACATCTGTAGCTGAATACCCAAAATGTGGTTGATTACTGGCTTTTTGCGCATTTTTCACATTGAAAATCCAACTACGTATTTGCAATTTGTTGGGAAAAAGCAGCAGGAGCTCGCAGCGAGAGAGGTGGAATTTCCAGAAGGGGCGCGATGGCGTGATTGAATGGGTCGACGGGTTTTGGAGCTATGACCCAAGCTCAAATTGGACGCCACATAATGAGAGTTATGGCTAATGCATTCGGGGTTTGGCTATCCGTTGGCTTTTGGTCCAGCTCAACCACCCACATCCACCCCGCCATCCAACTTGATGGATGGCCCAGGGCGTAGCCCCAACTAGAATCACCCGGCTTTTCCACCACGTCCTCTCAATCCTTTTTAAAATGAAACATCCAACTAGTGCCAGGGAGGTGCAGGTGCAGGATTTGCATAGTCAAATGTCCGACTGAGTTCGAGGGGCGTTTTCCTATTCGCTTTTGTGGCCTTTCCTTGTCCTCGCCTTGAACCTAACCCCAGAGCAAGGTGAAAGTCAAGTTTCTCTGACCACCGGACACCACTTGATAGCTGCTGCGCTCCCCACATTGGAAGGCAACCTGAAATCAATGTGGTTGGCTGGCTCGCCAATTTTTACCCTCATTTTTAATTTATTTAATGGCCTGTCTGAGGGCTAGAAACATTCCCAGGTGGAGGTGGTAAGACATAGACACGACCGAAGCATAATATAAAAGGGTTGTTAAAGCTGAAACACTTTGTTTCCTAGCACATGTTGCAATTTAATAGGATTATACATTAGATATGGAAATAAATTGGAATTAGTTTTAGGTCCAAGCTGGTAAGGGGTGCCAGGAGTGGATTATTTTATAAAAGAAATTAACATTATAGAGAAAAGTTTGCTGCAAATTATAATTCTTTAGAGTTCTTATTACAAGTTTCTTGTCTACTTCTTAAGCTTTCTTGACCTGTGGTCACCTTATAATTCCTCCTTGTCAATTTCCAATCTCTTCCCTTTGATTCAATCTAAGAAAGTGAGCTGAGCAATGTAAGTACCGCAAAACTGAATGGCCAAGTGGTTGTCCTGGGAAAAAATCCAAGGATATAGGATCAGGCGGCGAATGCGAGAGCAAAGAGCAGTTGTGTAAGCAAAAGAAGAATGTTGCTGAGCAAGCAAAAATTTTATGACATTGCGAGCCAGCAGGGAGGGGGACTTGAGACACAGCAAGAGGAAATTGCAGCAACAAAGGAAAAACCAGAGAAAATTTCCTTGACAGACCATAATATACCCTGTAATCAAGCACTTTTATTGAATTTAAAGCGAAGAGGTATTTTGACTGAAAACAAATATCATATTAAGGAGTTATTAAAATATAACTTTTACGATTTTCTGCTTTTAAGGTGAAGGCATATTGATAAGAAGTACGATAAATATTCAAAAAACGCCAAGTTATAGATATGTTTTAAATGGTTTGTAATATTTTTAAGTTCTAGTTCCTAGTTTTTAAGGAAAAATCCTTATATCATTCGATATATTAAGATTAATATGCAAAAGCAAGATAAATATGTATATTAAAGACTTTCAAATAACAATACACATAAAATATCGATAAATCATTCGTATATCGATTTCTTTATAAGCATTTTAAAGTTTTAAAGCAAAAAAATTAGTAGATTACAAAATAGATTATTAAAGCTTTGTCTAAAAAAAACGGAACCGAAGCCTAGATCTATCTTCCTGATGATATTTCATATATTTTCCTAAAAAACCCCATATACCCCTCCACTCTTTGAATATCCTTTACTGAAATAGAAGAAAACGAATGAAAAACGCAAACACAATTATAACAAGTGGCAGTGGGCAAAAAGCCACTCCCCCTCTCCCCCTTTTCACCCCTCTTCGAGTGTGTTGACCAACAATGTTGGTCACAACATGTACACACGAACTCGGGGCCCCACCCAAGCCTGGTCGTCCTTCCACTAACAAGAACTAATATTTGACAGCTGCCTCAGCCCCAAAAAAAAAGGCCAGCAGCAGCAGAGTGGAAGCAGCGTTCAACGACTTTTGGCTGATTTCATAAAAGGTCAACAGAGCGCAGAAAAAAAAAAAAATAAAACAGGGAGAAAGAAAACAAAATGCCCAGGTCCCCGGCCAAGTAGCTGAGAGAAGGCCAGAAAAAATAGAATTCTTAAAAAAAATGTACCAACAAAAAAGAAAACAATTTAGCATGCACAACACATGCTGCCGCTGCTCATTTCGGTGGAAACAAAGCGCACTGCAGAGTCCTCCCTGAGGTGCCCATCTAGCAGCAATGATGAAAAAATAAAAATACAGCGAAAAACAAGGTTTCGAAATATACGTTCAACAAAAAACCTGAAGCGAATAACCATATTGCAACCTCTAGATACGTATAAGTACGTAGAGACACACATATAAATATATAGTTTGCTTGCCGCAAGAATGTTGCAGAAATTGCAGTTGCTTGCAACCAAATTAAATAAATGTTCAAGAAAAATTCGGTTTCGGTTAAATGAATCCAAAATTAATAAGAATAAAATAGGTTGGTTTTAAGATGTATAGGTCAGCACTATAAAATTGGTTAAAGTTGAAGGTAAAATGGAAAAATGAAAGGATTAAATATATATGAGAAAATATAAGCTTAAATATATTTATATTTTTACATTCCATTTTAAAAATATCATTTCCCAAATTTAAGAATCTTAATTAAAATTAGTTATTGCTTTTAAACATACTTTTCTTAGGTTATTTAAAACTAAGGGAAATACTATAAAATGTGTTACAATTTATTGTAAAATTCAATAAAATTCAATACATGAGAAAATATAATTTGCATTAAACTTTGATTAATTTAAACAAAAATGTACTATAATTTTTGTTGATTGTTTATATATTTAAATGAAAAAATAAACATTTCAGAATTTTCAAACACTTAAATTAAAATTTACAATTTTTTTTTCCTACTCTGCCCATATCTATATATACAAAAATTGTATAATCTCTCACTAGAGAACCCTCCGCAAAGTTCATGGAACCATTTGACCGGTTCAGAGCCCAAATAAGCGCTTTAAATAATTTATATATTTCCTTGCCTAATCCCACAATCCCAGCCGAAGCACATCAGCCACGCCCTCGTGCACAAACAGCCTACTTAATGAACCATTCAAACATGCCCAAACAAGCCGGGCAAAATAAAAAAATGGTAACCCAAACGCACATCAAACAATTTCACAAAATTTAAGCGCACTTTCAGTTATTGTTATTTGAACCCTTTTTTTGTTGTTAACCCACAGACGTGCACACACACTCGCAGCACACTCATCAACAAGTACAGTGAAAACAACCCTGTCATGGCCATTTTAATCAGCAAATGGAAAAAAAAGAACAAAAATTATTATGTATATATGCTGCGTAATAGGATTCTTAACAAATGTGCAGAAGAAGAGGAAAAATAAATGCTGCATAATTTGAAAATGTATGCAAAATCCCCCGAAATGAGAAGCAGCAGCAGCAGTGTGTGCGTTGTCCTTCTTATCAATGCTGACACTCGTCCTTGGCGAGAGCTTCCGTTCGTAGCTTTTCCCGAGGCATTTTTTTTGTTGTCGCCCCGAAAAAGAATCTAATTTGAAATAAATGAACTAAATATGCTTAACACGCGCGCTCACACACACAAGTCCATGTCCAAGTCCTGGCTCGGCACAGCAGAGTCCTTGGCTCACATCGACTTCTCCGGGTCCTGGGGTCCTTGCTTTTATTTTTTCGGTGGGGTTGTTGCTCGACTGTTTTGTCTGGCGCATATGAAATAACTTTTCGTTAGGTTTTCACTTATTTCGTCCCAGTCGAAACAATTGTTGCCACACAACCAACACACACACATTTTCCTGGCTGGGGGGAGGTAGGATTACGCCCACTGCAGTCGCCATAAACGAATTTGCATGGAATTTTAATAAGGCTAACAAATATTTTTATTTGCCTTTTTGTTGGGGGCTTTTCTTTAGCATTTTTTGTGTGGCCTTTATTTGGATATTTTTCGTCGCCATTTTGGTTTGTAGTTGTAGGTTGTATGTGGGGGGGAAGTACAAATAAGCATAAAAATGGCAAACTGATGACAAGCAATCATGGAAATTTAACAAAAATAATGGCTCAAAATGTAGGAAAAACATTGTAGTTTCCATTGCTCTTGCGCTCCTTGTTGGGTGGGGGCAGTAAATAAATGTAATGTTAAACCAGATAAAAAATCGCAAAGAGCACATCATCAAGTGAAGGTCATAAAAAAGGTTATGGCCACAGGCAATAACATTAGCTATGGTAAATCAGCAGCAAATAAAGACCAGCACTTAATTCAAATTTATTGCCCATTTCCCCAGCAGGTCTTCTCTGTCTCTCACAACCCATTTCGATCGCCCTCCAAAGTGTGCTCAGCTTTTTCGAACCGAAAAACTGATTAGGTGGCAAAAATGAAAAAGGGAAAATTACTTAGAATGCGGGTTTTTCAATGTCCTGTTAAGGTGGCACTTTTTAGGAGCATTTAACTAAATCGTAAATATCATTTGGGTTTCATAATCGCCAGTTTATTTAACGTAATTACATTGATAACAGGTGCTGTAAAGAACACGAAATGTATTGAAATGTTTATCCGTGAGATAAATGTTAACCGTTTTATTTTTCACAACCAATTTTTGTTGTTCCGTAATAACTGTTCAAGTTTCTCGAGAGTCTGTTGTAACCAATGTTCAGCATCAACGCGACATTAGCGACACGTACATGGTCAACAGCCTCCGTATAGCGCTGTTTTAGGGCTGTTTTTCCCCCTCAAACAAAAAAAGGGGGTTGCCCCTTCGCATCAGCTTTCCTGTGTTGAACAGGGGTCATGGGGTTGTGGCAAAGCCAAAAAACTTGTTCTCCGCCAACAGATGGACATGGAGAGCCCTGCATCCTGTCTGTGAGTCATCTAACAACTGCACAATGATGTCCAGCCAGCATGTCCGGCTAATAGTTTTCATTCTGGCTCATGCTCATGCTCATGCACATTGACCACAGAACCAGAAACTAGATCAGCCCAGACCGGACCACTTCACTCGGCACATTTGTCATTCGCCTTTTGAGTCCGGTTTTGTCTAGCAAACGAGTATTTCCGAAATATTTTAGAATCTCGGAGGCACGACGGCAGGGAGGCAGCTTAATAACCCATATAAGTCATGGAAATTCACTCATAATTTTGCCTTTATTGAGGACATGCTCGGGCAGTATGACGAGCAGGATTCTTCACTTTTGTGTCCATCTGTCGTTTTGTTTCGAGTATGTTTATGATAGTTTTTGAGTGCTACACTAAGGCTTTGTCTGGGACAACTTGTCTGCAACGAGCTCTGTCTGATCTAAAGAACATTTGTTGCTTGTTAACTTGAGTATTATATTTAAAGATTTCACTCCAATTAAATAATTGATTAGCAGAAAGATATGGGTAAATTATTGATAAGCTAAAGATAAAGGAATTTAACATTTCAAGCTTTACAAAGAATATTTCACTTGAAGATATGCAATCTAAAGCAATAAATTCCTCTATTTATTAATAAAATAAATCCCAGCATAACTGGTATCAAATTTTAAATATCTTAACAATTTGTGCAAAACAATTATGCACATATTCAAATCTCCCTGCCATAAATTTACAGCTCAGCAAAAAAAACGAAGTGTTAAGTTTTTTAATACTTTTTAAAGACTGCCAAAGAAAACGTGAAATAAATTCCTCTGCAAAACTATTTGAATATTACATTTATACATACCATATATACATATTTTTTGTTGTCTCAATTAGAAAACGAAAGGGATGAAAATTCCATTTAATAAAAATCTATTTTGTCATCAATCATTTCCGAAGGGGAAAGCGGCAAAAAATAGCATTGAATACCAGCTGCAGCAGGCGATTTCTTCTCATAACTCTTTGGCCATTCCACCATCAATTACAATTTATATATATATAGGTACATTTTCACACATTTTGGTATATTGGGTTGTGAAGAATTTTCACAAAGACATTCTCGGCTCGTTTTTTGTTCAAAGCAATTGCCACTGCAGCAGCAGCTGGACAAACACGATAAGGATGCTGCTGCCACCATTCATTTCATTGCACGCACAGCTCGAGAAAATTCCCAAAAATACTATAGTAAGTATTCGGATAATTTACATACACATATGTATGCACGGCATGCGCAAAGAAAATTCAATTCGGCAAAATTTACATTCGAAGTTGAAAATTGATTTTTATCTTTTGTTTCCCAGAGGTTGGTAACAAGGAATAATTGCTTCGATTTGCATTTTATAAAATGAACTTTAAGCCTTGCCTCTGCTACTGGTGATTGAGTTTTTTTTTTTTTAATTTTTATGAGTTTTTAGTATATTTTTGGGGCAGCTTTTAGGGCATTAAACTTATTTGAAAGTTAGAGCGCCATCAATGCAAGGAGTTGCATTTGAAATTTATAAAGATAATATATATTTTATATGAAACTTTCTTTAGATTATTTTTCATTTTTTTAGACTAAGCATTTACTGTTGAATTGATAAAGATATTTGTGTAATATTTTAAGAGAAAAGTTATTAAGAAAATGTTAAGAAATTGTTAAATTTAAATACATTCAGCAATTATAAACCCAAGAACCTAACCCAGCCTTGCCTATATCCAAGAAAGGTGTATGTGTTATCACTACCATAAGCCTAAATAATTCAAAAAGTTGATAAAAACACCAAGCTTAAATAGATAAACACTTTTCTAGCATTATTCTCATCATAGGTTTTTTTTATTTCACGCTGCAGCTGCTGTCGCTTCGGTAATGTCATGCGAAAACTCAATAAATTTTGCGCCAACGATTTATCATGGGCTTGATTACGAAAATGCAGACACAATCACAAGCCGTATGTGTGTGTGTGTAAGTAGGACCCCAGTTGCATGCATAAAATAATATGGCAATATTATAATAGACATACAACAATGGATGAGCAGAGCAGCACCCAAAATGGCTGCCATTTTTCACATGTCAGGCCATTGATTTGCAGTTGTTACACAAAATGGCGGCCGGGTACCGTTAGTAACCCACTAATGGATTGTTGCCAGTCATTGTGTGTGTGTGGGTTCAAGAAAGGTTATAACTAAATTAGCATAAATTGCGGCACGAGAATTGACAAGCCTTGCCTTCGATTATACATTGCGAAGTGTCGAGTAAATGTTTGAGTTAACCTTCCCTCCTCTCGGAGCTCAAAATTAACAGGTTTCGCTTTGATTTATGAACTAGGACTGGCGTCAATTGAGTGGGTGGAATACAAATTAATAGATTAATATTTTATAATCGAATTTCGTTCGTGATTTGCATACCTGGTCCTGCTCCTCAAGACTGCGAAGGCTAGAAATTGCAAACGTCACACTGTCAGAGAGCAGTTCAAACATTTTCCATTAAATTTAATTTACTGCACAACGAACCTACTACACACATACCTCTCACAATAGACCTGACAGGGCGACGTCCAATGCATCTGTCAAAATGCCTGCCAGAACCGAGAACCGAGGACCAAGTCAAAGTCCCTGGCACGGCAAATTAATTAACTTTATTGTCTGAGACTGTCGTCCTGTTCGTAATTTGATTAAACAGCTCCAACTGCCACGTGTACATGCCTCTTCCTCACTCTCTAGATATATACTCTTAAAGTTGGATATATATATATATATGTATATCTGGATATTATCATTTTGATGAAAGCATTTATCATTTCTGGCTACATTTTTGAAATGAAATGTGATTTCTCCGTCATTAAAGGTGAATCATAAGCCACGATTTCTCTTCTCTATAATTTAATAGACTTGAGCTAATGAACTAAATGGTGAACTCTCAGAAAATGGCAGCTTTGTCTGTCATAATTATTGACACACAACTCGGAGATTTTTAATATTGAATTGTCTGGAAATGTGAGAGAAAAGAGGAGTCTGACTGCACTTTAATAACCAAAAAGTTTGAAATAAATATAGCACTTTCAGCCTGAAAGTATGGAACGACTTTTTGAACTTTTTATGTGGAAAACTGTCTGGCACCGAAGCTATAATGATTATGTTATTCCAATCATTCAAGAACAGTTTTTTTTATTTCGAACCCTTTAAGAATTTTAATTAGATAACAAAAGTAAGTGACTTTAAAAGAAGAATTAAAATTCACCACTCACAAACTGTAACTGTAAATGTACTATAATATGAATAGAAAAATATTATAAGCAATTTTTAATTATATGTATATATAATAGAATATATATATATAATAGAATAGAATAATTCTTGTTAGTTTTTCTTTTCATTTGAACACATTGGGTTCGGCGTGCCGAAGTAAGCTTTCTTTTTTCTTTTTTTTTTAATATAAATAAATTACAAAACTAAATATTATATGTAGATAGAAAAAATACATAAGGCAATAAAATAAATAAGGGGGAGATGTAATAAATTAAGAAGATAAGAAGATAAGGGAAAGATTGCCAGTACAGAACGGTGAACATTGAAAGGAATTTCTTCTTCTCTCTACCTTGACTGTCGAGAAATATAACCACAAAAACCTTAACAAATATTAATATATATCTATTGTATATATATATATATTTATTTGTATTTCCATGCAGACCTTTCCCCTCTCTCATTTGATTTTCAAGTTGGTAATGCAATTTCGGTTCCCTTGTGCACTCTGCATTTTGGGACAGCAAAGTTTTCACTGCCAACTTCCAAACCATTTTGATTGACTCTTTTCTAGTTTTCAATTGATTTTCCCAAGTTTTCTTCATTGCTCCATGAAGACAAAAGAAAAATAGGAGTAGAAGAAGACATATAAAAATATAAATGGAAAAATGTTGAGAAAACAGTTCCATTTAGAAGCAAAAGGCAAGCTTTATTTTTCAAACAAAATTATGACCATAAATATTATGATGTATTGAGCTATTCGAGGAACGACAAAACTTTTAAAAATTTGGAAATTCACAAAATATATAGTGAGTAATTTTAATATTCAAGTGAGTAAAATGTTCTCTATAATATAATGAAATACAAAGAGGAAATTGAAACAGCTAAATTGTCGTCAATTAAAGTTATTTTTAGACATTTCTATGGGACTCCTGAGACTTAAATAAATTCTGATAAATAAATAAATATGACGCAAAGGCTGGAAAACGTTGTTCCTCTTGATAAATGGTGAAAAACATATATACAGAACCACGCTTCCCAAAGGTATTAGCTAAACAATTCCCTGCATTTATTTCCGTCATCATTTGATAAGAAACCCTTTGCTCAAACATTAATATTTCTCCACAGAATTTTTGCGATAAAACCGCCTTACGGAATCCTATATATAAGTTATATTCAATTTTAAAAGGCTCAGTTCCATTTCGTTCGGCAACTAAATAAGTTTACATCCTTCAAAATGAAACTCCTGAAGTTAGCTTTCATTCTTCTGATGGCAATCTATGCAGTTAGTGCAGACGATATATGGTGATATAGTGATTTTGAAAATAAAGATTTTGCAGAATACTTATTTATTGGTGTTTTCGCAGCCCCCAGTCTAGAAAGTGTCCAGTCCGACATCCGGAAATAAGAGAACATGATCGAAATTAATATCTTTGAAGACGAAGACGAAGACCTACTCGATGACGACTATGTTTACTTTTATTGAAAAAATGAAATAAAACCCTCTATGCATAAACTAATTTAAATATATAAATTTAAAATGTGTTTCATAATTATTATATTGAATGAATATAAACCAAAGAAAGCATCAATAATTATTGTAAAGTTTTATAAATAAATTCAGTGGGAATTAAATTAGTGCTAATAGTTTTAATAAGAGAATAACAGTCGGGAAAATCAACTAAATCAAATATGTAAAATATGCATAATCTTAAATACAATTGATTAATTTTGTCCTGTAATATATAAGTTGACATTTACAAAAAAAAATCCCTAAAGAGCTCATAATAAACAAAATAAATAAATAAAACAGGCAAATTTTTAATACGAAAGCTTATGGTAAATAGTATAAGATATTCTAAAAGTTTCAATGCTGAAAGATTCAAGCTAATTTCCCTTTATAAAAATTATACTTTTCTCTTGTTTATATTATATATTTAAATTTCTATATAAATATTTAAAAACAACAAACAAGAAAATCTTAAAGCAAAAGAAACTCATTCAAAATAATTAAAACAAATAAGTGACTTGTTCTTTTTGCTTTATTAAACTGGTTTCTCATCATCATTTTTAACTTTATTTCAATTAAAGAAAATGAAAAAATATTTTGGAAAAGTTAAAAGTAATTGCATATCAATAATTGTGAACAAAATTTCAACTTTAATCTCTGCAGCATCTTTGAATTTATTTTAATCTGAACTTATGCCCAGTAAAAGCTTCTTTTAAATCATAAAAATATTTAGATAATTCTTAGAGCCACCTCCATATGCATAAAAATAAAAAAAAAAGATGTACAGACAAATACAATTTTCAATTCAAGTTAAAGATTCATCGTAAAAATAAAAACCTGTTCCCAAGCACACAGCACGAGCTATGACGTACTTCTTGATATCCAACCAGAGGCGAGATATTGGATTTTACGATTGCCTGGAACGCTTGTCAATCAAACGTGCTTAGCAAACGAGTTCTACATTTCTCCAGAAGAGAGACCCACAGCCAGACGCATGCAGCCGAGTTCAAGTGCAATTAACTGCAGCTAATTGAACCTGAAATCGGAGGGACAGAGATAGAGACCCGGGAGACCGGGCCTGATGGGATTTTCACAAAACAGCGTAGGGTAATACCACACGTAAAAATCAATAATGCGGTTTTGCCCCATCCAAAAGCTGATAACAACCACTGATCGGAGGTACTATATAAGCGGCGGGATGAGTCTGGCAAAGGCATCAGTTCAGTTCTCGCTTCTGTTCAGCAAATACAAAAAAGATGAAATTCCTCTCGGTTGCCTTTCTGCTTGGCCTTCTGGCTCTGGCCAGCGGTAAATATAGTGATTACAATTATCAGTGATTGTTAGTTAATAATTAATTTCATCTATTCAACTATTAGCCACCCCCCTGAATCCTGGCAATGTCATCATCAATGGAGACTGTCGTGTGTGCAATGTCCATGGCGGCAAATAAGATGGAAGCCCCTCTCGCAGCTGAATGAACAATTTTTGGAATATTTACTGGAAGCAACAATAATCAATGATTACGTATTTGAAAATAAAATTCCCACACTAATCTCTACGGCATATTGCGATTTAATCTCTCTGACCTAATTCCGATAGCAATCTTTATTGAACATCTGTCGGTGGTGGCATTAACATTTCATTTCATTAATGCCTGGGCATATGTGTACGATATACATTATTCCATATTCAAGGACCAGCAAGTGCAGTCCATTGATTTGTTGTAAAATTTCATTTATTTGCTGTGACTGGGCGCCGCATTGTTGGGTGCTTTATTGTCTGGATTAAGGAACATAATGTACACTTAATATGCACATATCTGTTATGTTAATGCCGCCACTGACGTTCCTCCCTTCTGTCGCTATGATTTTAATTTTCCCCTCATTTTGCATTGATTTATTAGCGTTTGCCAAGAGCTGAATTTTTAAAATTTTCGTTTATTTACCCACTCCACCAATATATACACTTTGAAAATTGATAATAATTAATGCGATATTCTCATTTAAAAGTCGGCGAATATGTTAATGACATGGTTTAATTTCGTTGCAAGCGAAAAGTGTAATTTGATTGTGTTCAGATAATGCGAGCATCGAAATAAGTCTTATTAAGGCTCATATAAATCCCCAATTTGTTTACTTTCCAGCTGGTTATGAAATATAATAAGTAGGTGCAGTGTTATTAAATCGATAAAAAAAAATTCTAGCGAATAAAGTCATGAAAAGGAGAAAATAATTATACTTTTGTCATTATGTGGACCTTATGTGGACATTCATAAATATAGAGGGAGCCCCTACGTAAAAGTGTTACACAAAATACAGACATACTTAATTAAAATATTTGTTCAGCCATAATTCGTTGAGGCTTACCTGCAATGAAAAAAGAAGAAAAATGTATCAATATTTAAGGGTTTAATATTTAAGGTTTATTTTTGTTATTATTAAATTTAATTTTCCCCTTAAAACCTATATTTTCTAATTATTATTTTGCCACATATTTCCTTAAATAACAAACAAACCCCGAATTATATACAGTATTTTCCTGAAATTTTCGGCAAAAGCTTACTAAAATATTCGGTGAAAAATAGCGTTCACCTATGCCAGATATCGCAAAAATTTCCGTTTATTATTAGGAATACATTTCAAAGGCCTTTGTGCACATGCCATTTAAATATTCGCCTCAATTGATTCGGGCTGCAATTGGAAATGTAGATTTATGTCCCAGCAGCGCGCCAATCATCAAAATGCACTTTCTGTCGTTTTTAGAAATTTTTTTTAAGCCTCGTCTTTGGCATGCAAACAGAAAAAAAATAAAATCTCTTTTATTTTTCCCGCAAACAGAGTCACAAAGGGAACGAAGCTGTGATGGGGAGGCGGATTCACGTCAGCCGACATGAGCTAGGGAGTGAAATAATTTCAAAACCCCAAAAGAAGCCCAATGCGCATAATTTAACTGAAGAGCCAAAAGACACGGCTATAAAAGAATGAAGAGTTAATTTTAAAATAATGAAAAAAATTTTTTGTAATGATTATAGCTTAAAAAGTATATTTTGTAGACTACATTTTTACAAGGTTTAGAATTTTAATTTTACATTTTCTTTGAAAAGTGGCATATTTTTTTGCTTCTTATTATTGAGATAATGGAACAAGAAAATTAATATTTTTTAAAAAGAATATATTTTTGAAATATATCATTTAATTTATTATTTTAACATTTAAAAATATTTAACATGACAACAATAAATTATTAATAAATATTAATAATAAGCACAATTACTTAACCTTAAAAAAAAAGAATATATGAAATTTATCATAAATTTAATTATTTAAACAATTTAAAACTTTTAATAATAACAGCAATAATAATATTTTAATCAAAGAAAGATTGTAATGATTTGAAAAATTATTAGTACTTAGATTTATTGCATAGATTTGATTTATTGTTCCTAAAATTCTTAGAATCTTAATTTTTTTTCTTGCAAATTATACATCCCGTCCCTTATTATTTTCTCGCAGTGCAAACGGAAATGCGGTTGTGTGGGAGTGTCGGCAGTGAGGGCGTTGACTGCATTTCATTTTGAGTTTTCGGCAGTCAGCAAAATGGCAGCATGCTGTGCGGCTGAAAGCCGCAAAAAGGCAGCGGCACACAGTGGGATAAAAAGGGACATTGCCTGGCCATCTCAGCTTCACTTCACGTGGCTCTGGTTGTGTGTGTGTTTTCTGGCTTTATCGCATAATCTCGGCCCCTGGGCCTTGGCATCATTTTTGGTGATTTTTCTTCTGGTTTTCGTTTGCGGCTCGTCGCTACTCTGGACCCCCATCGATAATGATGTTAATGATGGGGTGCCCCTGTGCTGCATACTTTTTGGCAGCCCTTTGGAAACTGGTAAACCCCTTGCTCGGGAAGTCTTTATTTTTGCTTGGGGATACTGTGGACTTTTACTTTAATGTTTCGCAAAATGTGTGTAGAGTACACATGTCGAAAGAGAAACCTCAGAGTATGCCATAAAGAATTTATTGTAACAACTCGTTCAACCTTAAAGACACAACACTAAAAACGCAAGAACAGCAAAGCACAGGGAAAACTCCTGACCAACCCACCCTGCTTTCTGCAACCATTTTTCAACTGCTGTTTAGCATAAAATTTACTGCAGCAAGAAAAGCGTTTGACGTCGACCCGAGAGCCCGTAAATCCTACTAATCAAATTTATTACCCATATATAGAGGCGGGCCAACGCCGCCGCCAACCACAAGCTTTCTCCACCTCGGAAGGGGGTCCGTCGTCCTCGTGTCTGGCCACTTCAAATGCCCCGGCAATATGCATATCAAATTTAATTAGAGCGACGGGGTAAACACAGAGCTTGCCACAGCAGGTCGAAGGTCTAAGGAAGTGCAGAACGATCAGGACTTCAAAGGCAAAGCAGCAGCTACTTGGGGAAATTTCATTGTTTTCAGTTGTGGTGT
This sequence comes from Drosophila seguyi, assembly GCA_008042675.1. Lineage (NCBI taxonomy): Eukaryota > Metazoa > Arthropoda > Insecta > Diptera > Drosophilidae > Drosophila > Drosophila seguyi. The sequence goes on along the minus strand of VNJU01009374.1, from coordinate 169,639 downwards.
TTTTCTTAGGTTACGTAGAATATAATTTAATTATTAAAAGAATAATTAGAGTGTTCCCAAGAGGGGGTTTGGTTTTACTCGAAGACCGCAAAATACGGGTTGCCTGTCGAATTGAAATAGAAATTTAAGAGAAACACCAGTTTATTATGCGAGAGCAGTTTTTGTGGTCTCTCTCCCTCGGTAACTTTTACTCAGTAGCGAACGAGAGAGCTTTACACTCTTTCTCTCTCCGATTACTATTTTGCGGAATAGATTTTATATTCATCTATTTATGCAACCTTTTATTTCAAGTCTAATTATTATTGATCTTAAAAAATAAAACAACTAATTAGTTTAAGTTAACATAATATCTCGGCCTCTAATCACGATTTTTTAAATGGAGTTTCGGCCTGGGTTCCAGCCCAGGTCCCAGTCGGGGGATACTCTGATAGAATTTTTGCTCGTTTTATGCTCTTTCCGGAGTTGCCATGAATGTGACATTAATGAGCTCTTAGCCTATCCCACAGGCAAAAGGCGCATGGGGCTCCTGGCGACGCTGCCTTTATGGCTATAATTTGTCCTTGGATTTGGTAGGGAGAGGAAGACTGAGGGAAAGGGACCAGAAGCCTGAGTATGTTCATAATTAAATTGTTATTTGGCTGTGGAATATGGCCCCAAAACTGCCTGCTCATTTGAAGGTTATAAAAGGTCGGCCCCACAAACCCACTCTCCCGTTCCTCGATATTTCCACTTATGTGGGTTCGAGTGGCTGCCCGAGAGAGATTAAAAAATTACGTTTATGCCTAAATGAAATCCCCTTCGTGGTCACGTAGCAGGCTCTTTGTTCCCATTCAGCCTTCAGGTTCCTGATTCATTGTTAGAATAAAAGTTTATGATTTAACCAGCAAAAGTTAAACATAACTCCCGGTCAGGTAAGTTAGCTCGTTCGCTCTATAAGCTTGATGCTCATTTCATTATAAGCAATTTTGCCCACAAGTTTTTATGGAAATCTCTAGCAGTATTTGCACAAAGAAGTGTGGGTTTAATTTAATTGCTTATTGTTCAAGCTCGCGGATAAAGTTTTCACCTCTCTTAAGTAAGCGACCAGGGTCAGGGATCCTAAATCGGATTAAGAACTTGATAGCATTACTAAAAAGTTTAAGTAGATAGGAAACATTGCATTAACAAGGGAAACTAATTTAAAAGTACTGATGGGGATTCAGTTTTTGCGAATGTAGAATATGATTTGACTTTAAATGTAAAGGTTCATTTAGAATGTATTGGGTTTTGCAATTGTTATTAAAAAATTAATATTGCAAAAAAAAGTTCTCATAAAAAACATAACAATTCTTGGTTGAATAACGAATAAATACTAATTAACTAAAGGCGAAGTGTATTATAAAAACATTTGAGAATTATAAAGTCTTCTTTAAATGATGTTAAAATAATCTAAATATTATTTCTCACAAGATTTTTAACATAAATGTATGGGAAATTCTTGAAATACTTTCCATTTCTATACAGATAAATTAGTGTCAAGTCAATATAAAGCTATGAACAATTTCCTAATTTTTACAAACAACAAAATTGTTCTCGTGTGTTATTTTAATTATCGAAATAATGGCCCCTACAAAAATTCGAAAACATTTTAATAAATAATTCCTTGACGAGCGGCGTCTATAAAGTCCCTTCCCCTAAATCTCATTAAAGTCTTATCACACATACACCGTTTGAACTCACCCCAGGGCGTTCCAATTTGCAGCGCCACATTGAGATTTATGTGGCTTATGCGGAGTGCATCGCATAAATCTCGGTCCCCGGCCCCCTTCTCACTTACAAGCTCATTTGATGTCAACCTCAAAATCTCCGGGGGAAGAGGATGGAAACCGCGGGGAGTAGATGACGTTGAACACCTCAAATGTATCTATTATGAGGCGGAGCACCATTTACATGACGCCAATTGGTGATGCTTTTCGGGCGCCATAATGAAGTTGCATTCGGCATACGTCAGGGCGTTACGCAATCAACAAAAATATATATATACATCTACATATATATAAATATATATATATGCACACACGACAAAGCACAGCGGCACACGGCGATTTTATCTAAATCAATTCAATGAATGCAGGCAGGCAGCAGCCAGATGCAGACAGGCAGAAGGAAGTAACATCCCGCATGGATGTTGCTGGATGATGCCGGCAAACACCGAGCTAAAAATATACACAGAACTTGAAACTGGGAGAGCTGGAAGCTGGTAGCTGGGAGAGCTGGGAATTCGGAATACAAAATACGGAAATACAGAGTACGGACTACGGAGAACGCCTGTACCTCCCCCCACCGCCTTTGGAAAGGCAAACACAATAACAGAGTCAGACTGCGATAAGAGAAACAGAAACTCAAATTAAATTAAAATCTTTCAGTTTCAATTACGAGTTTTTGTGTGTGCGCCACTCTCCAATTCCAGCATACAAAACACAAATTGCATTCAGAATGCATTAAAAGCAATTTGCACGAAAAATTTGCATAAAATCCAGGAGGGCGACACTGTCAGCGACACAGAGCCCCAGACAGCGCGCGCGACCAAGACCGACCCTTGCCTGGCATCGGTGGAAAGGCAAAAGGAACAAAATTATATTGCTATCAATTATAATGGCAATGACAAAACGCAAATGCAACGCAAGGTGAAGTTGAAGGAACTTTTCACAGTCGACAACCGAAAAAAAAAATGGGGGATGGATGCACCATCAAGGCGGGCTTGCACTCTAAATTGCAGAGGGGAAAAAATACAAGAGTAAACACCAAAAATGCAACAGAGAAGCTTCATGGTAGGAGGACAGTACTTCCATCTGGTTGCAAATAGGGTAAAAACATTGCATATGCATAGAGATGGAAGAAATCAGGAATTATAATTTAGTTGATTAAGAACCGCATTTTTTTTAGTCTTGACTAACAAATACATTTTTTAGGAAACTATTTTGTTGGGAATTAACTTTGTAAATCACATAATTTTATATATCGTATCAGTTAGTTTAGTTGGTTATTTTTTAAAATATTTTTTTAGTTACAGGAAATCGATATAAAACAGCAAGTTTATGGTAGTCAATAAGAATAATTTTTTTGACAGAAAACTTAAAGGAGTTTTCTAAACAAAATGATATACATATGTACTTCATATCTTAAAATTAAGTTAAGTTGAATTATATTAAATTATTAAAAATATCGCTTACACGAATCTTACTCACTTACCATCTCTAATTCCATGAACTGAGCCTGTCTATGCAAATTTGTTTCTCTTGACGCCGTTGGTGGTGCAGCAGCAGTATAATACGGACACGCTTCAAAGGTGCAACCGATTGCTGTTGTGGCACTCAAGGAGGACGCATGTGGCAGTGCCTCTACCCTCCACCAGTTCCGACTGCATGAGGAATTGGTAGGAAAGAGGCAAAGCTGCCTAGCAGACAGACTGAGGGGCAGGGGCAGATTGGCAGGCCAGACAGATTGCCGTTGCAGTTGCAGGCAGCCGGCGCCTGATGCCACCGCCTGCTGGCTGCTGCCCCGCCCTCCATTGACAGCGACATTGTCGAAGGTGTTGGAATACATCCCAGCTTTTGTCTCCCTACCGACCCATCCTTTCATAGAACATTGAATTATTGCTTGCTGCATGCTACAAATCAGCTATAAAGTTGCTGCTGCTGCCCTTGGTGGTTGCAACTTGCACTGCTGCATGCAGCACACAGGCGGTATCTTGCTTGGATAAATATTGTTCTACTTGTTCAACAGAATTGCGATTGATCTTTAAATTAAATTTGTGCAATCTTGTTTATAAGCTGCAGCCCGAAGGCAGCTCGGGGGTAAATGGTTGGGAATTGTTTATGGGAATTGTTATAGTTTTCCAAGTGCTTGTGGAGTTTAAATTATTAAACAGCATTTAAAAATAAGAATTCTCTTTGATAACTGATTTAGAATTATTTTTTCAACTTTTTTATCAATATTGCATACTATTTTGCCCACTTTTGCATAAACATTAAACAAAAGGCAAAACACATTTGGCACAACCATTTCGTGCCATTAATGGCAGACAATATAAATCATGTTATGTACATTAGTAAATATACCATTAAGTAAATGTTGAAACCATATTTTAATTGACTGAAGTGGCTCTACAAAAGACTCAATATTGTGTCCTATCACCATTCATTGTTTGTTTTATTTTAAGGAGAAGAGAAATATATATGCACTGCCTTCTGGAAAAAGGCAGAGAAAAAGAAAGGAAACAACAAGGAGAAAGCTTTTTTCCAGCTTCTTCTATTTGCAGCTCTTCAGCAAGTAGTTTCGCCATTGTGCAAACTTATTTCTTTTATCCTTCGCCATTTGCCGTTGCCCAGATTTGTTGAGAGCGAGCATAGTGTACACTCTGCTAATTGGAGCGGAAAATTAGCAAGTTTTATTGATTCGCTGCACAAGATTTATTGTTCCTGGGCACTACACTACTCCTACACTATACAGCACAATAAAGGAATCAGGCCAAGGGAGGCTGAGGAAAAAATTTTGATCAGCTTTAAAAAAGTTTTGTTAACTGGAAATGTAAAGTGCGCTTTTGGCTAAAGCCGTAATCATCCATCCATCCGTTCATGCATAATGCAAATAGATAGATTTGCATCAAATAAATGTTGTGGAATTTTTAGCAATGCACACACACACACACACACACACTGAGTTTTTGTCAATTCATTCATTCTTTCATTATTGTAAAAGCGGATTACAAAACATCTCCAAAAGCCCCGCAGGGAAAGGCTGTCGCAACCGACGGAACACGAAAAATGCCTGCAGCAATATTAAATTTTTAAACAAAAAAAAAATAGTCCAAGGAGAAAAAAAGAAAGGAAGGAAACCTCCCTTAGCTAAATCGGTCATGTTATATATATATATTCCTTTTTTCTCTGGCAACAAAAAATGCAATTCAGCAAAACAAAATACAACTTTGCTTCCTTTTTGCTTTTATACCCATTACTTTTACAGCCTGCGGGTAAAACAATTTTGTAAAGCCAGAAAAAATTAAATAAAGGTATGATATTTGTATAAAAAATATTGTATTTTGTATGGAAAATAAACGGAAAATGTTAGGTAATGTTTATATAATAAAATATATTTTTTTTAATTATCTAAAGGTAATATGAAAAGAGTTTAATTTTCTATAAAATATTGCCATATTTTAACAATTTCCTTTCACAATTTGATACCTTATTCAACTTGAATTACATTTTTATAGATCATCCCTTAGTCGAGACTTTTGACTGCACCTTTTTCCCTTTTTGTTGCTAAGTAATATGTATTTCATTTTGGCATTTGCCGCAAACACTCCAAATGCATTTGCCATTCCCTAGATTTCGCTCTTCCCTTATTTTGTGTGTGTTTGTCTATCTTTTTATTGAAGCCCTGAGTGAGGGGTGTATGTTTTTCCCTTCTTTTTTTTGGGCTTGGGATATATTGGGTGGACTGTTGCTTTTGTGGGGTAAACTCCTGCCGGAAGCGAGGATTTTTAATGCATGCGCGCTGGCTCGCCGCCTCACTTGTGTGCAAAAGTTTCCTTTTGGCGCTGATGCGAACGCAGACACATGTTCCTACGAGTATTTCGCTTACTGTACTTCCGTTCTCCATTCAGCAACGCCCTGAGGACATGGCCTAGTGGGCGTGGCCCTAGACGGGCGTGTTCTACATATGGCAGAGGGTATTTTACTTTTGATTCCTTTTCTCTTAGTGCCTTTTTAAAAACTTTGTTTATTTGTTTATTTTTCTTGCGATAGTTTGAGTATTTATTTTCGATTTGATTTTATGTTTCCAAGCATTTATTTAAGCTATAAATAATCGCCAGTGGCTGGTGAACTTTTCTTTATTTTTAAAAATGCTCTTTAGGGAATGTATTTTGAGGCAGAATGAATAAGTTTGGAATTAATTAAATAAGTAAGTTATATTATTTGTAATTACTGAGAAAAGTTCTAACCCCTAGTGTGTTTTTGTGTTAGGATTAATCGAAGATAAATATTATTTAATTATGAAATTGTTTTAGGTTCTTCTGAACAATAAATATCCAAATTAAATAGGAAATTGAGAGCTTGTTAACATTTTTCAACATAAATAAAACTTTTGTAGATGGCACTAAGACTTTACTCCAATATTTACAAGGCAGTAAGGGAGACTCTTAAGAAACTATAAATATTATAACTATATAATAATAATTAAAAAATTTTTAATTAATTTTAAAACTGCACAACAATCCAATATTTTCTCTGAGCAGCCAAAAATATGTACTAAGTGAAAAATCAAAAATAAGTATACTCATACTTCTTCTCGCATTTGACACTTTTACGGTCTGCTCTTCCGACTCCAAGGCTAAGGGAAATCTGCCAGGACAAAGGAGTTGGGTGAGTTTCGGAGGAAGAACTTAATCCTGTCGCCGACGGAATGCCGTGACAAATAGTTCTCCCTGTCAGTAGCCAAGCATACATACAACTACACATGTATATATTACTGGCTATATAGTGGCTCAAGCTCGGGACAAGGAAGCGGGTAAAGGGATTTGGCCCAAAGTTGGATCACGTAGCGAGGCGCGATTTTGTCGCTTGCAACTGCAGCTTACTTTCGACACGTTCACACTCACAGTCACACTCACATTCACACTCACGTTCACGTTCACGTCGAATGCATTTGCAGCTATACCCCGAAGGATGCGCCCAGACAGACATTTACATTTGGTTGTGGCTCCCCTCGTTTAGAAGAGAGCTCAAAGATACAAATGTATCTCTCTCTGCTGGCTGCCTGCGTGTGTGGCATGCAACGCCCCTGAAAACACTTTGCAGGCGGCGCCGCCACAGCTTCACACACACACTCGCATTGGGATGGATGCAAGTTGTGTTTACACTCAAATATTTCTCGTTTTATAGCAATGCGGTTGCCGGTTGCCCTTCCCCTGAGAATCCAGCAGCACCCTCGTCAAGATTGCCACGACGGCACTCGTCGTTAAAGTTTTTAGGGCAGTGTAATTAGTAGTTTTCTTGTTTTTCTCCCTTTTTTTAGACCCTTTCCCCCCTCCTCTCAGTGTTTGAATAGTTTTGAAAATCCTTTGCGGCTAACACTAATTTGATGGTTTGGCATGTTTAATTTTTTGGTCTTTGTTTTCACGTTAATTTTTCGGAGCGTCGGTCAGGAGGTGAAATCAGCATAATGTGAAAATAATTGTTGTGGAAAAACATGCTGCTGTTGGTCGTCGAGTGAGTGTGCAGAAGGGGAAATGTGTAGCAGACACTGATTGAAATAATTTGAAATTTAAACGAATCACTTCAGTTAAATTGTTTGTAATAAATGGCAGGTCAAACGTTATCGAAATGATTATTTTTGGGCCGACAAAATGCAATAAGCTTTAAGTGTCGATAAAGAGCATTAAAATAAATTGAATTGATTGTAATTATTGAGGCTGGACACGTCTTTTTAGCTTACTCTAAAAGCTATGAGAAATAATTACGTAACTTAGGCAACCTTTTCTTTCTACAATTAATTTTGAAATGTGAAAAGCTATTTGCTTTAACTATCTCTTGGATTTTGTTGTGTATATACTAGTATCGATAAAGATTATATTAATTTATATATAAATGTAAACAAATACATACTCTATCTTTTTCATAATTAAACCAGACTATTTTCCCCGATAACTCATGACTTTTATTTTGTATTTTCCAGCTTCTGAGTAACCAATCTGCTATCCCATAGACTGCCATCGACTTTTATCTTTTCATTTTCAATTTGATGCTAGATGGTGGTTACTCTTCGGATACAATTGAATTCAATTACTTAAGGAAACTGTGTCGAGTTCTACACACAAAAAGCAAGCAGATACTACAACGGGGCAAAGACAAATATAGAAATAATTTTCGTTCTTCTTCTCAATTGGAATTTGTTCAATGCACCGAAGGGAGAGAGAGGGTACATATGTCTCTTGTAATCGTCACATGTATGTACGTACGTTGCAACTGTTGCATCCTCCGTACAGCAAGCAGATATATAGATAGAGATACATTTGTATTCGTATCTTTCGCACAAAAGTCAACGCCAGTTGCTGCTAACAAATGCGCTTAAGCAAACTGTCAATTTCATCTGAACTTTTTGCTTCATTCCACTTGACTGTCTGACTCCCTCTCTCTCTGTGCACATCCCTGTATCCGTGAGATACTCCGCTCCCCCCATTTCCAACTCGTCGCAATAAATATATGTGTGTAATATAAAACTTTGATGGTAATTATTTTCCAGCACAACACCCGCATGCCGCAGTCCCACATGGCGGGGGGGCAGGGCCATAAATTCAAGTTGCCGCTCGGTGGGGGCGGTGGGAGAGGGGGAGCAGTTGGGTGTGAAAAATGAAAAGCATCCATAATCTAATTTTATCATTATCACAGATGTCTGCGCTAAGTGACGTCACAAGCTGCATGTGCAAGAAATGTCGCAGTTGAGTGGAGACGCCGTTGAAATGAAATCGTAAAAATGATTAAGAAAGTTTGTGGGGAATGCAAAGAATCGATTTTCTAATACCCAAAAATAATATTTACGAAATATTTTGAAATTATATATTGCTTAATTAATTAATTTATTCAATTTTGTTTTAATAAAGTTTTATTTGAGAAAAGGTATTAGCTTTAGGACATATGAACACATTTGAATCGTTTTATCCTATAGAAAATGCAACTTAATAAGCTCGATTGTTTTCATTCTTTACAGCGTATCGATATCTTATCGCTTGCAACTAGGTATCACCACTAGCCGCAGCAAAACAAAACTGTTTTTGAAAAATCTTAAATGCTATATCGTTTATAGCTAATATATAACAACAATTAAGATTTACTTTATAGATAAAAACACTACTAAAAAAATGTAAACTCTAAATCAATCGAAATATATCGATTTGTTCATAGGAAATAAACAAAATCAGCTGATTTTCTGTCTTTGTTAAAGCAATTAAAACTTTGTTAAAACCAGAAAAATCATTAATTTTCATTTTTTTTAGTGGGTTATAGAGATATTGTAAAATTAAGCCTTAAAATTAAATATTTTTTTCTAAGGCCACCCTGCATTGATCATACCCTTCTTGCACCCAACTACTGGATATTGAAGTGGAGAACTGTCAGCGAAATGGGAAAAGTGTATTATTGTGTAAGAAAAATCGCCAGGCACTTGACTTTGCCGGCGGCAGCAGCAACGGCAAAACTGCAGCTATTTCATGCTACTTTTGTGTGTGACTTTTGTTTTTGTCAGCCACAGGAGAGCAGAGACACTGAGGGAAAAAAAACTGAGGAGAGCTGGAAAGGGTGACCACCATCACCGTTCAGCATCCTGCTTAGCGTTGTCCTTGCGCTTATTGTGCAGCTCGGCTTTCCTGTGTCTGAAGTTAAGTGCAACTCTAACATTGTGCAGCCGGCAGATAGCACGACATTCCATTGTTGTGTGCTGACTGCTGCTCCCTGAAAGGACTCTTAATTCACCCCCACTCAGGCCCCGGAGCCAATTTGGAGCGGGCTGTATACCCCGCCCTAATATATATATACTATATATGGGGGCAACTAACCGACTCTATTACGCAGAGTTGTTGTTGCTCCCCATTGTTGCTTCTGCATTCAACGCAAATGGCGACAACATTCGGGCACTTTGCACACTTGCACACAAAAAAAAAAAATAATAAAAGAGAGAAATGGATGCCTGGGGAGCAGCAAGGTTAAGCTTTTCACACTGCCATGAAAAATCCCTTCAAAACTTTAATTTGCTAAGCTGTGGAAATAAAACGCCAGCCAGAAGTCAAAAGGTTAACTCTGCTAATAGAAAAAAACTTTTCTATGAAAGGTGAAAACGGGGTTATTTTTTGGCAGTTATTAAGTTACCTATTTGTTTGTCAGATTTTTTAACAGTTTTGTAAATGGGAAACATACCTGTAAAGATACAAAAGAGAGGAGTTCATTAGGAAAATTCGTTATATAAATGAAAATATGTAGAATATAATATATTTAAAGTAGTTCAGGTTAATAGTAGTAGAATATTGTTGAGTTAATTAAAAACAGCTCTTAAGAACCCTATATATTCCAAGCTGTTGAATTTAACACGTGTTAAACTCGTTCCTAACAAATCCAAACAATCCACTTAAGTCGGTTTTCCCCGAGTCTCACTTAAAAACCCATCTTAAAACTCACCTTAAGATAACTATCGACTTTGTGCCGCCAAGAAAAAGTTCATTAGAAAAACAGGCAACCCTTTTGGAGCCCAGAGCCCAACCACTCCAATTCCAGAACAATTAAAAGCGATCTACCTCCACCCACCACGCATCCAATTAAGGATGCACAAGGAACTCGTAAACTGAACCATTTACCGGGACTCTCAGACAGGTCAGGTACTCACAGATGTCAGCAGTAATTACGGGTATACACACAGACTCACACCCTCTGCCGTGTGTTTTCTTAACGGGTTCAGCGGGAAAGAGGTAAGAAATCAATGGATAAACACGCCGAAGAGAGTCGAGTCAGTCAATGAACCGCTGAGCCGGGGGAATGACATGCAACATGAGCAATTGTCTCGACCTCGACCCTTCGTAGGAGACACGCCCACGTTGCCGCAATTCATGCATCATTAAGCCAGAAATTAAAAGAACAGCAGAACCCACAAACAAATGCCGACAGAACAGTTAAACAATAATAGCAATAATAATAATAACAATAAGAACAATGGCAGCCGCAGCCAACAGATGCTGTAATTAATTCTATGAAATTTACGAGCGGTCAATGTGCGGGGCGATAAACTCCAGACGATGGCCAGATGACCCAATGGCCAACAGGAAAGTGCGCAGCATTTAGACCGAGTCTCATGACTAAGCAGGTTTATCGATTGGCATAGACACTTTAGCAGATAAATGGCCAATAAATATAACCACAATTTGACATATTTCTCGAGACGGAAACTGTAAAGTTTAATGGTTAAATGCAGGTTTAATCTTTTAATGATAAAGAAGGACATGGTCATTAATACCAGAACTCAATTCTGGTAAATTAATAAACAAATATTGGTGCTTTTATTGTTATTATAATATTAACCAATTCAAATTTTAAAGATTTTTTTGTTTAAAAAGCCGCTTCAGTATTATCAGGATAATTAAAGAAAGTAAAGAAGATTTAATAGTATCCTTTAATAAATATTTATATAAATAGTTTCTAATGCCTCTGTTATTAACAAGTCTGTTAAGGAATAAATTATAATTCCTCAATTAAAAATAAACTTGTCATGAAATAAATCCCAAAACCTCTTCAAATCCATTTTAATTTAAATGAATTCCAACCAAAAGTTAATACCTGGTTGAAAATGGTGTAAATCAAGCATAGAAATTGATATGTTAATCTTGTGATTTATTTAGGATACAATTCAAATGCAGATTTGCCTACAAATATATCCTTGTGGCAATAAATATGTGCGAGTTTTGCCGCTGTCAGAGGCAATTGTGGAAAGCATGGAGGCGAATTTTTATGCCGCCTGGACGGCAGAACGACTCAATGAACGATTTATGGTGTCGCTTTGTCTTGGCTCAAACACACACGCACACGTTCATCTGTTAGATGTTTACATGGCTAATTATGATTTATTTGAGCAATCATTTTTCTCAACTGCGTCGGCCAAGTGTGCCAGCAAATGCTCTTATATAGGGGGCAAGCCACAGCTTTATGCTTTCTGCTCCCAGTTCCAAGTTCTCTCTCCCCAGCTCCCTGCTCCTTCAGCTTTTCCTATTTTCTTTGCTTGCTTTGGGGTGGCAGTGGTCCTTGGTCCTCGAAGGACACAGTCGCACTTTGCTGGCGTCGTCCCCTCGGCGTCTTTGTTTATCTAAGTTAATTACAGCAAAACATTTTTAGGGTCGCCCGCCCAGTTTCGTGGGTGGTTTTGGGGTATATTCACGCATGTTTGGGTGCGGACAGTTCCGCTGATTAATTGCCGCTAAGCATACAGGCCGCCATTATTCAGCCGCCATCACATAAAGGCCTAAATATACATGGCCATAAGCACGGTTGCAGGAGGGTAGTTACACTCTATATATAGAGTATATACAGGCAAAGGCATGAAGAAGGGTTTATAAATAAGAAAAGAGAAAGCCCAGCACGGATTTAAGCCATATGGTAAAGGGTATCACTTAATTATATTAATTTATTAAATCTATATAGAGTATGCTTATTAAGTGCACAAAAACAATATTTGCACTTATTGATCTGTTTCTTTATCCGTTTTATTCTCTAAAGCTTACAATGTCACATAAATCTTGTCATTAATAATAATAATCAATCAAACCTCATGCTTACATTGGCCACATGCCACCCTTTGAACTTTCAACTCTAACCTGCCACAAATAGGACAATCCAGACAGCTGCCTCTACTCAGTTATGTATTTCAAAGCACAAAACTGGAGCCGGACAAATGTCAAGCAAACAAATCAATTGCTGAGCTACCGCAACAAGCAACTACAACAGTTTTCTTAGAGAAGGAATTTATTTATTTATTAGTTCAACTTTTTGTGAGTGTGTCTAATTTAATCAAGTGGTAAATTATATGAATAGGGTGGGTTTTTGATTGAATCAAACATTGAAGGTAGTATACAGGAAAAATAAATCAGAACTTACTGATATTGAATAAGATGCTCAGATATGTATCTATTCCAGAGCGGTCCGAGGCTCTAACCTCTTACCCCATTCTAATCCAAAAAAAGGAAAAAATTTAAATGCAAATGCGAGTGAAAATAATTTCCGACATCGCCTCCGATGAGAATTGATTGTCGGGTGACGTGGCCAAGTGGCCTCCGACATCCCTGCTGCATCCTGGCCCGCGACTGGCCGTCGCCCATCCATTGTTTGCTAGTTTGCTAGCTCGGTTAGCCCCTGTCCAAGCTCTCCGGCAAGGAAGTCGGCTGCTTGCTCAATGAATAAAGAAACAAACAAACAAGAATTTCGTACGCTTGACTGAGTGTCTGCATGAGCGAATGAATGAGTGAATGAATGAATGAACGAATGAGCGGACAAGCGGACAAGCGGGCAAGCGGACAAGCGGGCAAGCGGGCGACCGGGTGGGTGAGTGGTGCAAATGGCTGAATGAATTGTCGGTGGGTTGTATAAATCAACTTGGCGTTTATCTCAAAGCAAATAAGTCAACAGTGTAGACGGATAGCAAAATGCAATGTGAATGTGAATGAGCATGTGAATGCAGGGAGCGGATGAGGGGGACGGGCGGGCGAAGCAGTGGGTTTGTTTGCCTTCCAGGGGTCAGGGAAAACTTTCTCACTGACTATGTGTGTGTGTGCGAATGTGTGATGACATGGACGATTTAGTTGCGCATCCGTTGGCAGCTTCAAGTGACCCCATCAACCTCAAGCCCCTCTTCGAATGCGATGCGAAATGAAGATTTTGCACTCGACAGATTCAACTTGGAAATAGAAAACTTTGAAATTGCAAAACGAAACTCACTGAATCCCAGAGCCAAGTTCTGAATTCTTAATTTTATTTAAGCTCTCATTCATTTCATAAATTTTAAAGATAATGTATATGCATGGTATACGGATAAGTGAATATATATAACAATATTCTTGTAAAACTACAGTTTGATTTGTCTTTATAAAAACAAAATCTAAATTCTAAATATTCTGCACTTAAAACATAAAATCCTCATTGACTATATCGATAAAAACGATCATATTTACATCGTTTACCTTTCTAGTTTCCAATTTACCGATTTATCGATTATATCGATATTATACTGCAAACATTTTATTTGATCGTTATATCAGTCAAATAAATCGATTTTATATCGCAAACATTTTTAAAGTTTATTTTATAAACTAAAATTTTCATTTGTATTATCAAGTAAATATTATATTAAGCACTTTTATATTATACCTACCAAATATATCTATTAAATCGTTTTTAAAATTAAAAACACATATCAAAATATATCGATTAAATCGTTATTAAGGCAAAAACATATATAAATCAAATGTATATACATAAACCTGTGCAAGATTATTGACAAACCCTTATTTCCATCTTTGATAGAACTAAATTAAATATTTAATAAATAAATAAAACCAAACTAGGGCAGGTACAGCCCCAGGATTCTCTATCCGAATTATTCACAGGCAATTAAACCCTTTTGTTCCCAAGACATTTGCTGCACAATTATTCCTACATTCGGACAACCCAAAATGGTAATGTGATGACTCAGTTGCAGTTAGGACCGGAGTGCCTTGTCAGCTGTTCGAGTTTCTTCTCAGGATAAACATGAAATTGGCCAGCAGACCACACCGCAAAAGTTCCATTTACACACAGACAGGGAAAGCATACAATGAGCATCACATTTGAGGGATTTGAGCCTCCGGGTTTTGAGGTATTCTACAGTACCATGGTAATTCATCAATTAGGCTGCGCCTTTATAGAATTACCAATTAGCATTCCTCATATGCGACACAGCCCACAAAATGCAAATGTGCATACCCCCAAAAAGTTAGTGGTTTGGGCCACACACCTCTCGCTCCATATCCATCTAAGCCTTTACCTCCAATTCGCTCATTCGCTCGGACATTCGATATATCCCCCCCTACGTCGTTGTGCAGCTCCGATTTTGGCCAATTCGGCAGCCAACTAATCGATGGCGAAACATTTGCCCAGACACAAAGCGAGCCTAATGCAGGCTCCAAAACTCTAAACTCCAGGATCCCATCCATATGCACAGTTCGCTGTGCTGCGTCGTTTGCCATCTCATAAAAGATGCACATTGTATCTCGTAGTATGCAGAGTATCTACGGCATCCAGCCTCCTCCTGCGGCTTAACTCCAGCGGACGGCCGTTGTGTGCCGCTCCTAATGCGCATTTGCCTCCTGCATTTGCATTAAAAGCGTTCCCGAAACCCAACTGTCTAGCGGACGGATGGATGGACCCTGTGGAAGGGCTTACAAATCACACAAAACAGTGGTCAATGAATCATGAGGAGCTTTGAAAGTAGAGATATTTATTATACTGGATTATTGTTATTTGAAAAAATGTATCAAAATAGGCTGGGAATTGCATCTGGCATTTATTAGAACAAAGCAAGCTAATGTATTTTATTAGCTGAGATAGTTTAAAGAGGCTTATCATTATATATTTAAAAATATCTTTATAAAATGTATTACATTTAAAATGATATTAAAAATCCTGATTAACAAATTCCCAATTTTAAGCTCTCCCGAACTACTGTCCAGGCAAAGTAGCTGGGCAATGCACCACGCACATGCAGAGAAGAGATCTAAAGTGGGAGGAGAGGAGGAGGCTGGCGTAGAGGACGCCGCCGGTCTGGGCCACATTGCTTATTTAATGAGATTAACGTCTAAAGACAAATGTCATGTGCATGTTAACCGGGCGGTCGTGGCCGAGCCTGGGTCGGGCCACTGAAAAAATATCTTTTGGATACACAGATACGGCCCGAATGCGTTACGGATTGTGGGACCAGTTGGCAGCTGCTCCTGCTTCCGCTCCCGCCGTCAATTGTCTGTGTATCTCTATCTGTGTGTGTTTGTTTGTGTATTTGCCATAAAAGGCAGAAGGCGGCACATTAAAAATTCTAAAATGTTTTTGCCAGCCTACCGCACCATAAGCTGCAGACATACACCAAGCTACTGACGATGGAGACATAAGCAAAGCATGGATATGGAAGGGTATTTGGAAGAAGAATCTTAAATATCCTGTAAATTGTGGAGTTGTTTCATCAAATATACATCAATAATGAAACCAATATTGCAAAATATAATGTGAAAAGATCTATAAGAGGAATTACTGTGTATAATTTATTACCTGGTAATATGATTATGCTTGTAAAAGTAATTTAAATTCCTTTTCTGATCCTATTTTCATGCAGTTTTGAGTCTTGGATCTTAAATCTCTTATTATTTTAAATAAAAAATGTTTGTTTGAAATTCCTTTGTTCCTTAAAGACAGACAGAAAGTCAGAAAGACATCTTTTGACCTTATTTACGAGGTATTCGATTTTTACGCAAGCCTTGACTCGTGCCTTTTTTGGACTCAAACTCTTTTTGCCCAACAACACACAACGCTTAGACTGTGGGCTAAATATCCATGTAGCCAAGGGGGTATAAGTCCTAATATGATGAGACTTTCATAGAAGATTAAACAAAAAATTAAGAAGATTATTTCGTATTGTCCAGAAGAAGAAAGAAACTCCCTACCATTGATCCCATGAGGTTTTAAGCTTTTCCCTAGGCTAGATTTTTTATAAATATAAACTTTAAAATGAATAGAAACTTAAAAGGGGCTCTCGTAACGATTTTCTAAAGATTTTTTTGAAAATATACTTAATTTAGTTTAAGGTTTGTTAAGCAAATTTTAATATATAAACTGATTTGAATCTCAAGCTTAATCCTTAATATTTTCAATCCATTTGATTTTTAGTTTAATTTTATCTAACTTTCCGCCCCACTGTGCCACAATGGTGGCCAGCTCGAACTTCAAAGTAGCCGAATGCCATTATGCTCACTGCAAAGAGCGGGCGAACGAACGAACATTCACTGCAGATGCCATGCCTGCAAATCGGGAAAAAACCAGGAGGAGGACCACAAAGGACCCGCTGGAAATGATGACAGCTCAAGCAGCAGCAGTAGCAGCAGCAGCGACAGCCTTGACCAAGGTGAAAAGTGAAATGCTGTCAGCAGTTTCTGCCTCGCTGTCCGTCTATTAAATTTATATGTGCGGATATCCAGCCAACTATAAAGAGCTAACGAGCTGTAAACTATGAAAAGGCAAACTCTTTGTCGCTTCAGATAATTGCAGCTTTTTGTTCAGTCCTTTTACCGCTCATGAATTGAGCCATAAATGTAAAGTGCGATTCAAAGGATCACTTCAGATAAAGTGCAAATGAATTTGAGCGAAAAAGGACACCAAACGTGCTAACTTAATAAATAGTATTAACAACTTTTTAATTCCCTCAAAGAATATTATTACTTATTTGAATTTATTTTCTGGAATTTTCCCTTTTCCTGTGCGGACTCTTTGATGGAATTTGAGAGAAGATTTTCATTAGAGGACATAATACCGCAAATTAACGTAATGACACACATGCACCCACACACACTCACTTGCTATTCAAGTGACAGGCAGAACTTGGATGTTAAGCCGCTTAGGTCGCAACTGGAAAATGACTTTAAAATCTAATCCCCTTGAAATGCTGAGGGTCAGATACAAAGATACTTGGCAAACGCTCCCGGCTCAACGATCCTGTAGCATGTTGCCTTTGGAAATCATCAGTCACTGAAGGACACAAAAACAAAAACGTAAAGATACATTGAATAGATACAGCCAGCAGTGGATTCCTGGCTGATTTGCGATTGTCAGAACGACATGCGTCTCAATAATTCATCACGAAGGCCGAAAGGCGCGACATGGAAAGATTTGCCAAGGCAGACACCCAGGGCTCAACTTCGATCCCGACATGGCGGCAAATTGCGTTGACGCGGTTGCACGTTGTCACCGCAGAAAAATCGAGCAAAAACACACGAACCTCAATCCAAACCCCGGGCCAAAACCGACTACAGCCCAACCTCAATCCCCCCAACGCAACTCCATGGTGACAATGATGTATAAATGGCGATAAATCTCGCCAAAAGGAACGGAAAAGAGCCGTAAGGCAAGAAAAAAAAAGTCTGCAACGGATTTGCCCCAAGACTAAGGAATACTGAGCTTGAATTACACTGGAGAAGATACTTGCATTCATAATGTTATATATCGAAGATATTAATAATGCATAAATGAAAAAAGAATGTATCTTAAGGATCTTCCTTCTCAAGAACTAATAAATCTTTAGGTTCTAAGGCAGCTTTTTTAATGGAATATCTCCCATTTTATTTATTTTTTTTTTTTTTTAATTGTATTTATGATTAATTTATATTTTGTTATATATTTTTTTAGTGCATCACCAGAAGCTGCCGCCTTGGTAGACATTTGTTTCGGCCTGCGAACTGCTGGGATTTGAGGGGTTTTCTTCTAGCGGTAGGCCGCCTGCCTGATGACAACAAAGTGTTCAGCATCCTGGCTGCGTAGGATGTCAACTCCTGCCGGCCGCTGATGATGATGGGTGCGGAACGGAATGGGAATGGTTAATATTCTTTCTTTCGACGTCATCGCAACGAGGGTTGCTTGCACAATTTCCTTCGTAGCCATATGAGACCCGTGTAATGGGTTATAATGGGACCGTTAAGGGTTGACCGCCCTATTTTAATAACGTCTTTGAGAATGATGGATGATGTGCAGTACAAAACAGATGTTTCAATTATGAACAGATTTCTTAAGAGGCTATTTTTTAAACCGAGGGAGTGGCTTATCCTTAGTCATGACGTCATGTGAAATATCTCTTTTTGTATAGGAAAGAAAAAATAATAACATTTTTAATGTCTGCAAGGAATTATATATAGATTCTTCAGATTTTTTATGAAATAAATATTTAGGTTAGTCCTGCGGATTAAATTTTTAAATGGTAAAATTTCGATGCTTTAAGTTATAGATTTTAAAGCTATAAAATCGAATTCGATCGTAAAATCTTGTTTAGAATAAGAATAATCAGTTATTTATAAGGAAGTTACCCCCCAAGTACCCTTGATCTCAAGGAAAACAGGAAGGCCCTCTCACCCTTACTCCCCAAATATAATAAATCGATGATTATTGACTATTGCCTATCGGAAGTTGTACATCCCTATCTCGTACGCCACCGTCTAAAAGTGACATGAGCAATTGGCCCTCCACAGCCACTACTGTTAGCCAACAAAGTTTATGCCCCAAATGGTAACAATATTCAATGCAAAAGGTGCTGCCAAGGAGTTGGGGGCTCTGACGTGGGCGCCACTGGTTTGGATCATTAGCGGTGCCAGTCGCAAGACCGGAAAAGATGTAGAAAAGCGAGGGGAAAAGCGTGAACCCCTCGCAAGAGTGACACAAACGACGACAGCCTCTCTCGTTCACTTGGTGGGGTAAACGTTTACTTCTTGTACGAAAATAAAATATATATAAAAACTTTTCTGCCTCTGCTCCTGACAGCCCAAACAACAACAGCGCCAGGGCCTCAACTTGAAGAAGTTTATGTCCAAGACAAAAGTCTGATTTATGTTTTATGGCGAATAATTCAGTAGGAAAAAAGAAAGAAAAAACAAAATAAAAATAGGAGGAAGCTTTCCAGTAAAGTGTTTATTATTTTAGTTGCTTGGAGGCACAAACTGCGGCGGCCCAAATTGGTAATTAGGATCTTGGCAATATAACTTTGGGGCGAAGAAAACTTTTTGCGGCACAGAAAAACAAACGAGTTCTAGGTATTTATAGGCGCCGTTAATGTTATATGCGAGGGAAACTTGTGTTAGTCCAGTCTTTTGGGCCTAAACTTTGAGCCAATAAATTAAAAACAAAAGTAGGATCCATGGATATATATATTTTTTTCTTCTATTAAATAAATATTAAACTCCACAGTTCCCTTATGTGTTTCAATTAGCTTCAAAATTATTTTTTAATCTTAATTATTAAGCATGTTTACCATTAATATCAAATGAAAAACCGAAAAGCTCATTCCAACCGCCGCTGACACATGCAAAAATCTTTCACTTACCGTGTTGCCAACTGTTGAGCAACTCATTTTCCTGTTAATTTAATTAATTAGAGTAAATCGGGTGCGGAGATAGCAAGGCATATAAAAACATACACGTATAAAAAAAGATGGCAGAGCCGAGCTAAACTTTTTTAATTGCATTCAATGTAGCTGCCAACTGCGGCAACAAGGATAAAACGACAAGACCGGCAGGAAGGACGAAGCGAAGGATTAAACAGAGGCAGAAGACGACGGTGGCCCACTCTGATGATGACGTTGGCAAGTTGGCTGAATGACGCAGAGCTGCTGCTGCTGTTGGTAGTTGGGCGAATTCCTTGCCGTCATTTAATGACATTTTCATCAAGACCTCCCAGTCCCCTCCCCCCACAGTCTCCGCCCCCTCATTATCATTATAATTGTCATGCTGATTTCTGTGCTTGCGCTCCCCTTCCTCGGCAGTGTGCCACAACATTTTCTGCATTTGTTTGGGGCAAAAGTTTTGGCAAAAGTTCTTTCGTATTGTGATTTGTGTGCAATAATGGGCGAGCTTGTTGTCGGAATTCATCAGCCTACTACTCCAACCATTCCTTTAATCCTTGACTCGGAGCGACTACATTTTTTTAATGAGCGCAGCGAACGATGAAGTGTGTCCCGACAAGGACGTTGAAGAATGTCGAAAGTTCAGGGAGGGAAATAATGTGAGGAGGAATGACAGCAGGGGCATTAGTGTGCTGAAAAGGTCTTTCAAGACAATACAATTAATTAATCATGATCATGAGAAGCAAAGAATAAGTAGTGATTAAAAAAGAAAAGCTAAAAAGAATTGACAGAAAGAAAAAGAATAAAGAAAAAAAAACAAATTATTTAATAAGAATTATTAAAAACATAAAAAATCAATTGCCGAAACCCGGGATTGAACCGGGGACCTTTAGATCTTCAGTCTAACGCTCTCCCAACTGAGCTATTTCGGCTCTTGACAAATCAGCGGCAAAAGCTTAGCTACTCACACTACAAAGCTATCTGAGCTGAAAATCTAGAGAGAGAGAGAGAGTAAATAAGCGAGCGATAACCCCAGCAATACTACAGAGTGGGCCATACAAAGAGAAAGCCATATTAAAGAGAGAAAGAGAGAGAAGAAAGTGGAGATAAGCCACAGCGACCACAAACAAAATTTTTAATTCATTTTGAATAATAAACTTTTTACTTCACGTTATATTTGAGTTGCAGCCATATATAAAAGACGAATTTGGAAATCTAATTGTGTATTCTATACTCTATTTCAATATTTAAATTTGTAAGCTTCTTAAAATAAACTTAAACTTTATTTTTATATTATTATTCATTTTCATTAACTTTAAGTATGCCCTTGAATTGCTTAATTGTATATTAAATTAAATTCTCTGCCACTTTTAATGCATCTTCTTTATTAGCTTTATTAATCTTTTCTGCTGTGCAAATTAATTTTTAATAGTTTCTCCTACAACTTTGACATGTCACTGAGCCAAGTTTCAGGATAGTTGCGTTTCCATCCTATCCCTACAGGTATCTCTTTAATGTTCGCCCAGCTCCCCTCTCTAAAATGAAGAATTATTAAACTTTCTAATCAATTTATCTATATTAACTTTTTTGCAAACTTTTCTAGTGCAAGCCAACTATTTTTGCCCGCACCAACCTTAAAAGTGTGTGTGTGTCGCATTACTCTTTAACTTTTTCATTAGAGTGCAAAGCGGAGAAAAGCGAGATTCCCTTCAATTTTTAGTCGTTACGCCATTTCAATTACTGGCCAAGTGCCAGGAACCGAGGGACAGAGACAATGTCCATGGCAGGACCACGACGATCAGTGGCAAATTTATAGGGACAAAGAGCTAGGACCGTCAGAACAAAGGGAATAAGTAAAATGTGTAAAAATGGTGGAGAGAATGGCGACGACAACGACAACGGCAACGACGAGACTGCTGCCATCGAGCTCATTTGTCCGCAGGCTCAGTGGGGCTAAATGGGTGGGGTGGGGTGGTGCAGGGTGGAAAAGGGTTTCAGTTGGGTGGAAATACTGCTGCACTTGTCGTATTACTAATTTCCCTGGTGACCAGGGCCAAGCCATTGAACCCCTCATATAAGTGCACTGAAATAAGCAAATTCAACTGTTTACTGTTGATTTAACTATATATTTCACACTTTAATTACTTTAAATGTGACTAAAAATACATTTTCCTAGTGTATTTTTAAATAGTTTTATTAAAGTAATTATTGCTATAATTTATACTTTATCTAAAACCTTCTTTTTTTTTCTTCCCGTGCATCTATAAGTTAAACCATTAAACGTTCAATCGTTCCGCTGCAACTTGCTGCATCAACAGAATTGCATTGGAAACTTTTTGATTAACGCCATTATGAGGTGATTGTTCAGTTGAGGCTCTGGCCCACAGCTCAGCAGGACCCGGGAAAGGATAACGCAGGTTAAGAGCGTTAAGGCTCGATTCATCCAGCTGCATCCTGCGTCGTCCTGGAGCCCCACGTTTGCCAGCGCCACCAAATTGCACTCATGTGTGTAATTTATTTTCTCGGCATGAAAAACTTCCTAACCGGAAAATGAGGCACTCAATTAAGAAAACGTTTAATCCATGAAATGTTCCAATTGCACACACAGAGACACAGACACAGTGCAGCAATAGGGAGGCTGGACACGGATGCGGACATGGACTCGTCGGGCGGCGGCGGCGGCGGCATTGGGGTGGACCGGGAAGATGGAACGAGACATGGCCCAGTGGGGGCTGTAAAATTGCTGTCTATATAATTGATTGGGTGTGCCTTTCGGATTTACTGAGCAGCTTCCATTTCTCGTTTTTGTTTTTTTGGTTTTTCTTTTTTGTTTAAAGCACAAACCAGTGATTTGTAATTCCCATTTCAAATTACATGGACGAACTGTGCTGGATTTAAGGGAAGCATTTCGGCTTTATGGGAATCTTTAGGCTTTTTAGGCATTTAGTTGAAGTGATTAAGGGTTGTAAATTAAGAATACTAAGCATATCTGGTGGTTACAGCAAGGAACTATATGAATTGTACAAATAATGATATAAGTATATAAAGATAGTGTCTAAAATAACTTACATTATAGTTTGTGATGGAAAACGTTATCATAAAGTAAAATCCTAAAAGTCTTATCTGATTTTCAAGTACTTTAATTGTGAATATACTATAAATTTGATGTTCTCTCAAACCATGATGTAATCTCTGTGATGTAACCCCCATAATCCCCCCCATATCATCGGTTAAACTATTCATCTCACATACATTTCAGAAATCCAAATACAGAAACGAGACAGGCGACGACAGCAGCGACAGCGATTATCAATTCACAATTTATTTAACAGATATATAAATGGAATCAAAGTAATATGTAAATATGGGCAAGTGGAGAGGAAACAAAGACAGACAGCGATGACTGTGAGGAAGAGAACAAAGGTCCCCCGCAGCCTTCGTCGCAGTTGGGGCAACATTTTGTAGCTGTCGCATTTCCGCCCTTTTTTTTTGTGGACTGCCAAAAATGCATATGGCAAGGAAATGCCAAAGGGGGCAGAGTCAAATTGGGGGCGACTCAAAGGGGGTAAAATTGTGGAAAACTTGGGTAGGGTAAGCAAGGGGCCTGAGCAGTGGTGTAGTGCATACATATGCGCGTTTTGTGGCACATAAGACGTGTGGAAATTATGCGAGGCGCGTGTCAAGTGGCGCAAAACTGCAAGAAAACTTTTTGCCAAGTCGGTGGTTGCCTCCCTCCCCCCTCCTCCTACTTCTTCGTGTTTTCTTGTGCTGCTTTTCAGCTGCTTAGTTTTGCTCTCTGTGAGGCGGGGAGTGTCGATGTGTATGTCTGCAATTACATTGTGAATTAAATTGTAATGAGGCGCATGCGGCGAAAAATATGAAAATGAGACCGAAATGAATTCTCCGACTTTGCGCACAAATGGCAATTAACAGTTATGTTTGCTGTTCCAACACGTTGCAGACAGTTTTAATGAAGGCCAAGTCGTGGCAAGTCGAGGGAGAAAATGAAGACGAGAACGTCGCCGCCAGAACTATTTTTGGGCGACGCGACTTCGAACTTCGGAGGCCAAGACAAGGGGAGTCTTGAAAACAGGAAGTTACTTTTCCATTAAAGACTTTACACTTCACTCAAAATGCAGGGATAAAATTTAATTTAAATTGGTCATCAACTTAAGGGAATTATAAGTATACTTAAAATAAATTAAGTCTTGTAAAAATTTACAGACTTACAGATTTCTTAAGATAGAACCAAATACCTTCTTTAAGCTCCATTTTATACTTTCTTATTTAAGAAACTACTTTTAATTTTCACAGTGTGTAGCAACCAGAGCTAATGTAGTCCAAGTAATAAACTCCCCTCACGCCCAATTGGTCATCAACGGAAGTTCGAGTCATTTAAATCCAATAATTGCAACTTTGATCTCGATTACTTAAACCATTTAATGCTCAATTTAAGGGAAATTATCAATTATCAGATAGAAAAATGTAACTATTGTGATTAAATTTAATGAAAATTACCAATTCCAGTGTCTTTAAGCTACCCATACTATACTATTTTTACCTCAGCACTTTTCCTGCTCTCCAGATTGGATTGGTAATCCAAATTTCATTGCACGTACCAAGAAATAAGCATAAGATACATTTTACAAAAGTGTCCACAAAATTTGTGCCGAGAAAAAACGTGAGTTTCCAGCAGCCTGTGTGTCGTGTCTGGGGTGCGGGGAAATGCAGCGCGAAAATGCCGCAAAACGATCAGCATTAGCTGCTGCCGCCCCCTGTTGCCACCCACTTGATGGACGCAATTTTGCTGCAAAAAGGGGGCAGGAAAGGGTATGAAAAAGAAGTACCACCAGCAGCAGCACCACCACGAGGCAAATGCAGAGAAGAAGAGCGCATTTAAATGACCGTTTTGTCGCAGCTCCTAATGACAACCACTTGCGGCTGTCAAATGCAACCCTGGCCACGCAGGGTTGTAATATTTTATGGTCGAAAGGACCCCGAGAGGAGAGGACTGAGTGTAAGTTTGGGTGACTTTTTATGGCCGGTGCTCGAGGAAAGTACGAAAGGATATTGCATTTTCTGTATTTAACAGAAAGGAAAGAGCATTCCCGACCTTGTATAGTTTGTATAAAACATTTTTTTTCTATGCATGTATTTTTATATATTTACAGAGCTAACCACACTTAGAACGAACTCTTTCTAGGTTCTATATGTGCCTCAAATGTGATCACTCCTGTCACGCCTTCAAGTCAAGCTAAATATAAATATTTTCTATTAACAAATCATTAATTTAATCCTTAAAAAATATTTGGTTTCGTTTAAAAAGCAATTGAAATTTTAAAAATCAGATTTTCGCATATACCAAGTACTCTATTCAAAAAACCGGCATTTACTCATGAAGGACTATGTGTACCGAGTGTACCTTAGTCGGGACCCTCGACTATACCATTCTTCTGGGTTTCCCTTTGCTTCCTGACCAACAATGGCATATGAAACCCTCACACACACACACATCCCAACAACACCCTTTTGCTCATTTGGTCTGCACCTCCTTGGGCGCATTCATAATTTCCCCATTAACCTTATTTTCCTGTTATGCACGAGTGCCCCAAACAGCGAGAAGATGGCGAGAAGAGAAAAATTGTCACCCGACGACCACCGCCCCCTTTTTGAAATGACGGTTTTCCTTACCTCCACAGCCACTCCCCTCCCCGTTCCCCGATGGATTTTAAATGAACTTTAACACGTGCAATGTCCCCTGACAGTGGAGTGGAAGCTGAAGTGAAGGGGCCCGGAGCTAAGTAATTGGTTTAGCAGAGCGCAGAGGGTTAACAGGTTCGTTTCACAGATTATCCCTGAGTTGATTTTGCAGTTAAACTAATAATAACAAAAAAAAAAACACATAAATCCATTTCAGTTGGCAACAGCAGTTGGCAAAGAGAAATGAGTTTTCCTAATGAGATATTGAGCATGATGAAATTGTAAATTGAAAAGAAAACTGTGTAAAAAAATGTCTACAAGGGTTGGACAGTTTTATATTAGGAAAAAAATCGGGAATTTTAATGTGAGATTTGAAAAAAAGGATTAAAATATGCAATCCTAAAAATAATGGATATATTTAACGTACCTAAAAATACCCTAACATTATATATTTATCTCCTACAGTTTTCTATATTTTTTCCCACAAAAAGGACATTTTATATCGAATCTGCTAGCATATTAAAATTCATAGGTATATTCAGGATATATCCTTGGGGTTGGACTACTTCCTGGCACAAGTTACAAGGTAACATGTTTCTCTCCTTTGCCTTCGTATCTCTTCCGTTCAAAGGACTCTAGAAAGAATGCTACATTTCTGAGAAAAACCTCTCTTTTTTCCTCCTTTTTGTTCCCATTTAGTGTGTGCCAAATGCTCATTTAATAACGTAATTTCTGAAGCGTGCAAAATATATTTTTAGAATTTAGTTCTTCTTCTCCGGTGAACTCCAGTGTCTCAACTCGACGTTTTCTCCATCTGCTGCCGGAAACTTTTTCTGCTTCATCTTCCACAAACAAAAAGCCTGGCATGGCAGCAGATACATACATATGTACCTCTCACTGCTCTATGTACCAGGGTACACCATATAAATAGACAACTATATGTGCATGCTTATATCCGTCGCCAACCTACGTGAGCACGATGAAGAAGTCGCCCAACTTTTGGGGCCAAAAAGAAAAAAATTATAAAAAAAAGAAATGGAAAAGAAACGAAATTTGCATATGCAACGTAACTCCTCACGGCGATCATCATGGTGACGATGATGATGATGGTGATGACGACGATGTCGCACATCGAGGACACACACAGGACACTGGAAATAGCTGCTGGCAGCAGGCATCCCTCACCCCCACTTATTCCAGCACTGAAAGCTTCGCCACTTTTATGCAAATAATGTCTTCCAGGAATTTTTGTTATTTATAGTTAAGATAGCAAAACGTGTGGATGTCTGGATATATCTCAGAAAGTGTGTGCATTAGAAGGCTATAGTATGTCTCCTTTCCGCACACACACACACACGCCCTGTGTCCAGGTTATTGCTTCATTTCTCCGGCAAAACTTCTTCACCTGCCAAAAGTGGATACTTTCGAAGGATGGCAAAAAGGTTTGCTGATGAGTTCGGGCGACGCTGCAGCGACGTTGGGCGAATTTTCAAATGTCAAACTTTAACATAATAACCCCAACTATCTGGGTGGCCATACCATTGGCAGTATAGTCTGGCAGTCAAATTACATTTTTGAGCTCATAAAAATGTTGTCATTAAAGTTTTTGGCAGTTGACTTCGATACATTTGACTTCCCTTTTGCATCATGTGTGCGAGTATGTCTTTCACTCTCTTCCTGTTTCCTCTCCTGTGTCATAATTTAAATTGACATTCTGCTGTAGTCTTAATTTCGTTACAATGAATGTCGCACAAAGTCACACTGCCAATTCCCTTGAGTCCTTTCTGTGACAGACATTGGCTACATGTCGAATAAATTTGATTATAGGTAAGCGAGTATTCCAATAAATATGAAAATTGTATTTCTTGAGTGCGTAAAAAAACAATCTGCTCGGTATGAGATGGGGAATGTCGAGATATGTATTTTGATAAGAAGAAGCAACTTTACATAAATATCGAAAGTTATTGATAAACCCTTAAACATTTTGAAACTATCGAAAAATAAGATTTTTATTTGTAATTCTTTTCCAAGAACTTGATACTTTGAAAATACGAATTTCTTTTTCGTTTGATCAAAAAAGCATAAATATCGATTAAATTGATAAAAACTGTCCGAAATAAATTTTTAAAGTTTATTTTTAATATTCTGCTCACATAACTAAAAAACTTTTTAAACAAAGATCACTTCATTTTAAAGATTATTAAAATTCACGAATCTTAACTTGATCAATATATCGATCTTTATTTAACTTGAAACTATCGAAACCTATTATCCGTTATTCAATTGCAGTTATTTATAAATTTTTCAATAAACGTAACACTCACCTAATTCAACGTAGAGTTTTGGTCGAATATTCTCCTGCCAGGCACTTTGATTACCAATCACGAAGACTGTCAGTAGTAGGAAGACTTGCATCCAACCGTATCCATAAAATTTGCTTAAATTATGTTTCAGAATTGTTGTTTTTACTGTTGACGTTGCCGCTGCACTTTTTAAATGCATTTTGTGGTTTTTGTTATTATTTTTCCAGAAGGTTTTGTTATTGTGGCTTGTGTTGCTGCCGTTGTTGTGCGTAATTTGGTTTGCTGAGTTGTGGAAATCGAACATTTCTATTTTGCATAAATTTACTTAAATTGTTGCTTGTTAAATTGTATTACTCTGTTGATATACTATGTGTGCTTTTCTTCTTATTTTGTTTTTTATTGTGTTTAAATGGTTTTGATTTTATTTATTTGGGTTTTGGTTTCGGTTGTTTGTGTGTGTTTTAGAGACTATTTGTAAGTTTAATTTACTGCATTTGAATTTACTGAACTGGAATCTTTAAATGGATTTTAAATATTGATTTACTCTTCTTTTATATGTTCAACAACTTTTACTGTATTTTTGTCAAATTTGTTTTTTATTATGTTAAACGTTTTTATTTATGGCGAAAGAATTGTTACGAGGGGTTGAAGTTCAATCATGGCTGCAAAGAGAAAGAAGATTATTAATTAGTTATTACATTGCATAGGGGTTTTTTTTTGTATATTACAAAATCAGGGCAGTTTAATTTCCATTGGTTAAAATTGGTTTAATATATATTCATATTACTACATACCAAAACTGAATTCTTTAATGAGAAATTATATAAAATGTGAATTAAATGTATTTTAAAGATTTAATTTAAGTTATTTTAGTATTAATTTTTCCCATACCTTCTTGATTTGCATTTTTTCAATTTAGTCAGCATAAATTATTTGCTCGATTTAATGTAGGTCTCCCCCTTTCTTGTTGCTCACCTCTCTCGCTCTTAAATCGGCTTATTGTGCAATCGTGTGTGTGCACACACACAATAAACACACTCGCACACAGGACCACGCCCTCCTATTAGTATTTTTTCTTTCTTATTTTCCATGCAGATAAGTTGAGCGACCTTCGCCCACAAATGGAAATGGAAGGCAGAAGAACTGGCAAAAAAAAAATACACATACAAGGAGAATGAATAAAGCGAGGGCAAGGCGAGATGAAAACAAATTGAAAGGTAGGAAGGAATACATAAAAATAAAGGAGAATCGGAGAACACAAGCCTACAAATACTTAGTTTACACGTGAGAAGACAGAAATTTTGATTAGTTTGAGGAAATATTTTAAGGTCACTGTAAAACTTATTTTTAAAGGTTTACAATTTTGCAGCATACTTTTAAGCACAATTTCTATCGAATTGATATCCCCAGCGATTTCTAGATATTTTGCTAAATTTGAGAAAAGAGTTTTAGAGTAGACAAACACTTAGTTTATGCAAGGAAAGTCAGGAGTTATATATTTCTAATAATAATTCAAAGAAATATTTTAAGTAATTGTAAAACAACATTACTTTTGATTTGAAGTCCCCGGAGAATACTAACTATCTTTTTAAATATACAACAAAAAATATAATCTGGGAACGCAAGCCTACAAATACTTGGTATATCCCAAAGAGGTCAGAATTTATATAACTAAAATGAATTTGAAAAGTATTTTAAGTTCAACATTTATTTTAAGATGTCAAAGTTTTGGTAGCATACCCTTAGCACTATATTTATTTATTTAAAAACCTCAGGAATATTGCTATATTTTTCTTAATGTTATTATAATTTTTACGCCCACATCTAAATAGATTTTCATGAACTGGGATTCGCATAAACCCGGCAAAGACTCGGCAAAGGAGGAAAAGGTGCCAAGTAGCGTGCACAGTTAATGAGTTTTTCAAAATACCCCGCCACCAGCAGCACGAACTCGCACCCCCCTTGCCCGTGTAGAGAAATTAAAATGTAGCACGAAAATGTACAAATCTAGAACACGAAAGGGGTTGACAGGGTGTGGCAAACAGGGTGGTCGAAACGGGGTTATTCGGTGTCATAAATCTGCCACAGGTGAACTTTGAGACGCAAGCTTTCCGGTGGGGCGGCTGTTTGGCTGTGGGTGCAGTGCAATTTGTTTTTCCAAGTCAGGTGCATCTGTGTCGGCTTCGTTCTAATTATGACATCAACAAAGCTCGAAGAAAAAACTTAAATAAAAAATCTAGGAATTTATAAAATAGCTGCAAATGAAAGCTTGTCATGTGTAAGCAGATTTATCCTGCAATTCTTTTGGTTATTTTTTATGGTAGGCAGAAAAACCTACATTAAATTTAACTTACAGTATTGTAAGCTATTAAGTATTAATATTAGTGCTTTGTTAAAAGATCTTTATATCCATCAACATTATTTTCAAGAGGGGTAATAAATGAAATGTATCCACACCGAATGCACTCTCAATTCCTATAACAAGAATGACCCAAAACGAATAAAAGGTGTAAAGATGGAAGCAGTGGGTGGTGTGTACGGGTCGAGTATCCACTTTCAACGGCCCTCCTGATGTTTTTGCTGCTGCACTTAACCGATTGTTAGTTTAGATAGATGGCAGTGTGTCTGCTTGCCGGCATAGATGTGAATATGTTTTGAGGGGACTTTAAGTGCCAGTGAGTACCATAAAGTGTTTACGCAAAATTTAACTAAAAACCTTGTCAGCGAAAAGCCATTCAATAACTAGGTACTTATCGAGAGCAGTATATGGTGATTTAAATTTAAAATGCACGTCAAAAATGTAGATGGAAAATTAATACAAATCTAAATCTACCTCTAAGTTATATATATTTTAATTATACAAATTTAATACTCAAATTTTATGCCAGAATCCTTACAAGGTATGATCCTTAAAGGTATGATTGGAAAAAAATAAAGTAATACATTTTATTTTAAAAACATTTTCCATTTGAAAATCAAGTAGGCCATGGCCTTGCATTTAATTTTAAATAGAATCAAGTAGACTGTGGATATTATTTCAGCTTTACCTTTCCAATTCATTTCTAAAAGTCTCTCATAATAATTTCTGAGCTCATAGTGAATGCACGCTCTTGGCTGTATTTTAATTTAAATATTTATCTGCTTCATTTTATTTTCCTCATCGTATATTATTTTTGTTATTTTTAGTTTACAAATTGATATCTCTTTGTCTTATTTATTGACTACAACTTTTCTTATAAGATAAAATATATACTTTTTTTTTGTCGGTTGGATTAAAAAAAAAAAATAATAGATTTAAAAAAATTTTTATTTGGAAAATTGTTCTTATTTTATTTTTTTGTTTATTTTGTCTGTATACTTTAATAACTCGTGAGGATTACCAAACGACCCCTGAAGCAAAGGGTTAGTAATAATTTAGAGCTAAACATCTGGAAACTATCTACTATTTCAGCTTTTAACCCGCTTACAAAGTGCAGACATAAAACATTTTTGGGGAAAGACATCAAAATGAGAGACGTTTCCAGACATTTAAAATTATTTTTAATTTCGGCACACTGAGGCAGCCCCGAAATTGCATTACATTGCACAAAAAATAAAGAGTTCCGAGAGTGGTTTTTTCCTTTGAAAAAGAACTATGACCTGGGTTCTTCCAATAGCTACCAAAAATCTGTGTATCTGTGTGCTTAAACAACGAAAGCAAACAACAACAACAACAGTGTCGGCGAGTGGAAGAGAGGCTGGCTGCGTCTGAGCCTGATGCATTGCCCATATTACTCAAAAATAATGCCACTTCAAAATAAAAGGAAAGAAATTACAAAAATAAAGGCCATCTCATGCATTGTTGAGTCACGACAGCCAATTACCCTATGGAAGTGCTTAACATTTGGTAAATCCCTTGAAATGACTCATTTATTGATATAAAAATTAAAGTTGTTGGAATTCTTTATTTATTTTTATTTTATTATTTTGTTTTAAGTGTTTTTATTTAAAGAATTTTTTTTAATTTATTTTGCTTTAATATTAGACCAAACTTGATTTTGACCATGAACTCTTATTTAATTTAATTTGTATTTACATGTCCTTTAGCTTTACTGTATCCCAGTTCCATTAAATTTGTTAGTTGTGTGGCCGCCATTTTGTTGCAGTCTTCGCAAAATGGCCGACGCCATTGCAAACACAACGAGGGGCGCAAAAAATCAACTCTTAATATACAAATAAATGCCGCAATTCATTTTTTGTTTTCCATTTGTATGTATTTGCTGCTGTTTATTTTTTATTTTTTGCTTTTTATAAATCGTTTTTCACATCGTTTGTCTCGGGGAAATGGAAAATATTTATGTTGCAAATCTTTTGCGGCTCGACGAGTTTTTCTTCTGGTTTTATCATCGTCCTTTTTCCTTGTTTGGGTTCGTTTTGGGTTTTTGGTTCGTGACTTGTTGTTTGCCTTGTCTGCATATCCTGCAGCGATTTGTTGTGCCTTCCCCCTTTTCTTTTTCGGGCTGCAATGGCTCCGAGGCTCCTTTATATATCCTTGTAAAAATGGGATTTGGTCTTGTCGCGCAAAAGTTCTCATTTATTAGCTTTCTTATGTGTTGTGTATGTTGTCTCTCTCTGTTTTAAAATATTTTAAAATTTTTTACACAGCGTGTGTTTGTGTGTGTGTGCGAGTGCTTGTTTGTGTCCTGGCAGCAAGACAAACAGATTTATTCGTTTAGAAAACTTTGTATCCTTATCTCGGCCCATGTGTCTTTGTTTGTGTTTCCTTGTTTTATGTTCATTTTCTGTGGGCGTCGGGCTCTGGGTACTAGAGTAAATAATCATAATGGAATTTTTAAGGCTTATGACAATTTAACATGTTGCGTGTACATATATACATATATATGTGAAAAGTATCTATCTCCGTTTCTGTTTTGGTTTGCTGCGTAAAGCTTAACCATGAATTACACCATTTTTGTTCCTTAGGTTTTCTTGTTGGGTAAATCTCAACGATTTTTTTGGTTACCCCAAATAATTGGAATTTATGGCACTCAAATATTTAAACTGCATTTTGAAATGTTGCGTGGAAAATTAAGATGTATGCCAAACATTTTAAAAAAATTTACAACGATACTTAGGGAGGATTAACAGGATACAGGAGTACATTATCATTTATTTCTCCGGAAGTGTAGACTTATCCCATAAAAAAAAAAATCTTAAGAAATTAAAAATTAAAGAATAATGCTTACATTTTAGTAAAAATGATTTTAAAAAGGATTTTTCAAGAGACGAGTTTAATTGAAAATATTTTCCTAAATTTCAAGTTCTTAAACTAAAAATCTTATTAAAATAAATGGGGTATTAAATAAAAATTCAAATGAACTAAAACCAAATTCAATATTAACCCAAGCATCTAATAAACCCAACACTTATAATATTTACATATTTTTTAGTCACAATTTCTTATTGTATTTGTGTGCAAAATCTTCGAACCTTTTACTATTAATTTCCCTTGCAAAAGTCATGTCTAATTAGCATTATCTTATCCTTAGCCCATCTCATCTGCTAATATATATTTACTCTGCAGAAGGCATAGCTCATTCCGAGCTGGTAGTTTATCGTCCTGATGGGAAAAAGCTCCGGTTCAGAGTGTTTTTGAGAGGATTTATGCTTGTTTCTTATGCGGTGTCACGTTCTCGGAATTTTTTCGCCTCAACTTGCAGCAAGCCAGAAGCAACATTTTTGGGTTGCTGGCACTGTGGTTGTGCTGTGACTTATTTTTTAGTAAATACTAGTTAGTTAGTTGGCACTAAGACTACTGAGGCTGTTGCCTCTGTTTTCCCTCGTAATTATTATTCCGATTCCGGGTTTTCTTCCTGGCAGCTGGTGCTTCCTTCTTTTCTGTGAAACGGAAGAAAATCGGGGGTTGGGAGCTCCCAAAAAAGCTTTTCTTTACTTTTGCCGCATTCTGTTTGGCCTGGATTAGCATAATGCTATTTATTGTTGTACTTTTCTTGTTGCCAGCTCTCATTGTTGTTGGCTCTCCAGCGTTCAGTTAATGTTGCCCGAGCCACTTGAATTTCATTCTATTGTGGTGGCTCAAGTTTTTGCAACTTTTCGTCCCTTCCATCTGTCCATTTTTGGGGCAATACTTTGTGCATCAGCAGCAGCAGCAGCAGCATTTTCTTGTACTATGAATTTCCTGCTCATATTTGTTTGTTTTTTGTTTTTATTTGCTTGTTATAAGTTCGTTGCTTGACGCTGATTTCTCCTCCAGTCGATTCATTATTAATTTTTCCTCTGCAGATCATACTTTTCAAACATGCAAATTGATGCCCTCGCAGTCAACAAATTTTCCGGGGTAAACAAAAAAAATTGTAAGAAAACTTAACACCACCGAAGAAGGAGTCCTTCGAATATTATTCAAAGCTGTAAGCATGGAAACCAATTTCAAAATTGTTAAACTGAAACGTGGATAAGCAAAAGTTCTGCAGTTTGAGTGGCCAAGAGGTTATTCTTCATTTTATAAGCATTATTTATTGTGTTGATATACCGAATTTCTAATAAACTGGAAGCCATGAAAATGCAGAATTTAATAAAGTAAAAATGTAAATAAAATGCAAGGGATTTGTATATGGAAAAAATTAATAAAATTATCCCTTGGAAAAGCATAATTAAGTTGATA
Source organism: Drosophila seguyi (assembly GCA_008042675.1). Classification (NCBI taxonomy): domain Eukaryota; kingdom Metazoa; phylum Arthropoda; class Insecta; order Diptera; family Drosophilidae; genus Drosophila; species Drosophila seguyi. The sequence continues at coordinate 135,283 of VNJU01009374.1, read as the reverse complement.
CAAATCAAGTCGAATAACTTAAGCAAAAAATTAAATTAAAAATATTTAATATTAATTATGTACATTGAGATAAGAATTTTATAATTTTTCAAACTTTATCAGCAGGAAGTAAATCCTTGTATACCTATCATATTATTGACATTTCTCCTTCTGGATAATTAATTCACATTTCCATTTCCCCTTTCCGTTTTTGAGCGTGGCTGTGTAAGAAATTGTTGTACAAATATTTTCCCATAAATATTTTCCACGTCACGTCTGCGCACTGTCACATTTCCCCCCCGCACCACACGCATTTCCCCCCGCTCCATGTTGACAAGCATTTAGTACGTGTTAGAGCCCGGCCAAAGGGCTTAACGCATTCTCCCCCCAACCACCAACGAAAACCCAGTCAAAAATGTGGCACTTTGATTCCATGATTTATGGGCTTCAAGTACAGGGAAATACAACTTCAGCTCTCGGGCTCACTCGGCTCTCAGCTCTTTTGCATTTGATAATCCCCCGAAATTTTTGCGTATGCCCAGTGACAGACAATTTGACTTGGGCAGCTTTTTTCGGCAGCTTGTTTACTTTCCGCTTAAACTCGGTCATAAACAATGAAGCTGAGAATTGTAATCCCCCAAAGTCATAAGGGGGTGATATATATATCACAGGATTTGAGGGGTAATATAAAACAAAACGTTGAAAGGAATATTCATTCTGATAAAATTCTTTGAAAGAAATTCGATTCAAATTTAAATTTAAACGTTTAGTCATCTCAGTCTTCTGGAGTTTCAATAAACAAAGTGTTCACTGCTTGAATTTGTAAGAAAATCAAAAGAAAGAAAACTATTATGAAACCCATTAAATATTCTTTACAAAAACCCAAAAATCAACCCACGCAAGTCTTCCCTAAGACGAAACGTGACTGAAAAATGATGCTGACTGCCAGCCCCGTCGTCCCGTTGACATTTACAAAGCGCTGAAAAGTTAACCATTAACAATAACCAGAAAAACACAATCAATCAGGTCCGTTTATATGGTTAGGTTTCCGCCGGACCTTATCAAGTGTATCAAGTGGAGACGCCAGCCATAAAATATTAATGGAGTTCCCCAAAACTAAACTCAGTTTTTCGTAAAGAGATTTTTGGACCAGATTTACGCTCACATCATTTTTATGTTTTCCACAAATTAGTGGGATGTTTAACCTGGTCAGAGAGGAGGAGGACACCATAAGAAAGAAGTACTTGAAAATTCAAGAAGCGTACTAAATGTATTTACGATCTCCGCAATCAATTGTGGACATTTTGTGGGCAGCCAATGGAGGTCATCAATTAAGGGCAATAAAATCCATAACCTTAACAGCACCAAGATACTGCAAATAAGGGAAAAATTCAAAAAGAAAACTAAGGGGAACACATATAAATTAAATAATAAGACAAGCCGCCTTCAGAAAGTAACCAGAGAGTAAACAATTTTCATAACGACCTCGACAGGGGCGTGACTATAGGTGAGGGTGAGTTAGGTAAACAGAGTGTCACATCATAAATGTCACGGACACATTTTGATACTCTCCCTTTTTTGCCAACTGCAACCATAAATTTTTATTTCGCTCTTCAAGAGTTCAAACAGCAACAAACAAATAATAAAAACTGGCAGAAGCGAAAATGTTGAGCAGGGTCAATGGAATCAGAGAAGAGGTCGTTGGATATATATTTTATTTCCTTATTTTCCTTCACTCAGAGGTTGCACGAACTGTCCCTCCGCCCTGTGGCGGCGCCCCATCTCGACGGGAGAAAAACTCATAAATCACTTAATCACATAATTAGAATGTAGGGAGAACGAAAAAAAATTGATTTACGAGATTTTGAATGCGAATTATTGTGCGAGTCGTCGTCGCGTGCTTGGGATTATTTACTAGCTTTCAACCCCAAAAACTCCACCATGAGATTGCATAATAGTTGTGTTGTTTTGCGTTCATTATATGGAATGCAAATTGGCAACTCATGCCACCGAAAAGCGGGTTTGCCGCCACAAAGCACAGAGACCCGCCCCAGCGACGATTGTGCGAGAGGGAAATGCAAATTGATGGATGGTGGATGCAACGCTGAATGCGGAATCCACATTTTCCCAAGGGATGAAATCACTGGAGGTGGAGCGAAAGAGGTAAAGGGGTGTGATTGTTGAAGTACGAATCAAATTTCAAGGTGATTTGAAAAACGTTGGTGATGATATTACTACAAGGAAAGGTTTAGATACTTTAACAATTAATTGCAATTGAAGAAATGTAAACAATTTATTAAAATGAATAAACAGAATCAAAACAGAATAAAAATTTATTTAAATTAATGAACAGAATCATTTAATGATTGTAATCAATTTTTTAATTTATTTGTACGGAACAATCCCACACTAAAATAATGATGTAAAGTCGGAATAGCTGCCTAAAATTACCAAGAAAGAGTTCAATGAAAAATGTACACTTTTTCAGAAGCAACTTAAAAGTTTTAACGTACAAATACTACCGCAATTTATGTAAATTAAATCAATAGACTCCATTATTTATTTATCAAAAAGTTCTTAGACCAACTTACAAAATTTTAGGTACAATTTTCCCCGACTTTCCTTTCGACTTTAATAAAACAAAACAGCAAACTCAAAAAAAAATACTATCCCTACCTAGAAAACTCATTATATTTTCACAAGATCCACTGACCTCGATAAGACTAGTGAAAATAAATAAAATGGGACATACTATCCCAACCAATCGAAAGGACATCACTCAAAAGGATGATAACGCCGCAGATGATGGCACGTGCTTATATTATTGCAAATATTCCTGCCTGCCTTCCTGGCTGGCAGATCCTGTGTCGCAATCGAAAAATTCAGCGGCGAGAAGCAACATCAACATGAATTTCCACAACTTTTTTCGGGGGGCTGTCAAAAGTCAAAGTAAGCTGACAGACGGCAAAATAGAAGGCGAGTGCGAGTGGGAAATAAATAAGACCCAAAAGGTTTGAGGTACGTGACACCGCCGATTGCCTGCACAGCTCACCACTTGCCTGGCCTGGTCACCACCCTTGGCTCGGTTGTATCCTGCATCCCTTTAATCTCGTTTGACTCGAGGGCTTTGCAAACAGTTGACATCGATAGAAGTTTTCCTTTTTCATTTTACGCTCTAAAGATCATTTCCAGGGGTTGGTAGGTTGGTTGGTGTGCTTGTCATAATCGTTTACGGCAACCGGTTGTCCCAGTCCGGTTGGTCTGGTCACTGCCTCATTGGGAATGTTCATTTACACCCTGGCCTTGGTCTTTTTTTAAGACCAATATTTTATTTTAAATATTCAAACAGTCCATCCTAATGAAGAAAGTAATTTATGGATTTTTTTCTTTCTTTCTTTTAATTAGGAGCTGTTATATATCAAAAGGATACTAAGTCTTGAGTTATTTTATGAAAACAGTAATATATTGAAAGAGTAGTATATTATATAGTATAAAATAACTCAATACTTAGTACAGATTTGGTTGGACCTTCTGATATTATGAATAACTTTCTGGAAACCAACAAATGTTCTGTGTTTAAGTATAACATAAACGTTGAGCATTTTGTATAAATCCATATTATTATTATTAATACAATACCAACAATAAAAAAATATTCTAATTTGTGACATATTTATGGGCTTATTAATTTCGAACAACGTTTTCTTTAATATTTACATAACTAATAAAGATGCCAACTCATAAATGTAAAAACTATCCTTAACCATTGGATTATTTAATATAAAAAATACAAAATAATATAGAAACGACACCTTGATAGGAAATTTATTATTAAATAATTAATAAATAACATTTGAGGGTCTCTAAAATGGTATAATTATGTATTTAAGCTTGCTTTTATTGAATATTACCACAAATAGTAACAAAATCCCTTACCCCTAGTTCATCGTCCTTTTCTGGACTATTTTCCTGTTGTGTTGTTAATTCCTTTTCGGGCTGTCCAATTTCAAGGCGTTCCTGGCACGCACACACGCATGCCTCGCCCACTCTTGCGCATTTTCTTTCCTTCTCTCTCTATCTATCTCTCTCTCTCTCTCTCTCTGTATTCTATTTCCTTGGCCCCTCTATGTCCCCCCCTCCTGTTAACACTGTGTTTTTTTATTGCATCATAAATTTAATATTTTTATGTAATGTTTGTATAACAGTACACGCTTTTACTACCCTCCTTGTGGCATGGCCATGTCCTTGCACCCTTCGCAACCATTCCCCTATTTTGGGTCCAAACACACAAAAACGGAAAAATTCACAACATGCAAGAAGCGCGCGCCCTTGGCTTTTCCTCTCCCTACACCGCCCTACGCAAACAGGCAAACCACCCGCCTTGGAAAAATGTTTGCTCCTTGAAAGTGTCGCCAGCGCGTGCCATGGGATTTTTTTTTCGCTTTTGTTTTTGCAAAAATCTGACTGCGAAATAAGTGGGAGGTTGGGGTTTGGGATTCGGAGAAAATTTCCTGTTGTCATTTCTTGAATGTTTGAGTTTTTGTTTGCACCTCCACACACAAGTCCTAGTCCTTGTCGCTGTCTTGAAGCCCAATCAAAAAATCTGACTTTCCTCAGACAGCCAAGAAAAAAATCTTTCAAAATCGTCGTGTGTCAGTCGTCAGTGTGAAAGATGAAAAAATGCAAATAAATTCCGAGTTTTTGGCAAGTCACATTCGGAATTAATGAGATTTGGTAGAGTGGAAACAACTTTCAATAAGAATTTAATAAGAAAATTATTAAAATCGTTGTATATTATACTATTAATATTTTATCTTCCTTAAAGAAAGTTCCCTTATTATATTTATATCTAAATCGTTCATTTACCATTTATCAGAGATACCCTAAAAATATCTTTACTTAGGCCCCATCAGTATTGTCATCAAAATATTTACCTGCAAAGAGAAAGAGAGAAAAAGTTGCTAAATTAAATTAAATAACAATCAAGCCGGTGAGAATAAGTGTGTACACTCAAGAATAAATAAATTTTATTTTTTCGGGAACTGCGAAGCGCATCAAGTCGAGCCTGATATTGCAATTTCCCTAATGGCTCACGCAGAACCTTTAAAAAGAAATTACCCATCATATTTACTTAGGATATGGGATGAACGCCAAGAAAGGAAAAGAAAAGCGAAGGAAGGAAAACCCATCACAAAGCCTCGCCTCTTGTCGCACACAACTCGCATACGAAATTACGAATTCCCACGGCATATTCATCCCGAATGACAGGCCAAAGCAAATGTGCCGCCAAACACTCTTCTCGTCGTCGTCAAGCCATCAAAGTGAAAGACGACACCCTCTCTTTCAACCAAAACCAGAGCCAATCGAACTAAGCCAAACCAAATCGAAACCACCCAACAAAAACCATAGATAGTACAGTGGTTGTTCTTCAATTGGCAATAAAATAATATAAAGTTGATCACAAAACATTTATCAATTTAGATGAAAAACTGTAATAAGTATAGAAAACTATAAAGACTATTGGTTTAAGATATTTTTGAGCCAAATGCATTTAGAATATAGTACCCAGGTTTAGAAATCCCTTTAAAATGTGCATAAAACTATGCTACAAACTATAACTTAGTTAAAAATAATTGTAGCTGAATATTAACAATTATGTATCAGTAAGGCAATACTATGAAACAGTAGATTAATCTATAAATAAGTGCCTTAAAAAAATTAATATGGTACGTTAAACCTTTTATTGCATACTTTTAGACACATTCTTTAAACGATTTTAAACAGTTAAAATTTCTTGATTTCTTGATTAATAAGTTTTACAGCTATAAGATTTATTAATTTTTGAAATAAATATATATATTAAACGTATTTATTATTTCAGTATATAAAATACATGTTTAAAGAAATTAAAAATAAATATACATTTCACCAGAAATCACCAAATTGCCGATTTGAATCCCGCTTTTTCCAACCCACCATCCTAAATCCAACTCAACCATCCGCCATTAGCGATACGCCAACAACAATAAAGAGAAATCAATAAATCACGTGGAAAAAAAGGACAAAAAGGAAAAACACAAAAATCGAATGTGCCGCCTCTGCCTCTAAATGATCGAATGTAATGTCCCAGAGCCACTCGCAGTGTCGATAAAAAAAAAAAACAGGGAGAAGCGGGAAGGTGAACGAAATCAATTTCAATAAATTCCGACAAACAAAGCCAAGAATTATGTGCTCGTGTGTAAGCGAGTGTTATCTGACAGAGGAGTCGAAGACGCAGAAGGGTTTCTTCAAGGAGCCGGGGTAAGGTTGACCACCGACAAAAGCCTCTTAGTATGCAAATCGAGACTTTGGGCTACATTAAGTGAGTGAATCATACTCGGCGCTCTTCTGGCAGAAGCAGCATCTCAAGATGCCGATAATTTATGCTGTAATAATTAAGCAGCAGCAGCCAGAGAGACCCAAGCCAAATGACAGCCAGCTGTCGTGGGGAAGATATGGGGGCATATCTCGACGGAAATGTGGCCGGTGGTCGCACACACATCCGCACACTCGCACACTCCCGAATAATACATATTACAGGCGGCACCATGCCGAGCTGCAGCAGCAGGAGATAAGCCCAGCGGTGTAGGAGGGGGTGTGGCATCAACCACACATTGTCAGCTGATGACATAACCAAAAGCCAGGGAAACTTTGGGTAAAAAGGGAAGAGGATTTTAGAGCAGCACTAAAGGAAAGATAAAAGGAATTTAAATTTGCTAAAACAATTAAGTACAAAAATAGATATATATATTCCTTGTCCTATTAAGTATTCCTTTTTAAGCTCCATTTATAGTCAATGAAAGGGGACTTTTTCATACTTGCTTTACTATTTATTCAATCATCGACTTCGGTTACATAAAAAAGTAATAAAGAAATAATTTTCCTGTTTAGTTTTTCCCTTTCTCCCTGTCTATTTAAATGGTAAATTGGTTATCCTGGCAACTTTTAGTTTGTAATATATATGTTTTTATAAAGCTTCTTTTTATTATAAACTTTTCTTGATTCCAACGAGATAAAATGAGTGAAAACAATTTGACTGATGACGACTACGAGCTACTCCTACTACTACTTCTGGTACTCCTACTACTCCTGCTGAGGAAATTTCATTTGTGTGGCTGAAAAGTTGACTTGATGCACTTAGTTGTTGCACTTGCAATTGAAATTTAGCAACAAGACGACAACCAACTGAGAGCAGGTCGGCGAAGAGACCCCGCATTGTCTCTGGGAATTGAATTGAGCTGAGTGACTGCATGAGTGACTCGAGTGTCAGATGCCAGGGCTTTGATTGATGAAGATGAAGACATTTTCCGTTTGGCCGGCGACGACGACGACGACAACGGCGGCACAATTTGCTTGGCCCCCCCGCCGCCTGCTCCGATGAAGAACAATCCTGGCCTGGAGAGACAGATGCAACAGCAACAGCCGCAGACGCAGCGGACTGCACTTGACCAGTGGACCACCGCCATGGTATGTGCCACAGCTATGACCCTCCCATAGTCTCCAGTCCTGCCATTCCTTTGCCTGCCGGTCCAGTATAGCCACCGTTTTCTCCCATCAAAGGCCAGCGGAGCTGTCAACGTGGCCTGACCCCGTCCTCGTTTTCATTAAGTCCCCGAAATGCAATGCAATGATAGGAGTAATAGTAGGAGCACAGTGGTTCTAGAAACCAACTTTCTAAAAAATTATAACTAACATCAATATAAGCTATGTTTTGTATGTACAATTATTACGTTTTTGTATATAATTGTTCTTTAAAAAATGTTTTGGAATTACTTATTATTGATTACCATAAAAAGTCTAGTAGATCTAGACATCCCTAAATTAACAAGTTCGAAAAAATACTGGGTGATAAATTTTTAACTTTCGAGAAAATAAAAAGCGCGACCACACTTTTAAATACCTCATCTCACACCTCTTTGAACCACTGTGGAAAATTGACTGTCAGCGGTCTGCACCACCTTTTGGCCCCACAAAACTTCACAACAGAGAACATTGACAACAACCAACACACACACACACAGAGCAAACGTTGGTTGCATCAACTAAGATGCCATTAACGGTGGTCCGCCCGCTCATTACCAGAGTCCGGATCCAAGAAGTCTGGCCGCAGTTCAAATGAATTTAATTGAAATTTCAAACTTGTCAAGCAGATACATCTCACCAATACACTGAACCCAGCACAAAAAACTGAGATCCTTTAAAAAATAAAAAAAACAGAGTTCTTAGAGAAAGTCAGAGTTTTATTATTATAATTTCAAAATATATAATAATCAAATCAACCCCAAAAATATATAATAACTTAAAAGAATAATTTGTTTAACATTGAAATATATACAAAATATATAATATTTCTTTCTGTGTAGCGAATTTCTAGACTGATACTACGAGGAATGCAATCGCAGGCGTGGTGGGGGTCTTTGGGAAGTGACGGAATAAGGCGTTTTTGGGGGATGAAATTGAAAAGCCGCATCCGGGGCAGTCAAGTGCTGCGAAATGTGAAAAAGTAAATAAGTTTTCGGCGCCGTTGCACTTTTAATGTTTTCCTGGCAACATCTGGCCAAGACTTCCACTTCCACTTCCACTGTCCTCCTGGCCACTCCTCACCCCGCTCATCAACCCCTTCAACGCAGAAGTGTCATCCAGTGTACGTAACTTTTTAAAAGAAAAGTTTCCCATTTGCCGAGGCTTGTCGTCCTTTCCTTTGGCTTTCCTTCTACTTTTCTGATTTTTTTAACCCCTACCTTTCAAAGCTGAACTTTTTTTTCTATACTTTCTTTTTTATTAAGTAGCTAATCTCAAAATTTTTGTGGGACTTTCTATACCATTTTTGGAGTTGACCTAATAGGCAGGACAGTATTTTTTATATAATTTTAATGTTAAACAATAATTTTCATTTTTTTAATAGGAACATGTCTTTTAGGTCCTTTAATAAAAATTTCCTTATCATTTACGCCTTAGAAAATCATTGAATTCAAATATTAACTAATAAAACCAATTCATCTATTTCAAAAAATTTCTTAGTGTTGATAAAAAAAAAAATAGGGTTAAAGATATTTAATAATTACATATATTTATCAGCTTCACAGGTTGTTACATTTTATCTGATGTTATTTATTACGTTCTAATTACGATATCAAATATCTTTCAAAATTTTACTGCACACTGATTGACATTTCTATAAAAAGACCTTTAAGCCTGCGTTGTTGTTCTTGGCCAATTGGCAAAGAACAATTTATTGTTATTAGATTTTGCCAGGACAACATTTGGCGACCCTAATGGTCCAGTACATTGGCACAACATGTGTCGCATCCAAACCTATTTGCCCAAATACACACCGAAAGACCGGGAGGAAAGGCTCACATCTGGAAGCATTTAAGTGTTAATTTTATAACTTTTGCTCAACAAATTGTTCCCCCATTAGATGAGCAGGCAAGAAGAAAAAACTACCACAAGCCGGTGCAGGATATTCGGGCGGAATTTGGCAGGCCACCCAAAGACGGAATTTACATTTTCAATTTAAATTTGAATTTCAATTTTAATTGAGATGAAATAGACCAAATGAAGCTCAACTCTCTCCCCCCATTCTCATATTTTATTTATGCACACAATTTTCCATCTTGGCGCTTTGCCTCTCAGCCTTAACCCAATTATGCTCAAATTACCAAGCGCAAGCAACGGACGCTCATGGGTTAAATGCGGTGGCGCTGCCCCAGGCTAACCAACACATAAAAAACAGAAAAAAAGAAAAGGCAACGTTGGAAAAGAAAATTCCCTGCAACGATTCCAAAAAAGTTCAATTTGCAGCTGTCGCAACTTTCAGCGTTGAGTGCACTTTAACCGTAGAGAACCCGAACCCGAATTTCCTTCCTTTTTGGGGGTTGTTTCACTACGCTCATCATGCAAATGAGGGTATTGCATTAAGGGGAATATATATATTTTTCGGGGGTAAGGTCCTTGTTTTTGTGTATGTTCGCTGTTAATGATGCTTGTGGCAAATAATCACGCATGTTTTTCATTTCGAAAAGAGGTCTACAACCTTTTTGCATTGCTCATTTGCGAGCTTGAGCCGTTTCAAGGCTTGTATCCTTGAAGTCACATTTTTTTTAAACTTTTAAATATAAGGTTTTATGAAGAGTTTTTTTTCATTTTTAGTTCTATGTATAAGGAACTTACGATTTTAATAAGCGAACCTATACTGAATGCTTCTTAAAAGTTAATGTTTCTTCAAAGAGTTCAACTAAAATTCCCAAGTACAATTTCGGTGACTAAAAGTTGTTTGCAAAATTTCATAAATTTAATTTCATGCATAAATTTTTCTCTTTATATATCTCACGTATAATATTCTACTGAAAATAGCTTTTTAAATATCAACAGCGATTAAAAATAATATATAATCGCTTCACCAATAACCTGCTAATATAATCGTAAACATAAAAATTCGACTCCGGATAAAGCGAACGTGCGGGTAAAAGGATTTTTCATAATTCACACCACCCATAATTTATAATATCAATAAATGTGGAAGAAAAATCGCGGACGAAAAATAATAAACCAAGTATAAAGCAAACTCCATGAAAATTGTATGCAAATAAGAGGCGAATGCAAAATATGTGCATATATATATATATACGTATAAATGGATGCGGTAAAAAATGGCAAACATTGAATTTTTAATTGCTGGAAATTTGTGTTCTTTGGTTTTTATGGTTTTAATGCCAAATTCGCTGGGTGTCTGTGTTTATACGGTTGCAAATAAGTATATGTGTTTGTCCATTTGCGTTTATTTATTTTGAGCCTTTTTATCGCAGTTTCGCCACGCGCCAGACCCAGACCCAGACCCGGGGATCCCAGACCCCCTTTTCCCATTCAAATTATTAACTGCTTTTTATACGAACTTCGTTTTTCACTATTACCGTTTTTGCTGTCATGGAAAATGTATACTTGTTTGTATGCATTTCTGCTATTTTTCGTAATAACTAAATTCTTCACGTTAAAAATTCCATGAGCAAATAGAAATCAAGAATTTTAATGAAAAATTGTTCAACACTTTGTTTCTGTGAATAATAAATCAATGCCTTTAGAGAAAAAGGTAAAACTTAATTGCGGCATTTATGCAATCTGCTTTTATATTTTAATTAAAAATTATATATTTAAATATAGCGTATATAAATAAATAATAAAGGAGACCATACCCTATAAACAAAAGCATGAACAAATTGTAATTTCCACTTGATGTGGTTTTCACTGTGCCCCATAGCATTGGGGATTGAAATCCTCTGGGTTTCCCTCTCCAGGCCAATGTAATTTGTCAATTGAATTTATTTTTGTTTCTATGTTATTGGGTTTAATTAGAGATTCAAACCATTTAAATAATTTATAGAAACATGTACGCAATATTTATAATGTACACTCTTATGTAAATTTGATCAGATTTCGTTTTTAGACTTTTATGAACCTCAGCCATTAATTAATTTGATTTAAATATTTAAAAGCGCACTTTATTTACGCGCTTTTTCTAAACTGCAGTGAAGTAGGTATATTTTTATTAATATAAATTTATAATTGCTAAACATGAACTAAAGCGCACTGATAATATTAAACAGGTTTATTGAAAGTAAGCCATAGAAAAACTGTAGCCACTCCTTTTGTTGTTTGCTCACTTGTTCAATTAACTTTTCACACGCGACTGGGCTTTCCAAAAAGGTTAAAGGGGCAAGGGAATGAGGGAATTAGGGCCAAAAGGGAAAAGCTATTTAATGCAAAAAATTTTAATTATAATTTAATTAAAAACTTAATCACATTTTCAGTGCTTTTATTGTCGGAGACATTTTTTATATTTATGGGAAAACTAGTAGTGCAATTTTATTGTCCCGCTCAATAACACATTGTTTATTATCATATTTTTTATCCGGGCAGTAAACTAAACTTATTATCAGAACATATACATAAACCAAATACACACAACTATTAATAATTGTATTCCATAATTGTTGCCCTTATTGTTTTTATTTTCGGTACTTAATTATTGAATTATTTGGGGCGTGCAAAAAAATTATCAGATTAAACAAGAAGCATATCAAGAGGATAAAGGAAAATTACACAATTAATACTAACATAATACCAAATATATACAATATATTTAAGAAGTTTACCAAAATAATTAACAAAATATTTTTCTATTTAATTAAACCAAATCCATTTGCCCCGCCAATCCTAAAAGTTTATACAAATCCAAGCGGGGAGCGGTCCCTGACTTGAGTGTCAATGATAGCGTCATTAAATCAATCATTTTTGGTCAGTCAGCCACTTGCGGACTTAATTTGGTCAACACGGCAGGTGACGAATATTTTATTTTCTTTTTTTTTACGTCTACATGGTCTGTTTGTTTTTTTTTCTCTGCGCTTCAAATTTATTGGTGTTTGTTCTGCTTTGTTGTTTACCCGAAATTCGTTTTATTTTGTTTGCGCCGTATTTTATATTAGCGAAGTTGACATAGAAGAATGATGATAATCAAATAAATGGTATATGGCAAGATTTTTATAACCTTGAAATAATCAATATAGTCCTTGGGCGTGTATCTGTACGCGTGTCCTTTCTATGTGACTTACTTTCCTAATTAAGGTTGCATATTGAATTCCTGTTGATAATCTTAATTGGAAATCATAATTATCTTATAAAAATGTAATTAATATTAAACAATAATATCAGCATGTCTTAGGAATATTGTATCTTAATATTTTACTTATTTGTTGCTTGAAATACATTGATTTTTATATGCTCAACATGCTGTTCATGTATCAAGCTTAATGCTAAAAGCAAACAAAGCTAAATATATAGATGTATATAAATAGAGGTAAACTAACTAGTACATCTTGATTAATATAGAACACCATTGTTATTTCTGGGATTGTTCTGTGGGAGTTTTGCGCTATAAATTCTGGTAAAAGTAACTGTAACTGCAAAGCGTATTATTCAGATTGCAAAAGCAGCAGGATAGAAAAGCATGAGATACCAATAGACACTTGAAAAAATAGTCTTCTTTTGGCGCAAACCAAGGCGTCAAGGAAATAAGGTCCTAATACATATTTGTCCATCTTATTCAGTTATCATTAAGATTGCTTCTTTCATAAGTATTTAATATTTGGTATATATTACGTAAAAAAATTAGAATTTCATTTATTATAATAATGATTATCTTTGAAGAAAATAAAAAAATTAACATGTTCTTGATTTTTAGGCTACAAAAAATACAAATAATCATTATTTCGGTCCCTTATAATAATTAATTTCCTTAATAAATTATGTACATGTTTTTGTAATACTTTCCAACTGACTTGTATGGCTTAAAATATAACTTTATATTTTTTTTTTTTACATTTTATTTAATTTATTTATACGCAATTATAGTTATTTCCCCAATGCACGCCTAGAAAACAAGCTAACGGGATTTAGGCCGTAAAATAATTCATGAATTTATTGAAATTTATTAGCATAAGGATGAGGCTTTGTTGTGCGGAGAGTGGGGATGTTGGATAAACTAGAAAAAGTATCTCGGGGAAGCCAACTTCTTCTTTGTTGCCCTGCTACTGCCAACTTACTGTCTGGCCGAGATGAAATCGTAGAAATTGAATAGAATTGGTTCAGGGTGGGGGCAAATGGCAAACGATATGCGTATCAATGGATAAGAAAACGAGGCAAAAAAAGTATCGACAGACAATAGCAAAAAGCAGAGCAACGCCAGACAACTTATACAAATACCAAACATAGCAAAAAACAAAAAAAAAAGAATATAAGACCAGAATGAGCCAACAAAATACCCAACCAACCAGTTAGATAACGGAAAGGAAAAAGGCAAACAGTGCCCGGGCTTTTTTTACATAACTACATAAAAAAATAAAATTAAAACAATGTTTTGTATTGTATTTAATTTTTAAAATATATATTATATTATTACAGGTGTTCTAGTTTATTCCAAAAACCTCCATTTTAATCAATATTTTTCGAGGTGTTATTTATTCTTTGTAGAAACTTGATGTTCTTTTTTCAATAAATAAATAAAAAATATATAAAAGTGTGAAAATTTATTGTTGTCTGTGCTGGACAATTTGATAAATTAAATTTATGGTTCCTACATATGCTCTTTTTTGGCATTTTACCAACTGAAATTGCAATTATTTTCACATTGCTGGTTTTTTGTGACTTCTTTTTGGATGGTTGCAGCTCAATGTACGTCTTTTGCCCGTTTAATCGATCTACAGGCTGGTCCGTTCATCCAATATCATGGATAGTGATAACTTACAGCACGACTTTGGCTTTCCTAGTTTTCGATGTGGATTTCCACCTCCCACTGAGCTCAACACCACCCGCACATTCGACTTAAGTGTAACTTTTCCTTCCAAGGCGATGCCCATTGTTGCTGTTGTTGTTGCGCTTTTCCTTGGGTCTTTCTTTCTATATAAGTATTTGTGTATCTTAAACGCGTTTCGTTGTATCTACTTAAGGCAGCTTAAATATTTGTGTAACATAATACAAAACATACGGGCTTCTTTGGTTATACTTAGATACATTGCTAAGATACTACATTAGCTGGGAGCAAGGAGGAGGCTTAAAGGCAGAAGTCCCGGGCTGGGCTTAACCACAGTCGAGACGCAAACAGGAATTGCACCATGGGAATGTAATTATTATTTCTGAATTAGTTACAGGTAATTAGAAATTATTAAATAAAGAATATAATGTTTTATAGCCAATGAAATTTTATTTTCTATGCAATATAATATTTTAAACTCTATATATTAAGAAATTTAATCTCTGTGAAAACTTTAAATCAAAATCTATAAATTGATGTAAATTAAAACTGGAAAATAATACCATTAGCCTAATCGCAACGGATTAGTTTATCGGACTATCTTGTCAGAAAATTCCAGCGATTAACAGACTAAAACCATCAAAAGAGATGACGATGACCATGTCCGAGATTGAAAATTTATCACGCAGCGATTACAATGGGAATAGAAATGGAAGATAGACGGGAAAATGGAAAGAATAACAGATTACAACTGGAAAATCGGAAACCTATCTAATTGATATGCATATAAAAACAGATAGAGAAAAATATTTTCATTTTAGATTGAATTGGCTCGCGGCTTCTTACAAAGAAAAGATGTTAAAACCTAAACCAGATATCCTAAGATATTTTCCACCACGATTCTTGCGAAAATTACCACAACCAAACACATTTTGTGTTGCCTTTCTTGTTCCCAAATTAGGACTTCAATTATCCTTATCTTTTATTTTACTTTGTATATGTTGTGCGGTCTAAGTGTAGTCGCATCTTAAGTGGTCTGGTTTGCCTTTGTTACTCCGATTGCCCTATCATCTGTTCCACTGTGCGGGTATCAGCATGCTTTGTTTACATTTCAAATGGAAATTGCTCTGTTTTGTATCTGTGTCTGTGCTCAGATATCTCCTGCTGAGCGAGTGTATCTGTTTGTGTGTTTGGGTCTTCGTCTGCAAAATGCATTTCTCCCATTTTCAGTCCGTCCTAATGAGTCTAACTCTATTCCACTCGCACATATGTATGTAGTCCTGTGTGACTTAGGCAAATATCTAAAGCAAAAATACTTCCCCTCCTGAATTCGACTCATCTGGATCCAAAAAAGAACATCAGGAAGGGAAAAACGTGCAGCAAATATAGATTGCCTAGCAAGTTCAGAGAAAGGCCTCGTGCAATGGGTGCTAAGTGTCTTAATTTTTGTTTCTGATTAATCGGAAAATTTATGTTTACGTTCTTTAAAGAAAAAACATATGTACATTTGGAAACACATTTCGTAGCTTGGATTCATTTAAATAACATTATATGACCTCATTAAGATTTTGAAATATTCTAAACCTAATCGAAAATACTCAATAGCTTTCTAAACCTTATTGTGGATTATAATTGAAATTGTTAAAAAGTATCTTGAGAATGGTAAAACACAAATTTGCTTTTGTTCTAGAACTTAGGAGGCACTTTTTGAATTGATTTTAAATCTATAACGACTTTTGTAAAATTATATGAATTATAAAAGGCCGATCCGGATGCACATAACGATATTGTAAAATTTGTTTTTGAAACTCACCAGTTCATAAAGTTTCCGAGACTGAAAGATGGTAGTTTTCAGCTGAATTCCCTTTAAATCACTGTAGATCCGATGTCCGCGTAGGTGACGAAAACAAGGTAAAGTGACCTCTGAAGATTACGAATTATTTTTAATGGGTCCTCTCTTAGTTCTTCGCTGACGTTGATTGATTGCTTGATGTTGTTGTTGTTGTTGATAGCGATATATTATCGATTAGCCCGCATACATCACACACAAGCACACACACAGCTGATTTCTCGGATAATTTTTCTCTTTTTTATTCTCACCGATCGCTTGTCGTACTTAAACAAACTATAGACACTTACACGAGACAACACCGAAGAACACAAATTTTTTATATTTACTTTAGGCGCAGATGAATGCAAGATAACAGCAACAACAACAACAACGATGAACGACGACGACGACAAATATTGTACATATGTACAGAGAGAGACAGACTAACAACACACACACACAAACGTACGCGAACGGAAGTACACACACACGAGCGGACAGACGGATAAACGGGTGTCGGATACGGGGGCGGGGCGGATCGGAGCGGCGAAGAAGTCGGAATTAACGCGACGGCGGCGATTACAGTAATCCGTTATCGGATCGAACAAAATTCTTTCCGTTGCCGGCTATTATGCGGTAAGTATGCTATGGATGCAATGCGTCCACCTCTGCAGCTTTTTCCTCAAAGCATATTTTCACTTGGTTTCTTGGCTTTTCACAAATTTTTACTTTTTCACTTTTGTGTCTGCTTCAAGAACTGTAAAGGTAAAAGGAATTAGGTTGGGATTATTCAAAAAAAAAGTTTAAGCCGCAAGGATAATTCCGAAGTTTGAGATTCAAGGGATTTGTAATTTCAAAGAAATGGCTGTGCTATAAATAAGAAGCAGGAGAACGTTTATAAATCCTTTTTTTTTTGTACGATTCATATTTTTTCCAGTTTTGTTTTTAATTATTCAAAACATTCCAATACCGTTTTTAATTTTTACACTACTCTTGGTCACCAATTTTTTAAAACTAACATTAAGCAATTCAAAATAAAATACGAATTTAATTATTTTTTTCTAAAATCACGTTCTCATTATAAAACTTTGTACTAAAACTTAATATGGAATTATCGTTTTTTACACTTTTTTTACAACATCTCGCTTTATTATGACAACAGCAATTTCTTTTTTCGGCTGGTTGCCAACGCGCAGCGTACAAAGGATAACGAGCGGAGAGATGCGAATGGGCGACATGAGGCAGAGCCAGAAAACATTCTGCGGGGTTATGTGAGTGCGAGCGGGAGGGGGCGATAGGGGCAGCGGCTCTTGCTCTCTCTTACTCTCCCTCAGGCTCTCTCTCTTCGCTTTGTGTGTGGCCAATTTGAAACGCCGCGAGAATGAAATGCAGCGAAACGAATGGTGAGCACAAAACGTGGCCAGGAAAATAGAGAAATAAACAAAATATAAAAAGGATAATCCACCAAGAACGTGAGAGAGAGAATAAGAGAGCGCCGTTCCATTTCCCAAACATACACAAAACAGAAGACAAAAGCCGCGCTCTCTGCCACCCCTCTCCCGCCCTCACGCTCTCTCGCCATCCGAAAAATCAATGAAAAATATCTGAAAAACTGCCGAAACTGTATAATTTGTTGTTGGCTTTGCTTTTGTTATTGCGGCTTAAACTTTTACACATTCTTTTCTTCTTTGAGTTTGTTTATTTATTTGTTTCGTTGCTTGCTTATTGCATATTTCGCCAATTTGCGGCCTTTATTATTGTTACACACATGCTTGGACACTCACACTGAGACGAAATTGCACATGTTTGGCGTGTCAAATTGGGCAGTTACCCAATAATTAATTAAAGTACACAAAAAGATTCCTCTGAAACCACAATTGCGCGACCAGAACTCGGTTTTTCTTTTGTTTATCAACCCGATTTAACGTTGTACTTTTTCGAGTGGCCACCGGATTGGCAAAATATCAGGGAAACAATACTTTCACTATAAATCAAATGTCATTTTGTTATATTTTCCCGGCGATTTATCCGAAAATCGTTGTCCCTTATTTTAATTTTTCGAAGCGCGGACGATGTATTAGAATATACGAAAAAATAAAAAATATGATACTTGATTTTCCGAGTTATTTGGGCAATTTCCTATGATCGAATTTTTAACAAGCGCGACACAACCTCTCGCCGAAGAGTTTATCGGAAAATTTGTCGGAAAATTTTTGCTCGCTCTTTATTTCTCTCTCGATGAGAGTAACAGAATTTTCGGATGGATTTAACAGAACTTTCCTCTTTACAGAAACTTGCGGACGAATTCCACAGTGATAAGGTGGTTAACAGAAACTTGCGGACGAATTCTACAGTGGATGAGGTGGTTAACTGAGTGACGACACAAATTCTGGCATCCGCCATAGCCGCTAGAGGTGCAAAAGCATCGATGAAAACATCGATGCATCGATGTTTTTCGGATTTTCTAAGACTTCGATGTTTTCTGTTGACCATCGATGTTTCTGTGTCGTCACTATCATTCTGTTAAATTCCTAATTCTGTTGAATTTCATTCTGTTAACCACCTCATTCCCACTGTAAGAATCCATGCACAAAATTCTGTTACTCTCATTCTGTAAAGAATCGAACGCTAAACGAAACATGCTAGAGATGATAGATGAGCAGCTATTTTTTGTTTTTGAATAATATTATTATAAAGGTTTAAAAATTGTTTTGTCATTCTTTGTCTTCAATTAATTATACTTTCGGGTGTCTTCAATCAGTTTAAGGAAGAGGCAAAAAAATGTTCTGTGTGGCTGCCACTAGCTGCGAGTCAGACAGAGCATAGATGGAGAATAATTTCTGACCGCAGGACCTCGCCTCAGCCCCGACACTGTTGATAAACTTATGTTTATTAAAAAAAGCGTTAAATTTTTAATAACATAAAAGAGCTTGATCTGACGACTGACGAGTATCTGAGTATCTGTAGCTCACGCGCAACCCATGTCTCACATGCCGGAATGAAATGTTGCTGTTTTCGGAGCGAATCTGGCGTAATTTTAGCTTAAATTAATAAGAACATAATAAATAATATAAAAATATCAAATTTATCGCTATGATTAATTTATATTTTAAATATTATTATTTTTTTGATTCAAAAAAATCTTCGGATACGATATTTTTTTAAATATCCGACATCCCTAATGAAAAGAGAGAAACATTGCGGGGCGCAAGGCTGCTATTTTAGATTTTTCCGTCAAATTCGGCAAATTTTGGAAAAACAGATACGGGAAAATAGTTCAGAATTGCGGAAAGCGGGAATTTTAGATTTTTAAAAATATGTAAATATGTATGTGTGTAAAAAAAAATGCCAACATTGCGAACAAAATGTAAAATTTCTTTATCTAAATATATCTGAAATTATATCTCTTATTTTGGGAGATTGATTTTTGTATGTATTTTTTTTTTTGTTTATTTTAATGGTAATGTTAACTCGTTACTCTAATCAACCGTTTATTGCCAGGTCAACTAAAATAGCCATAAATAGCTCAAATTAAAAAAAATAATAAACTAATATGGCATACGATCGTGAAAGCGAAATATTAATCCCCTTTTTTTAGCATTGTATTCTTAGCTTTTTTTGCATTGTTTCGAGTCAACAATAGCTTTTTTAATCAAAAAAGGCAGCTCTGGTCCTCTCTGTACACTCTCTCGCTGTCTCTTTTAGAACTCTACGAACTGTCAGCACTGGCCGCTCATGAACGAAAGTATGGGCAGCATTCCCAACCAGTGTAACCGTATCTAAAACAATAAATAGTAAATTCCCACCTAATTTTAAATACCCAAACTTATAATTTCAGTCCAACAAAATACCGTTCAAATTAAAATACAATAAAAACCAACTTTATTGTTTTTCTATTTTAATTACTTTAACTGCAGCTTTACAAACTGTACTTTATGATTCACATTTGATAACATCTTATAATAAAAGCATACAAGTAGTTAATATGAATAAAGCTAATATACATGCGTGAAAGATGGAGAGAGATTGTGATAGATTAAATCAAATTAGATAAATAGAGCTAGAACTTGTGGGAAATAATGCGATAAAGAAAAAACACAAAAAAAATTAACGCATATGTGTTCACTCCCCGACGGGGAATTGAACCCCGGTCTCCCGCGTGACAGGCGGGGATACTAACCACTATACTATCGAGGATGTGACCGACGTGTGCACAATACTAAATATGAGAAAAGGGGTCACTATTTAATTTTCTTGTTTTTCATTCTATCGACAGAGTAAAACTGAAACAAGTGAAAATGAAACATTGCTGATGATGGACAAATTTTTACGGAATCTGAACAAGGTGTTTGGACACGCCAAAGTCAACATCCTCGATAGTATAGTGGTTAGTATCCCCGCCTGTCACGCGGGAGACCGGGGTTCAATTCCCCGTCGGGGAGAATGTTTAAATATTTTTTCGTTTTAATCTTATTTTCTTAAATAAATTTTATAAACTAAATATTTTAAAATTTTTAGATTTATTGATTTCATTACCAATTAAATTCAGTAAATATAAAAGGTAATGAGTAAATTTTCTGCAGTTGTTAAGCACATAACAATAAACTAGCTCTTAAATTTAAAAAATTCGATATTTAGCATTAATAAAAATTAAGATTTACTAACATTTTTGAGTGAAAATGGTGAAAAAATGTTGGATGCAAAGTCCAAACTATTATTGTCGATGGAATCTTGTCAAAATATTATGCCACCACATGAAATCATAAAATTTTTTTTTTTTTAATTTTTAAGTTTTAAAGAAGAAATATTAATTTGGTGTTTATAAAGGTTATATGAACAAAATAAAATCAAATAAGAATTCTTTGTAAAACCATTTAATAGTTGGAAACTTCATAGAGATTACTTTGACAATATATTTATGCCGATTAGTGTATATTTGGCTTCGCGACTTACAGAACATAATTGAGACAATTTTGTTCAATATGATAAAATTTTGTATATATATACATATATTTATACATAGATGCAAAAAAATGTTTCCACATTCTCCCCGACGGGGAATTGAACCCCGGTCTCCCGCGTGACAGGCGGGGATACTAACCACTATACTATCGAGGATGTTGCTCGCTGCTTGCCAAAGTGCCTATTTCAGCGAGAGCAGGTATTTAACATTCGGTGGAAGCCCACTCCTAAAGTGTGGAAGTGGAGAGGGAAGATGTTAAGTCTCTGTTGCGCATCATGAATTTCGACGCGCGGAAAATCACGTCCTCGATAGTATAGTGGTTAGTATCCCCGCCTGTCACGCGGGAGACCGGGGTTCAATTCCCCGTCGGGGAGATTCGGAGGAATCGTGTTATTTTTTTATTTCTAATTGCTGTTTAACACTTCTTCGCAGGTTTTACTTTGTTTTTAAAGAAGTGTTAAAAAATACCCCTTTTATTATTTCCTTACCAAATAAAATAAATAAATATGTATTTAGTTCCGTATTTTTGAAGGATTTTATTTGGGTAAAAGTACAGTTTAATTTAGAATATCAATCATAAACGCAAAATGAAGTACAACCGAATACTGAGTGGGTGGACACATGGATTAAGACTAAGACATTAAAAACAGTTAAGGCGTATACAAAGAAGTTAACAATTACATAGATACATTTATAGTATTTTGCAGGTGGGCTAGTCCACCTGCTTGCCCTCGTCGCGATTGCGCTTGAAGGACACGGAATGAATGAGAAGGGGCGGCAGATTTCCACGCAGCCTCTGGAGGCGCTTGCTCTTCTCCTTTTCTGGCCGCCGAATCTCGTCCTTGGAGGAGCCGGGCGAAGCAGATGACGAGGCCATCGATGGCGACATGGAGGCCAATGAACTGGCACCCGGCAACACCTCCGAGCTCTGGGTCATCAGCATGGCAGATCGACGGAAATACCGCGGCATGGAGTAGTCATCTTGAGTTGCCCGCGCCGCATTCGCCGTCTGGATGGAGTAGAGGCTCTGGGACACTCGGTACTTCTCGATGGTGGGCGTGTCCTCGTAGTTCTTCGGCAGATTGCTGAACGAGATCGACGGCACCTCCGGTGTCATGCTGATCTGGCTGCTACCGGTCACAGTGCCGCTAATGGAGAATATGTCAGTCTCACTGGCCGCGGAACGGACATTCATGTGAGGGACACTCTTGGCGGATCGCAGGATACGTTTCGGTGTAGTGGTCAGGCCACTTGGATTGGCCAACAAATGGGGATGTCGATCGATAAGGCGAGGTCGCAGCACAACCTCCTCCACAGCTTCATCCTGCTCGTCCTGATCATCGGCCTTGTCGTCCTCCTTCTCCTCCTCGGCAATGGCCTCGAACTTCTTGGGACTGAGGGTGGTTTGACTGCCCGAGGGCGAGGATTCGGGGGAACTGGGGGCCAAAGTGAATGTGATTCGCTTCTCAGGCGATACTGTCTTTGAATCGATTGCATCTCCTGTAATTAAAAGTAAGAAAAATTGTCTAAGTAATTATATATATTTTACTAAATTCAGAAAGAATTACAAAAAGGAACTAATACGTATTTTGTAGAAAGTAAATACATGTGTTTATAAATACCTACAAGATACGGTAAAGGAAAATATAAAATTCTGATTTGTTTTCTTTTTGCCCAATAAATCAATAAATCAAAATAATTTTTAATTATAGCGATAACAAGAAACATGATAATGGAACTGCAGATAAACTCTACTTGGGAAAATAATTACCTTTACCCAAGATCGTACAGAGTCTAGATTGTGGATTCTGTTTTAAAGTTCTTTTAATAAAAATTATTATTTTTAAAGTATAAGTATAAAGTGTAAGAGTTGGACATGAAGATGACAAGTAAATCGCATGAAAGGTTGACAAATAAGATATGGTTGAGTTCATGACAGATAGTAAGATATGTGCAGATAAAAGGTTGGCCCCAAACAAGGCTAAAGCTAAAATATTTCTTGTTAAAAATCGGAATTAAGTAGAACAACAATTAAATAAATAAAATAGTTCTACAAGTTAAACTATTATTATTATTTTTTTTAAGAAACCCATAATAGATATATATAAATATACATATTCTTAAACATTTAGTATCAAATAATTCTTTTTGTATTTCTTTATTTTGTTTTGCATCTAAGAATAGAGAGTTATTTATTAGCCTAACCCCTTAGTCAGCGAGATATGCATTGAAAGTCAAACCATTAAAACCGCACGTTTTCCTTATCAGTAATGAAATTAACGTAATCAGTTTGATGTCAGTCAATATTTATGATGCCAAGAATATTTTTTATATCTTAAATGAATGTGGTAAGTTGTGAAATGTGTACCTTAGGTAAGAGGTAATTTCCTTAAGATAAGATATATATTGCTTCTTTGTAAAATGCCTTTCAAAAATGGGTTTTACAAAACATTTATAAGATAAATAATAAATAGTTTATAAGATTAAACATTAATTAAAAATGTATTTCCCACGATAAATCAAAGCTTTGTAAGATATAAATTATAATTAGACAAATTTAAAATCAATTTTAAAATATTATAATTTAATAGAAATCCTAGAATTGTGAATAGTGCTGTATAATTGCAAACAGAGGGTAGGATTTGCCTTTGTGGGCACGTCTAATGGAACGCTTCCAGCTGACTTTTGATTTCGCCAGAACCAATGATTACGGACGTCAGCTTTATAAGCCGGGAGTCATTCTGACGAAACTTCCAATGTATATGACGCTGGTGGGGAAATAACCAGTCACACTAATTGGGCCATAAACGTTTCTCTCAGTGCACAAGACCTCAACTTGCGATAAAACGTGATGAATTAAATGTCGTCAAGATATCATACAAATGTACAACCAATGATCAAACAAGCAGAAAATAAAAAGTCTTTTAAAAGATAGCATGCCCTTTGAGATATTTAGAAGGATTTATTGTTTATTGTTGAGTTTTTGAATGATCTAAGATGCATTTCCCAAGAGAATGTTAAAAAAAAAGAATTTTTTTAATACCTTTCTTCCTCTCGATGAAATAAAATTATATAAAAAGCACATAACAACTTCAAGTCCCTTTTGACGGTTTTTTGCATTTTGGTTTTATCAGCTCGGGAAAAACTGAGGTGGAATCGGTGATTACCACCTCGTCAAGCCTCTTATCTATACGAAAAATTATACATATGCATATTTTGGCCAAACTTGTCGACATATAGGTATAAATATTCATATACAATCGGTGTTTATTTGTTGTTTACATTTGTATATACTCTGCCATTGATAAGAGCATGAAAATTTGACTAATTGGCTTTGGTGTTTCGTTCAGTTGGCCTGGTAAAATATATCTAATTCCCTAATTCGCAAAAATTACGATAAATAATGGATTTGGTTTGGTTTTATCTCCCTCCAGATCCGATAAGCTAAAGTGACGTAGGTGTATAAAACTAAATGTGTACTTAAGCTCCAGATGTAACCGGTGTCGTCGGGTGCTGGATGCTGGGCAGCTGCGTCAGTGCGAAATAATCTTGTTAATTGAATTTAACTTCAGAACCAGATTTATACTTGTTGGAAGTTTTAAAAACCGAATTTTTTGGCGTGGCTAATGGAGTTAATGAAGTGACGCCCTGTTTCCGAGTTGGAGATGAGTCAAGTTTGCGGAAAAATTTCTGCAAGGTTTGCCTCATGAAATTATCATAATTAGTTGAATTTAATTTAATTTTTATTTTTGATTATAATTTTTTGAGCATTTTACTTGTAGTTTCTATGGCTCCTATGGGAATATTTATATATTTAAACAGAAAAACGTTTAATTTGTTCTGTTGACACTAATTAGCATTAGTAAAATCTTTCTAAAAACCTTTAAATAAACGCAAGTTTTTCTAAGCAATCCCAGTTTGTGGCATTTATTCGAAGCTGTTGAGTAATGCCAACTTGACAAAATAAATCATTTGTTCAAAGTACACACATTACTACTTGGCTAAATCGCAGGCAAAAAAATGAGTCACAGAGTCTACAAAACTGAGCGGAGAGATGATTAATTAATGGGAAGAAAATCTATCTTTTCACAGATTCCGATTTTCTGACTATTATTAGTTTATGTCACATAAATATAAATTAGCTACCATAACTAAAGTGAAACCCATGAAAATATATATATATTTGTTTGTAAAAACTTTATGAAATTTCAAACCATTTCTTTATCAGATCTTAGTTAGGGCTAAACAATTTACAAGGTCCAATAATTAAGACTTAACTAAAATACTCTTAAGTTAACTTAAGTAGGGCTACTTAGAGGTCTAGATAATACTAAAATATTAAATACCAGCAACTGTCGTATGCCGTTGCAGTTGCTTTCGAATGTTTCATATCGTTGTGGCTGTGCGATATCGGTAAGACTTACAACTAATTTAAGTTTAATAATATTAAGTCACATTTTGGCGATAATTGGTCACTCTCTCTTTCTCCATACTTGTATATATGCTTGGCGAGAGTTCCTCAATCTTTGGCACAAATACTGCAAGTACCCATCAAACTCAATACCCGGAACCCAGATCACAGATCACAGATCAAAGATCAGCTCAGTTCAGATAGAACTTGACCTTGGGCACACCGCTGGAGACGATGCTGCTGCTGCGGGTGCTCTTGCCGCTGGCTTTACCACTACCACCCAAAAGCGGGGTGTGCGCACCACTGGGGCCATCATTACCTTCCAGACGACGCAGCAAGCGCTCCTGATCGCTGAGACGCGGTGTGGTCGGCATTTCGCGATTGGGCGAATGGATCCCGGCCAGGTAGGTCTTTGTGCTGATGCGATTCAGCTTGGTCGGCTGATGATCCTGGAAGATCTGCGAGTTGGCAAACACTGCCAAAATCTCTGGGCCCAGTGTGGGCACATTGATCTGAGTCTCACGACGATAGTCCTCCTCATGGATCTTGGCGCTAATGGAAAGGAAAAAAATAAGAGATAAAGACAGACATATAAATGTGAATTGAGAAAGCCAATAGTCCGCCCATCACGACGTCTCGTCTTGCCAATTAATCGCTAATCGCCAGTCTTCCAAACAAAGTGCGAAATGGAATCTTTGGGTCGTTTTGGTCGGATCTCTCTCTCTCAGTTTGATCTGTAAATTAGTACCTCATTAGGCTCAGGCCCAGGCCCGAGTTTCCGTGCCTCAGTTGCGGCTGATCGCAAATCGGTTGCGGCACCGTCAGCGAATTATTATTATCCACCGAGGCTGGCTGTATGCGTCCAATAATCTGGCCATTCTTCTGGGCGGCCAAGTAGTCCTCATCGTCCTCGGGATTGTAATTTGCTGAAGTAGAACAAAATGAGAAAATATATTAAAGTAATTGTTTAAAATTCAATATATTAAGTTCCTTCTTGTCTATTAAAAATCAAAAATTAAAAATTAGAAGAATTCAGTATTCATTGTGTTTAAGAAGACAGAAAGGTAATCTACGAAAAAAGTCTTTTTTTTTATTATTTAAATTTGTACTTTTATCTTAATTCTTTGTAAGCTTTAAGTGTAATTCAATAGCCTTTTAAATTCACAATATAGTATAATATTTCATTGTATAAGTCTCTTCCAGCTGTTTCGTAATAAAGCATATTAATCACTTTCTGTAAATTGTTTTTCCGCTGAATTTTCCATTATGTCAGCACAATTTTGATTGTTTATGTTTGAAATTAAATACAACTTTAAACGAAAAATTTGCTTATGGGACAGATTCGTGTGCTAATGATCGATGTGCATTTGTTTATGTTGAAGGATTTGAAGTTATTTGGATTTAAACTGAGAAATGTTGTTGAATTTTTTTTAGGAAACTCTCCCTATCACATAAATATATTTAAATATTAAAACTCTTTTAAAAAATGTGGTTTTGAACAAAACTAAAACAAAAATAAAATTTGTTTATGATTCAAAATTGTAACATTTTTTAGCTTGCATGATTTTAACAATAATTTATTATCTGATTTAGTTCAAAATTCATTCTTAAAAAATTTACTTTTTAACAATAGTTCACAGTTTAGCTTAGTTTTTTTTTTAAAGCACATACACTTAAAAAAGAGCCTTTTAAATATTAAAAAAAAACCATAAAAATCGTTTATTTCCCATTCATTTTTGTTGTTTTTCCTCCTCGTTTCGTACTAATTTCAAAACCCAAACACGTTAAATCGCGCAAAAATTCGTCGTCGCATTGTGCGTTTCAAGATCTACGCCTGGAGTTCTGTTTGTTGGTGTGCGTGTGCCTGCCAGTGTGTGCAGTGAGTGTGAGGTAGTGAGTGAGTGTGTCGAGTGTGTACTCAACTCACAGGTAACACCGTCAACTGACCAATTAAAGCAGCAAAAACAAAAAACAACAACTATTAACGCAGTCGAATTTTACTTACCAATCGATTCGTCGTAGCAGAAGCGCTCCTCGAAGCAGTTCCAGTAGAAATCTTCCCAACAGCTGCAAGTAAAGGAAAAGCGCAATTCGGTTTGTTAGCCAAGTTATTTTGCTGTCCGAGCCAGCAATACCTGGGAAAATTGTACCAAAGGCAACAACAACAGAAGCGAGAGGCGAAACCAAATAATAAGGCAAAAAAAAGCGTTTACTCACTTTTGACAGCAGCGGCACATTTTTTGTAGTTGCTTCCTCTTTCTTTACCCGACTTTTTGTGTGTCTCTCCGCCAAAAAGAAGAGAATCGAACGCGCGTTGTGTTGTAACAAGGCTTTGATTAATTTTGATATTTGCTGTTTGGGCTAAGTCAGGGAAAAGTAAAATTTATGTGACTTTGGGTGCGTGTGACTCGTTCCGGGCATTCGTGAGCAGAGTATCTGTGCGTTGTTGTTGGCGAGCGCAGAGCAGCGTGTGGTGGTGGAGACAGCTTGGCTTTTTATCGGTAAATGAGTGAAGTGCCCCACAAATCGTATCTGGTGCTCGGAAGGCCTCTCTCCCGCTGCTGATTGCGACTGTGTGTGTGATAAAGGTAAGTTGATTTGGGAGCTACCGTTGGCGCTCGCTCTCTGCGCCACTCTCTCACCCACTTTGCTAACTCATCTTCACGGCGGGAGCCCGGCTGTGAGAGTTGGGGAAGTGGGGCCGCTGAGAGAGAAAAAGCTCGGTTGATCGATCGCACATGATAGATTACCAACAGCGGGAGTAAAACCGTAGCGACAATTTCTACCTCTCTCCCTGGATGAGAGCACCTCTCTCTGTCTCTTGCCTCTGCACTGTGGGTCAGGTGGCAAGAAGCGATCCCAACATTATCAGATTAAAATTGCACGATTTTTCAATAATTTATGACCATTCACGCTATCTTGTATGATTTTTTTTGTTCTAAAAATTCCTTTGGCAATATTTCACGAATGTGCAATTTACGAGGTCTATTAATAAGAGCAACATTTTTAAAATATACCCAATTTATTGCACATTCATTTGTAGTGCTAAGGCATTTACTGAATATTGTAATTGTCACGCGTGTCGTATGAGTAATATTTTTAACAATATATATCACTCATACGCCCCGTTGATTTTTTATTCTAATTCAGGTCTTGCCTTTTTGATTATGATTTTTTTTTTCACTTTTAGCTTTTTTTCTTAAGAAATCAATTATTTTACAAACCTAAGAACAATTTTTAATTGTCATTCGTGGCGTATGAGTGATATGAATCCAAATGTAAATAATGGGTTCTTTTTAAATTCAAAGCACGCTGAATCCCACCATAAAAATTGCGAGAGTAAAGTTTTATGATTTTACCATATAAAGGTTGAATCTAAAGTGCCGGGGACATATTTATTCCTATAAAGAACACATTTTTAAGCAATAATTTTTTATGAAATACATTAAAAGATGTGTCTTTCTGAATGAACTTATAAAACTCAAAAGAAAGCTTATTCCTTGAGTTGGTAAAATTGTTCTGCCGACGGTTTTATTATTATCTCTGAACAAAATGTTATTATACAGTCAATATGGCCTCATTCATCAGCACAATTGTGATATATTCATACTTGTACTGATTATCTTGATCAGATTTGCACTGTGATAATAAAAGATATGCATCACCATTGTGATAAGAGCTTTCTTTATAAAATTTTAAAATGAAACGAATTATATAAATAGCGCTACAATGCCACTAAATTATATTATTCACTAAAGCTTTGTTAATAAGGGCGTGTCGCGGACTCAATTACTTACTCTCCTTACGACTTGGTTTTGCGTGCACTTGCCCCACTGTAACCTGTTGCTGTAGTGTCACACCTGCTACCTGCTCAAGCCTTGCAGTGTGTGTACGTGTGTGCTGTTGGAGTAATTGGAACTTTTTAAACTTGCACCGCGCGCGCACACAGCGATAACCTTACTACACATGTACCCGTGTTTGTTCGCCTGAGTTTACTTAACGCTTTGGACGATAAGCGCTTCTGCAAATTGAGGCCACATTCCCTCCTCAGGTGAGTGGGTGGCAGGGGTACAGGCGGGAGGAATTACCTCAGGTAGCTTCGCTCAAGGTTGTCAAGACTTTGCATACTTTTGGGCGGTCGAGGGTATTAAACTTCACCGATTTACAATCCCCTTTCAGATTGGCTCATGTCAGCCAATACTACAGTTCTTATCAGTGATTTCAGTTCTGTAAATTCTTATCAATCGATCGGTAATTGATTTCGAATGAGCTGATATAATGCCAACCCCTGCGAAAAAGTTCAATAAACCGAATCGTAGCCAGGAACTAATTGTAAAACCAATGCCATTTGTTGAAATCGCAAAATGAATCAGCTTTCTTAAATAACAAAAATATTTAAAAATATACATTTTATCAAAGTCAACTTGTTTTGGTTAGATATTGCGGTGGATAGTCTGGTTGCTTTCTTATTGGCTCTTTATAGCTTTTAAGCAGTAAAGAAATAATAACAGCTGATTTCTGACTTTAGATTGTATAGCGTCATAACGTCCTCGGACACGTGAGTGAGTGCTATGACACTTGCTAATCCCTTATTAATTCAAGCAAATTTCTTAAGAAATTTTTTATTTTAAATTCGATTTTCTATATAAATCCTATTAATATTTCCCTTCAACCTTGGCTAACCATTTTCTTTGTTTTTTTGGGGGCTTTATTTCTTGGTTTCAGTTTATCTACCAAGTTCATACTTGGAAGCTAATCTCTGAGAGCAGATAAGTTAATTCTTTGCGTTATTTTGTTTCGATTCAAAGGTGTAAAGCTTTAACACAAGAGCTGCGAAGAGCAAATCTTTGCACATTGTAAAGTGAAGTTCAACCCAAAAAAAAGAAACAAAACAATATCATTGTCGAAGTTCAAAGGCCACAGCGAATCATGTGAGACCCAGCTGCGACAATCGATCAATTGATTGTCTTTTGATAAAGCCGTAAATTCGAGTATATATAATATATATAGCATTCATAGCTTTCGGCGACAGTTGAATTGAAAAGCGTTCAACACTCATTAAAGTCGGTAAGATGACGTGCCAAGGGAGAAAGAAAAGGGGGCGGTGGAGCGAGGTAGGGCCGATCGGTAATTGAATGTCAATCAGTTGCATTGCAATGAAATGAATAGCTCTCATTTTGTAGTTGCTGCTTTTGTTAATGTTACTTTTAGCCATGTAATGCAATTTGTTGATGTTTACACGTCTTGTGCGTGAAGCTCATTTAAACTTCAATTGTGTTATACAACAAACAGCAACAAACAAAATTGAAAGGCTCTTTTTGATTGATAATTCAAACACTTAAAAAAGGTAAACAACAATCCGAATGCACTATTTTCGAGTACTACTATTTTCTTGGGGTTAGTTAGTAAGTAAGTACTCTGGCAGTTATTTTTGTTATTCTAAAATTACATTAACATATCTTAAGAATAAATATAACTCAGAAAACCCTTAACAAATAACCCATAAATAATCGTCTCCATTAATTATCAACTCTGTGTCAGAACACTTTGGACTTTATTTAAGATCTCTTTAAAAAAAAACCCTAATTTGCAATTAAAAACTTACTTGACATTAATTTTAAACACCTTGAAACAAGTCAAGCAACTTTTGCAACATTTGCTCACTGAAAATATTAAAATAATTTTTGTAAAAATATTACCAAGTCTAGACGGGCTTCTTCTTAATTGTAAATCTTCCCCAAGCGGCGTCATTAAACGTTGGGAAAAAAACATTAATAAAAAGTGTTCAGCAAATGTGATTGTTGTCCTAACCTTTTTAATGGTCTGTGAAAACTATAAGATATAAATCTCGTTCACGTAAATGTGCCATATCATTCAGCACTTATTTTTAAAGTGACCTTTGAACTGGCCACAATCGGCTGTGGCCGCTGATTTGACAACAAATTAAATCGCATGCCACAGGTAAAAATTTGCGGCCGAATAACTTCCGTACGACGTAAAAAAAAAAAACAAATTCAGAGCCAAAATCGCGAACAATAACATTCGGATTACAATATATGTATATAATTTCACGAGTCACTCAAGCGAGGCATGCAATGCGGTGAATTCTTTAAACAAAAAAAGCAATAAAAACGAAACTGAAATTTATATGCATACCTTGTTTTTCATACACCCCCAAAACGTAATTATAAGCAAACAGGGCTTTCCGAAATCGTTTAATTTGAATTTAAGTAATCTCAAAATAAAAATATGTCCTTTTAATTGTTAAAATTAATCTTCAATCTTTTAAAAACTTTAAAGTTATGTCTTCTGTCCAATAACTATCTAAGTATCTTATGGTTTTCACTTTATGAACTTTTTATATGCCTGTCAGCGGCATCAGACCCCCATCTCCGCCCATATAAAAAACTTTTACGACAACAAAACGAGTTTTCTGGTCATAAAAAAATATATACATATATATACAATATAATAAACTGCGAAATGAGTATTATCTAGAATCTCTCACTGGAAAATC
The DNA here is from genome assembly GCA_008042675.1 of Drosophila seguyi. NCBI lineage: Eukaryota > Metazoa > Arthropoda > Insecta > Diptera > Drosophilidae > Drosophila > Drosophila seguyi. Next base: position 103,238 of record VNJU01009374.1, on the reverse strand, counting down.
ACCGAAAAGTTCAAAAGCTACAACAAAATAAACTCTGGCTTGCATTGCAGGTGAAAGAGAAACTTGTATTGTATCCGCTAGATTATATTATTTATTATTCCATTTTATCGTTAGCTCGCTAAGTTTAAATTCAAATTGAGTTTCCCCCGGACTTCAATTAATTGAGCTTGGCATTGTTCGAGGTACTGACTAAGCTAATTTTATCTGTTGAATAAATGAAATAAAGTTGAACGAAGTAAGGAAGAGTCCAAGTACGGATTTCTAATGAAAGATCTTACTTCATTAGGGGAAATTCTATAAATTATTAATACATATTCATTGATTTACATTAATTATAAATTGTATTAAAGAAATAGAATTTAAAATTATTTTTTTTTTCAGTTTAGCTCAGTTTGTGTAGTATATCTTCTATAATATTATAATTTATCTCTCAAATCGATTCCCAAAACTTTCCTTATATTAGAGGTGTGAAAATTCGTTGCCATAAATAAACCTTAATAATCACTTAGTGTATATCTTAATCTGATTTACAAAGCTTGAACTTATTTCTCTCAGATTGTAAATGTATATTTACCCCGCCCAGAAGACCAACAGATGCTTGTTTGTTGTGGATTTTTGATTTAAACATACTGTGTAAATTACAATAACCCGCAAATGAAATCGTTCACACGCATCTGGCGATGCGGAGTTTTGCCTTTGTAACTGCTCAGAAAGATCGAAAGATCGATGGCAGGTGTCATTAACCGCAACCAGGCTTGGGGCTTGCATACATGTATATATGTATATATAATGTATATAATACCACGTTTGGTTCATGGCAAACTAAAAGTCCCAGACGACAAGTGGCGTGCATTGGCCTCGATTCAGTTTTTTCAGTTTTTTAGGCTTTGACAGGCATCAGACATCAGCGAGTATCAGCGAGTGGCTTGTATTTCGTTCGAGTTGGTTTGGCATTGCAATCGAGTTTCACTTGGCAGCGAATCCCCTCCCCTTTGAAGTTTTTTTTCATGTTTTTGCACTTGCAGATTTGTTCTCGAAGACTTTAAATTATTATTTTTTCAGAGCACGAGCTGCGCTCAATGTTGATCTTATTAATTAGTATCTCCGGGGTAATGGCGCTCACAAATATTTTCAAATCGTGTTCGTCAGAGTCCGACTTTCTGTGGTACTAACCATTTTGGTATCAATAACAAAAATTATGACTTGTATTAAACAAACAATCAAAAGAAAACTATTTTCTTTTATATAAATTGGAAATTAATAAAAGAAAATTAATTTAGAGAAAGGAAGCAATGAAATATTCGAAATTATATTTTATTAAAACTTAAATTCATTACCTTCAGAATATCTTGAATTTTGTAATATTAATTTAAATATAAATATGTTCATAATAACCCTGTAAATAAAATCACATTTTGATTTAATAGTTTAATTACGAATTCAATTGTACTATTTTGTAAGAAGCATAAACGTAGTGATTTTTGTGAATGGCTTGTAAGAAAACCTTCAGATCAGTTATTACACTAAAAGGTTCTCATTGAGATCCACTTTATCACCTTGTTGCTACACAACCTTTACCGTAATCAATTAAATACCTGATGAGAACGCTCTACGCAGTAGCATTTTTTCAAGCTGCACCGAGATAATGGCTGCCATTAGTAACAAAGGTTTCCTTAAAGTGTTTACCCCTTAATTGAAGTTCGCGAGAAAAAGCCTTGAAATTAAAGCGGAAAAAATCTGAGATCGGCTCGGATCTGTTCTCCAGAATTGCACAGATATTCCCATGGCATTAAATTCTTTTGTTTTATGAATGAATGCAATTTATGTAGGCGATGTAGCCGATCCTCGATTCAGTTGAATCTGTTCCCATTCTCATTTCGCGATCTTTTCAGTTCCACGTCTCCCCAGTTTAAGACGCTTCCTTTAAATATATTCTGTATATTATACGCACATCTGTATCTGAGTGAAATCCCGCTGCCAAGTATTTTGTTTGTCAGACCATTTTAGCTTCAATTTTATCAGTAATCACTTGATTGTTCGGGGCTATATAGCGCGCGCTAGCACTAAAGATACGTAGGAGTGTTTAGTCAGATTGCCCCGTCTCGGTGACTTTGTCGATAATGCAAGTCGCAGACAGTTGTCATTAACCATTTCGCCATCAGAGAGCTAATGCAGTAATTCGATTTCAAAAGGCTCTCGGTTCTTACATATATTTATACATATATATTACTATACATATAGTATAAGTATCATTATGATATGGACTATTTTTTTGTATTTACGATACAACAGATAAGATATGCCGAAAGGAGGTTTTGGAATGTTAACGATAGATGTCTGAACGCTGGGATTTGGGTAATCAATCAAAATGTTGTCGAACGGCATGATAAGCTAGAAGTAATTGTGAAGCTTTTGCTTATATTTAGGAGTCGTATCATAATAGGTTTGGAAATATGCTTCATTCTTACTAAAATTAAAGAATTTAATAAAGAATTGAATAAACTTAAGTAAAGTGAGTAATTTGCAGCAGAAAATGTAAACCTAAGACCGCAACTGTGAGGCTCTCAGGTTTGGCAGCATCAACCAAAATTTGTTTATAATTTAAGTAGGAAAAAAATAAAACAGATAAGGAGTTATTGGCTAAAATACCAAAAAGTATGAATATGAATATTTATTTTATGTTTCAGCTTGAGATTTTTAGTTTGCAATCTCTGATATTACTAGCACGTGACACATAACTGACAAAGAATTTAATTGAATCAGCGCCTTTTAAAAAAGTACCAAGAATTGTAACTAAATGAGTCAGCCCCGTTGTCATATGAATCCAGTTTGCATCCCCAAGATTTATTTGATTGTAAATTGTTTGTTTTCTCTTGAAGACGAGTGATGAAGTGTTAAATTGTCTGCGTTTGAAAAATCCCGTCTTTCATAATTGTTTGTTTATGAGCAAACATTTTATGGACGTGAGACACATGACAAGGCAAGACAAATCAAAGCCGAAATAGATTGCGAATATCGAAATGAAATTTCGCTTTACCTATGTAATGAAAGCGTGGACAACACACATTGCACACATTTGTTTTGATTTTTTTTTAGATGCCTTACATATGTGAGTGTCAGTTTATATTTCGCAGAATTCGAGAAAATCCCGGGACGGACCGAAAACCGGAACCTCCTTGCAAGGCATTAAACGGTTTTTTCCATCTCCAAAGAGAGATGAGTGAGAGGCTGAGAGAGAGACAAGAGTGCAATAAACTGCAACAACATAAATTCTTATGCTAAAAAATTGCCATAGCCTTTGTATAGTTGTTCTTGGAAAATCACGCGGCTCTGCCTCAGGGTCAACAACGTGTTGAACAGTTTATTATTGGTTTATTTTATTTTATATTCACTTTTTATTTATGCCTGTATTGGTTTACTCAAGTGCGTTTTTAATTACAGGTTCTGGGCAACGCACAGATAATTGTTGAATTTTTATTTATTTGCACTCACTTCACAGTAAAACCTTCGGAGCAGCTTATTTTCAGTTTAATATTGATTTTTACTCAAACTTTAATTCTTTGATTAATTAGAACCGATGCTTAAACTGCGTCACAACACACGAAACACAATTTTGGCGTGATCACACGCTTCGAAAACGCGAAACTGACACAAACCGAGTAAAGCTCAGCGGATCGGAGCATGGGCGCACGTCGGACGGGTTGAACAATCGTCGGGTGACTGAAAAGCGAATAAACCGGAGACGACAACAACTCCAAGCCCCAACAACGCTGGGGAGCCCCAAGAGCGCCTCGCAAATCCCATGGAGCATGAGCATAAAGCCCTCGGTTTGGGGTTCGGAAGTCATTCGCTTCGTACACGTGATGTTTGGTTCGCATTTGTGCTCTCCGAAGATCTGACCTGGGCTCCGCCGACCTGTCCTTGGCTATTACCGAAAATGTATATTGATGCTTGTCGTGCTATGGCCATGATATTGAAAATCATTTTCGTAATTTAAAATGTGTATATTCGTTTAATTCTTAAAGTTGTTTTTCCAAGAGCTAAATCATATTGTACTAAGAAAGTCACGGAAATGACCGAGACTTCGAATTCTGTTCGATATGACTTGAAATTAATCTCCTAAATCTTGTTTTCTTAGGAAAAAGAATATGTTGCTACCTTTTTTGCATTTTATTTGCTTGAATTATTAAACAATTATATCATTATAACAGCTTAACAAACCTCGCAGGTAAAAATAGTAATTTCATTGACCTAAATGTATTCGTAATTTAAATATCGCCCGCCAAAGACAGATAGCTAATAAAAACCGATGTATTCAGACAATTATCGATAATTACTCGAATTTCTTGCTGAAAAATTCTATTATTTACGAATAGTATTTCTAAAGCATATTTCAAAAATTTTTATAAGCCTTGAAAAGTTATTAATATCATCCTATTCCGATGAATGGTAATTTCATCTTATAAAACAACCCTTGTAAAATATGTATACGATATTTCAATTTTTTTACCAATCCGAAAACTTCAATCATATCACATTCTTTAAAAGTCTTGTTCTTAAACCCAATTTAAATAAAATAAAAATATCGTTTGTCAGCAGCTATCGCAGCACACCGCCCTCACGAAAAGGTGCCATCTCCAAGGCGCTCCGCTGTATCGATAGGCGCCGTCACAGTTTCGGCCACCACTACGCTCGACCTATTTTCACTAGCAGCAACCTCAAGAAAAAAGGCAATATTTTGCGAAAAAGCAACTGAAGAGCCCCGGAAAAAGCAAATAACCGAAGTAAGCGACTATTTCTATGCAACGCAAAGGGACGACGACGGCGGAGGAGTAATCGCAGTGTAAGCAAATGTGCGCAAAATGAAAGTGACAATCAAGTCATGGACGGGAGTTGCAACTTGGCGTTGGATAGCGAATGACGAGAACTGTGGAATTTGTCGCATGTCCTTCGAGAGCACCTGCCCGGAGTGCGCACTGCCCGGTGACGACTGCCCGCTGGTGTGGGGTGTCTGCTCCCATTGCTTCCACATGCACTGCATCGTCAAGTGGCTGAACCTGCAACCGTTGAACAAACAGTGCCCCATGTGCCGCCAGAGCTGGAAGTTTAACATACATTAAACACCAACCAACCAACGTCCTAGCATAATCGTTAAGTACAGCAGCAGCAGTAGCAGCAGAAACCAAGTAAACATTATCCAGTCGTCGCGAATGAGAATGGAGAACAGCGATACCCAGCCGCACCTGCCGGCGGGTCTGCCCCCACTGCCAAAAAGCCTGAGTGCCGCTGCCGCTGCTTCCTCGGCTGCCTCTCCGCCTGTTGCTCCACTGATGATGCCCCGCACTGCCTCGCCGGCGTCCGTCAGTGTCGCCGCTCTGACCGCAGCGGCCGGCGAACTCTATCTCGGCCCCTCCACCTCATCCCAGGCGGCCAGGAATCGCAGCTACAATGGACACGGCCACAGCCAGCGGCACGGCAGTCTGTCGTCCACACAGGAGTCGCTCAGCGATAGGGAGTCCGTACACAGTCGTGCCTCCTCCACACACAGCGCGGGAGCCGGTCATACGCCTACCAACAGCTCGAGCAGCACCGGCGCCACCTCATCGACCATTGACAACCAGTTGGCCATCTTGCGGCGGGAGATGTATGGCCTTAGGCAGTTGGATCTGTCGCTGTTGTCGCAGCTGTGGGCGTTGAATGAGTCAATACAGGGATTCCGGGTTTTCCTGCAGGAGCAGGATGCCATGTCGCCGCCGTCGAGGTCACGCACGCCATCGGATGCTAATTCACTATCCTCCGACGAAGAGGACGATGGCTCCTATGCGCCAGTGGCGTTGCCCAAGATGACGGATGCCTCGGGAGGAGGAGGTGGAAGCGTGGGTGTGGTTAACTCCAGAGCCATGGCCTCACCGGCAGCCAGCGGCGGGCTGCCCACCAAATTAGCCACAGGATCGACCACATCTCATGCCTCGACTAGCTCCACTTCGGGGGCTTCCGGTTCCTCCTCGGCTGCCTCGTCTATGGGAAAACACCAGCAACTGCAACAGCAGCAGCAACTGCAACAACAGCAGGCATCTCACTATCATCAAAGGCCGGCGCCACCACCCGCACCACCAGCCCAGCACAAGGCGCATCCACAACTGCCGAGGATACTGCAGCAGCGGATGAGACAGGCACCGCCACCGCCGCCCCCCACACGGCCCAAGGGGGGAAGCAGTGGTGGCGGAGGCGGAGCGAGCACCAGCAGCAGCAACCATAGCATCAGTAGCAGCGTAACGCAGTCTCATCAGCACCAACAACAACAACATCCCCATCCGCATGCCCACCATTCGCGACCCGTATGACAAAACCCGTTCTTGGATTAAGTCATGGTCCAAGAACATAAAGCAGCCGCTGCCAACACTTCGGAAAGGGTCAATTAGACGACATTTCTCCAAGAGTCAATTCAAATTCAAGTGCAGAACGAACACACACCACACACACTCATACACAATCCATTAACCACCAACTGTCATCTCGAAAAGCTTGCCATGCTCCTCCATTATGTTCTTGAGGTATCCAAAAAACACGAAACATATGAAGAAACACACAAAACTCTGTTTATGAATGTTTTTTGCGAAACGAAACGATGAAAAGGTCTTGTAGAGTGTAAGCGAACCCACTCACTTTTCTCGTTTAATATTAAATGATAAACGCATGATGAAATTTGTATTCAATAATAATCGCTAAGTAGTAAAGGATAAGATCCTTATTATGCATCGTATTACTCAAATTGTATAAACGTATATTTAAAATTGAAAACTTCAAATGCTTGAGATTCCGCATCGAATACATAGATCTAGTTCCATTATTTGCGTTGACTCTCTCATTTGATTTGTTAGAATGCCAATACACACTATCCAGCGAAAAACTAAACTAAACCGCGTAGCACTAACCAAAACTAAACTCTTGGCCTATACATAATATGGATGATATATCTGATTTGATTTTATAGCCCCTGTTAAGTGAGAGATAAAATGGAAAAAGCGTATATTATTATAGGAACATTTATCTGTATCTCAAAGAAAAACACTAGCTGATCTTACTGTTAGTCCAATAATCCTATCATTAACACTCCTACATCTCTAGGCATATATATGTAAAGCTCAAGTATTGGAGCAATTCCCCCGAGCAATTGTGTAATGCGTGGCTAAGCTATAAGTCTACGGAACAGGCCTATCGATTCCTTATTGGATTATATTAAATCTCATTAAAATGGCTTAACCAATGTCCTCTATCTTATAGCTTTGGAACGTATTATATATAATACTTATATATTAAACAACATATACAATTTTTACCATATATATAAACAAAGGTTTAACAAAACGATAATTGAACGAAACGCTGAGTAAATGCCATCGAGTATTTCCCCATATCACACGCAAAGTACGGGAGGAGATTGCGAAATGAAACAGGATTTACATATATTACCTAATCAAAAGCAAAACAAAACAAAAAAAAAACGAAAAATAAAACAATTTTCAAATATTTATTGTTAGTTCTTAGAATGTTTTCTTTTTTCCTTATATATTATTCTCCACTCAAAATTTAAGTAACTAAAACGATTGTATCTGAAATCCACACAACGTTCGTATTTCACCAAATCCTAATTTTGTATTCTAAAAACAAGACTAACAATCAAAATCTGTGGAATTTGATATCAACAACAAACCAGTTCTCTGAAACATCGATATAAGAACAATATATACAGCACAAGCACCCAAAAAAAAATAAAGGCTTTGAATGACTTGCCCAGAAATATGCCAGATAAAGCGGGTATAAACTTGGAAAGTTAATTAAAAATGAGCAAGACGAGTTCTTTTATTTTTATTTTAATTGTGTTCCTTCATAATATATCATTTAATTGTGATTTTATTCCTTAAAAATACACCATAAAATATATATTAAGCTCTATTTTGGACAATTATCAGTCATATTCCTAGCAAGTTATTCAAAGACTTGGCAACCAACTCTAAACTCATCAAATATTTCCCATTTGAGATGAACTTTTGAAAGCTTTTGCTGTGTACAAAAAAAAAAAGCAAGCAAGATATCGAAAATTTACACTGACCGCAAAAACAATGTATACAACTTTTATGTGGGATTGTTCAATTGTAACACAGTTTAATTCGAAATTGAGATACAAATACAATTAATGAACAAAATAATTTATACATTTCTCGGTTTTGATGGAAAATGATAATGGATTAAATCGTTATAAAAGCATGTATTATGTAATGGCAAATTGATTAATGAAACGAAAGAAGCGATAGCGATACGAATGAATCGATACAATAAATATCAATTTAAATATCATTTCGCAATTCTGAATTATTTACAAAGGTTTTCAAAAGTCGTTTATTTAATTTCCTATTCGATGTCACATTTAAGATAATTTTTGGGGTCTCCTTAGAGCCCTACGTCAAGTTCTGGAAATTTAAAGCCTAAGTGCTGAAAGTTCCGCAGCAGTCCGAGGGGATTTCTGAAAGAAAATTGTATATTTAAAACAGGATTTCCCCAAAATATCATATAGTATACTCACTGTCCGTGGGTCCCCAACCAAGTGGTACTCCTAGCCGACTATTCTCCTGCTTGAGCCACTGATAGAGCGGATCAAAGTACTCCAGGAGAGCGGATGCATCCATTTCCGTCTCGCCGGTGAACTCCTGCAGCACCTCTTTCCAGTGACGCGAGCTGCCCTTCGACAGGAACTCGTGCAGTGCTCGCCCAGCCGCCTTGCTGTTATAGATGTCGCAGTTATCCAATGTCAACTGGCTGTTGTTTGGCTCATATTGACCGGCCATGCGACAAAGGGCCTTGTGGAACTGGAACTGGAAGATGTGGGCGGCGAAGTAGCGTAGATACTCCACATCCGCGTCAATGTGGTACTTGGCCGGTGGATCAAAGTCCTTCTCGGTGCGGGGAACTGGTGGCTCTACGCCTCCGAACTCTGAACGCATTTGCCAAAAGCCGCAGTTCCATTGAGATTCTTCCAGTTCGTTGCGGAACACAGCATAGCGATACTTATCCACGGCATAGCCAAAGGGAAGGAAGACAATTTTGGAGATGGCTTGCTTGAACAGCTGGTTAATGCGACTCTTCTCGTCCAGCTTGGCATTATCGATCAGTCCAATGGTCTTCAGATGCTTGGCCGACATCACCGACAGGGCTATCACATCGCCCACAGCTTCATGGAAGCCAGGATTGGGAGCGCCTCGGAAGACAGCCGGCTGCTGTTCGTACTGCAGATAGTATTGGATGTGTCCCAGCTCGTGATGCACCACATAGAAGTAGTGGTTGTCCACCTCGGTGCACATCTTGATCCTCACATCGCTATCCTGATAAAAATCCCAGGCAGACGCATGGCACACCACCTGACGATCCTCGGGCCGGGTAAGCACACTCAGATTCCAGAAGGTGGGCGGCAGGGCACGCAAGCCAAGCGACTGGAAGAACTGATCTCCCAGCTCGAAGAGCTTTTGTACCGTATATCCCTGGCGCTCCATCTCAGCCTTCACATCCACGAATGGCTTCTCCGGAAAGGGTGTAAACAAGTCGATGACTTCGGTCCAAGACTGTCCCCACATGTTGCCCAGCAGGCTTATGGGTATATTTCCGTCCGCCTTCATAACATCCGGACCGTAGTGCTGGCGCAGTCGATAGCGAACATATCCATGGATCTGCCTGTAGAAAGGCAACAGCTGCTTAAATGTGGCGTCCAGTTGTCGCTCGAAGTCGGCATCCTCGTAGAACTGCACCCAGTAGTCGGCATAAGAACGATGATCTGTAATGATTGTTTAAGAATTCGATTATAATATATTTTTTAATTTTTTAAGTTATTCACTACTACTTTGATTTTGGTTTTATTCAAAAAATAGTTTTTTTAATGTTAGTTTGAGGAATATTAATAATTTTCAATATCTCTGGAACCATATTTTCTATATTTATATCACAATAATAACAAATAAGTGAATTGACCTGTATTAATAAATAATTATATTGTATAAAAATAGTTACATCATTCAATTGATAAATATGTATATATTTTTAGAATCAAAATGAGGTTTTGTCTGATAAGATTAACACAGAGAAAAATGGATTTACTGATTCACAACGATTATAAAGATACTGGTACTGGAATTTTAATAAAGAATTTGTATGGATGGGTCTTACCATGAAATGTCTTGGAAAAGCTTAAAAATTAATAATTCAATATGTTGTTAAATGTATACCTTTTTTAGGAATTTGTATAAATAATTTATAATTTGTGTTTTATAAAGACAAGATTTCTCAAGAAAGACTATACCTTCCCTCATATTTTTCCTATATCTCTCTATTCAGAGGACCGGACACCCTTTACCTACATAAGAACTTTAACACTAATGATCCAATTATTTTACATTTTCTCCCTGTGCATGCCAGACGTTTTTCCCCGTTTCCCCGTTATAAGGGTCAGACAGAGGGGTTATCGGATTACCACTCACCATTCAAATGGGCCGCCTTGCGCGTCAGCCGCACGTACTCGGCGAAGTGGTCCCTCATAGGAGTTCCCGCCTTGTCGTACCACTCCCGCCAGTACCAGGCCAGCTCGGCCGGGTCCCGGCTATTGGACAGACGCTCCTGTATGCACGGCTCCAAGGTGCAAGAACAGTCGCTTTGGTTGACATAAGAACAGACAGTGGTGGTGGCATAGTTCGACTGCATCGAACTGATGGCATTCTGCAGGATCAAGTAGTCGTCGGGATTAAGGGCAGAGGCGCCCAACTTGGAAAGATGCGTGGCTTGGCGGCGAATGTTGGCATCCTCGGACTCCATGTAATCGGAAGCCTTGATCCGCTGGGCCAAGCGCTTGTTGAGCTCAGCATTGCGGGCATACACCTCTATCATGGACTGACGATTTTCCTCCGTGACATTTGTGTTGTAGGTGTAACCGGAAAGGAACTCCTCGTGGTAGCGCCTCCTCAATTGCTCATTCTCCAGCTCAAAGAATCGGCGGGCCTCCAGCACAGAAGCCGAACAGCTATTGCCCATGGAGAGCCCCTGGGGTAGCTGTGAAAAAATATTTAAATTTAGAAATACATATATGCAGTAGCTAAATCGAATTCCCTGTGGAATCTGGAGCCACTACTCACCCACAGTATCAGCACTAGCCATAGGGCTAGAAACCCTCCATTATCTAGCATTTCCATTCTTCGACTGCTTCCAGAACTCCGGCTTCTCCGACTTTTCCCCAGCTCCAGCTGCTTTTATCAGCCTGCCGCCTCCTTATGCTTTGCACTTTGAATTCGAATTATTTAAAAACAAAAAGCCCAGAAGCAAACAAATCCCGCGCTGACTGCTTTGTCGTCTCCGCCGCTGTAGTCGAGCACAACTAATGCTAGATGCTGGAGAGAACTGCTTTTATATAGTCACCACACAAAATCAGTGCTCACAGTGCTGGCACAACACAAAAGAAATATTTCTCAGAGCTGCTTTAAAAATATGAATGAAGAGGAAACCAAATATTATAATCAATGTAACTTTTAAATTAAGAAGGAAAATTTATGATTTATGATATCAAATATTATTCTAAGTTCCAGTTGAAACTATTTTCTGATTTAAATGCAAAACTATTCATAGATACATATATAGAAATCATTAAAAACTGAATCTTTTTTCAACTAGAACGTATAGAAGGGATAGTTAATTTAAAATCTCAATTAATTTAGTCATTCTTTTAAGTTAAAATATTCATTTCCCAGAGTAGAGAGAGAATTTTACTATATATCCATTCTAGCCAAGTTCACAGCACTATTCATATCGATACCATTTGGTTATAGGTCTCGCATTCTCCTCTCCCAATCAAAGGTGTGTGCGTTCGGCGAAGTCTTACACCTGCCCCCCAATCTACCTGGCTCTGTATAATTTTTGTTTTTTTTTTTCTCTCTGCCTGCTCGGCTCAAATGACACTCAGCTGTTGTGTCCGGTGCTGATGGTGCTCAAGAAAAAAGAATTGTTGGACAACGATAACCGCTACCTGTTTGAAATTGAGAAAATTATGTTGAATGCCCAAGAGCAGCCAGATTTATATGGGTGTACCATTTCCATTTCAAGGATAATTACCTTTAGAAACAATGAGAACATCCTATTATTTTCAACTGTTTTTTATTGGATTAATATATGGGAAAATTGGGGTCTACTTTCCTCGTCCAGGCGTGCAGTCCGCCTATCAGGTCCCGGATGGAATGCATGGGGAATCGAGTGCGCACATGCTGAACAGCTATCTGCGAGTCGTTGCCACGCCTGCACAGCAAAATAATGGGCATCTCCTTGTCCTCCAGCTGGCTGCCGAACCTTTTTATGTAGCTATCGTCCAGGATTTCGGCCAGAGGCACGTTCACAGCCCCTGGAAGCTGACAGATTTCGAATTCAGCCGGCGGTCGAACATCGATCAACAGATGTGGTTGTTTCTGCAGCTTCTCCTGGTACTCCTTGACCTTCAATCGTTCCTCTTTGGACAGCAAATTTTGTTCGGCGTCCTTGTCGTTCGCCCGCATTCCGCAGAACATTTCGTAGTCAATCAGTTGCGTGATCAGTGGCTGTGAGGAGCAAACGTGACAGTTGGGCCGCTTGTTGCGGATGCGAATGTTGCGAAACAGGCTTGTGCTGCCATCAAAAATCAACAGTCGACCGGCGAGGACATCGCCTAGGCCCACAATAACCTTGATAGCCTCCAGGGCCTGCATGGCTCCAATGGTTCCAGTTACAGCGCCCAGGACGCCGCCATCGCCGCAATTGGTGACAGATTCCTTGGGAGGTGGCACTGGGTAGAGGCACCGGTAGCAGGGACCATTCCCATAGTTGTAGACGGTCAGTTGTCCATCCATCTTGAGGGCACTGCCGGAGACGAGGGGCTTCCGCAGCATCACGCAGGCATCGCTAAGCAGATAACGTGTGGCCACGTTGTCACTGCAGTCCAGGACCACGTCGTAGGCCTGGATGATGTTAAGCGCATTGAATCTGTTCAGTAGCCTTACATGACTGTCGATCTCACAGTGTGGGTTCAGCTCCAGCAGAGCGAACCTTGCCGATTCCGGTTTGGTCCAGCCGATCCGAGACTCCGAGTGCAGGACCTGACGGTGGAAGTTGCTTCGCTCCACATGGTCGTAGTCCACGAGCCCCAAGCGGCCGCATCCGGCTGTCGCCAGATATTGGGCTGCCGGACAGCCCAATCCGCCCATGCCCACAATCAGCACGGAGCTGTTCTTCAGCTTTAATTGTCCCTGAACCCCGAAATCGGGCAGGATCAGCTGCCGGCTGTATCGGGCTATGTCATCGTTGGTCAACTTGGTGTGCGGGGTCCTGGTTGGCGACTTTGGAGCGTCGTCATCGCCCTGATCTTCGGCTCGGGCAGCAGTTGCAGCGGATAATATCTCCTCGAGGTAACGCAGACTCTGCTCCTTGCTGTAGAGCGCCGCCCGCAGTTCCTCGATCTCCCGCTTCAGTTTTGACCTCTCGTCCTCAACATCTAATTCGATCATTGCGCAGTTCGAACTTTGCAGAAGTGAATCGACAAAGTGTGATCTTAATTAATTTATCTTGCGACTATCAGCTGTTCGCAAGGCGGTGTTTTGAAGAAGATGCAACGAATCGATAACGATTGTACATCGTATTTAAGTGGTAATAAAACACCGTTTATTATCTTTTATTTAATAAAAAATGTATTAAAATTAAACATTAACAGATTTAAAAATCCAAAAACTTTGAATAGGCTTTCCTATTATGCCAATTTTAACTACTGCGACATAGCAATACAAAAAAATTATATATAAACTATAAAGCAACCATATTTTTCATTCCACTGTGCCTGGTTGTCATAATCGATAGCAATCGATGACTTCGTCCAGCTGTTTCTCGGCTGCCTGTTTTCTTTTGCCATCAATTCCGGCATCTGGACTGTGTTTACAATTATCTAATCGTAGAATTAAGAAAAACCATGTCCTGGTTGAGTAGTGCGATCCAAAAACTCGGCAGAGTCTCGCTCCTGACCCTGGGAGGCAAGACACTGGCGCCGGTGGCCTCTACGTCCAGTGTGAGACACTTATCCCATGCAGAGCGACGAGCACGCGGCCCCACTGTGCGCCGCTATGGATACAAGGACAAGATCTTCAAGAGCGGCCTGCTGCCGCATGTGGACAATGGCCAGAAGCTACCCATGCCCGTGTACCGCCCAAAGAACGCTTGGTCGCAGAAACGGGCTCTTTTCGGCCAGAACGACTACATCGACATACTGGGCAATGACCGCCTGCATCCAGTGAAGGTGCTTTACTCTCTGCCATCATGGCTGCGCGGCGTCTCCGGCAACGAATACCAGGTGCTGCTCCGCAAGCGTCGTTTGCTGGAGAAATCCAAGTACCCTGTAGCTCGGCCCACCAAGTGGAGGGAAATGGAAAAGCGTATCCTCTACCTGTACAGGTTCCTGAACCGAAAGACCAAAACGGGCTATTCAAATCAGTAGATCGACCATCCATTAAGATCAAATAAAGTATTTGTTTTAATCTGATATCGTTTAAAGTTTACTTATGTTAAGAGTATGCCCTGCTGCTCCTCCGCCTCCGTCTTTAAAAAATGTATCCGCGGAGCAGCGATTGCATCTGTACAAGGTTTATTCATATGATTTTGTTCACGGATGGCTCATTTCAATACTATTCTTGCCTCCACGCCGTCTATCCAAATCTTTTGGCCTTTAAACAGACAAAACTCGCGTTTAACGTGAGCGAAGAGCAGATCCGTGATGAGGAATATCTGGCCGGTTGAAAAGGCAAGCGTGGCTCCAAAATAAAAGTTGGCATTTGCAGAGCCCGCGTATATCCATAAATGCCACAGAGCTCCCATCATAGACAGCGTGACCAGGAAAAATGTGAAGACCACAAATCCGTGCGCCATGACTAAAGTGCATTATAAGTTAGTACGACTTTTAGGAGTGTAGAAATCATAGTACTCACATTTCCAGCAACGCTTCCACAGCGGCAGCAATGCCAAATAAAAGCCCACGTCGCCCAAGCTGGGGTATGCTCGAAATACAGCCATTAGAGCCACTAGAACGGTGGCTAACAGGAGTGGCTCCTTGCGCAGCTTGATACTGAGGGGCAACAGGTACAGTACCGTGGCATTCAGTTGGAATGTGATCAGGAACATGGTTCGGAAGTGCTCGAACATTTCCGTAAAGAAATACCAGAACAATCCGATATTGGGCTGCAGGTCTCGGAAATAAAATCTGTGAAATAAAGAAAATGGAACCGATTTCTTAAAAGATTTGTTTAGTTTATTTATTACTCACATGAATCCCAAGGTGCCGTCCAAAAAGTTCCAGCTATTTAGCACGAAAAAGTTGGCAAATGCCACACCCACACAGCTGGCGATGAAGAGCAGCGTTATGACTAGACCCCTCCGGATGGAATTACGTGAAAAGACCAGAAGTAGTGGTGCTATCAGCACAATGGGGTAGAAACTGCGGACGGTTTCAAAGGCCAGAACCAAAAGGCAGGGAAGGAGCAGACCCTTCACCAGGCAGTACAGAAATGAGGCCAGGAACAAATTACTGATCACGGTGGAAGTCATGCCGATACAGTTCATCACAGTCAGAGGATTAAAGAGATACGCCACGATCACCAGCTCGGGAATATCATATTTGTCCAAATCGCTGAACTGCAGCTCTACGGTGTCCTTCGCATAATTCTTTTGCTCTGTGGTCTGCTGCTCCTGCTTTTGCCGGACAAATCGGCGACTCATCAGATAGAGAAGGGCGGCGGTAAAGACATCCAAGATAATGTAGAATGCGGGCAAAAGATGCGGGTACTTTTGGAACAAGCCGGAGAGAGCGCTGAGGATCAGCGGCGTCTCGTGAACCAGATCGCCTTGGTACGGATCAATGCCACTCTGCAGCAGGAAGATGCCCTCTTGCACTGCAAGGATATAACACACATGTACACTTGAGGGCATTTAGCAGTCGGTTTGTTTACTCACTGCGCTTGTGTGAATTCAAAGGCGTCGCGAACTCCACCCGGTTGCCAATCATGGCAGCCAGCGGCGTGCGGCTAAAATAGAAGCGCACCACGCCGCCAAGGAGGAGCAGTTTGAAGAATTTTGCATCCATGTTCTAATTGGAAACGCCTGGCATAGTCTATGCAAGAATCTACGGACACCGCCTGGAAATTGCAACGAAGCCGCCTACAGCTGTGCCTAGTGATGGCAAGAGCTATCGATATCCTGTCGATTATACACGCCAGGTCTCGTGTCACGAAGTCCAAATCAGAGGTGGCATTTTATATTTTGTTTAATATATTGTAAGTGCTGCGATTTTAATAAATTAATTCCTAAACTGGTAAATAAGTTAGATTGGTAAACCTAATATGCCTAATTTGTTAATATTTTATTTGTATCGGTAATCCACCAACGCTCTCATCTCTACACGGCGCAACACATGCTAAAAGTGTCATCCCTAACCGCTCTTGTTTGCTTCGTTCAATTGTTTCACATAGTATTTTATAAATTAAAATCACTATACTGTTTAAAACATGATTGGAAACAAGAAGAAACCGAGAAAGGCGAACGTCTTTAAGGAAATAGAGGAAAGTTTCGCGGAGCTCACCAGCAATCCGGAACGCTTCCTCAAGTATGTTTGAAAACCAGCGGCGCACGTGTTTTACTTTTCTAAACAACTTTTATTGCAGGCCACAACCAGACCAAATAGCGGCTATAGAGCAACTCATTCAGCAGACTTACAGTGTGAGCATCAGTGGAGATGTGGCTAACAAGAAGGACATACTTCCGGAGCTGGTTCTGGAGCACATGGACGAGGAGCAAATTTGGCAGCAAATGGAGATTCGCAACGAGTTGGTGTTAGAGCAGTTGCTGGAAAGCACGGCCAAGTTGACGGCCATGCGAGAGCAGCATCTGGGCATTGATCTAGACGATGGTGAGGAAAAAGAATACGAGGAGGAGTTGGAGGAGGAAGATTCTGGTGAAGAGGAAGAAGAGCAAGGATCGGATCTTAGCGATGATGGGAAAGAGAAACCAGCGAAACAGAAAGCCTTAGCACCCAAACCGAAACACAGCAAGCGGGGGCGCAGCTCAATAGTGGACGACACCTTCTTCAAGTTGGAAGAAATGAATGAGTTCCTGGAGCAGGAGGATGCCAAAGAGATGCGCCGGTTGGACAGCAAGCGGCGAGGAAATCAAACGGATGATACCATCGACCACTTTTCTGAGAATTTCGGTCTGGAAGACAGCGAGGATGGAAATGTCAACTATGCTGATTTCTTCGATATGGACGATGAACTTGAGCAGCAGGCAAACCAAGGCAAAGGCAAGCAGAAGGATTTCTTTAACGAAAATGAAAGTGAAGATGAACAGGACGAGGATGAGGACGAAGATGACGAGGATCGGGACAACACAGAGCTTGATCTGGCGCACGGTGAGCCAGGGCAGGATCAAGAAGAGGGGGTCAGCGAAATAGATGAATCGGAGTTTGTGGCTAAAAGTGGAATTGAACCAGCTAGCGACAGCGATTCAGGTTCTGACTCTGAGAAGGAAAAACATGAGGACGAAGAAGATCAAGAGCCGATTGAACCGCCCTCAAAATCGTCCAATGAGTTGAGAGAAGCCCGCTTGTTCCAACGCATTCGCGACTACGAAGACGTCGTCCTGGGCGAAAAGCCCTGGCAGCTGAAGGGCGAAGTAAAGGCCGCCAATCGCCCCCAGAACTCGCTGCTCGAGGAAATCCTAGACTTCGACTCAACAACCCGACCTACAGCGCCAATTACAGAAGAGGATAATCGCTCTATTGAGGACATTATTAAGCAGCGGATACGTGACAAGGCCTGGGACGATGTGGAGCGCACAGTGCGCCCAGTGAACACGCCACAGGAGTACCGCAAGCAGCTGGTTCTCGACCAGGAGAAGTCTAAACAATCCCTTTCGCAGATCTATGAGTCGCAGTATCAGCGCGAGCTGGAAAAGCTTGATCCCAACCGTGATGCCGACGATAAGTCCGGTCCGGAGCCAAAAGAACATCAAGAAATCAAGCGAGCCATGCGTTCGCTCTTCCTCAAGCTCGACGCCCTTTCCAATTTCCACTTCACACCCAAGCCGGTGGCGCCAGAGGCCAGGATAGTGACTAACACGCCAGCAATACACATGGAAGAAGTGGCACCAGTGGCTGTGAGCGATGCCAAGCTGCTGGCACCGGAGGAAGTGTTCCGCGGACCCAAGCATGCACCACTGGGCAAGGCGGAACGCGACCGAACAGACAAGAACCGCGAACGCCGCAAGAAGAAACAGAAGCAGCGAGCCATCAATACGGCTTTGGAGCAACGTGATCTGCAGCGCGCAAAGGAGGGCAAGGCGCCAACGAAGAGGGAGGCGGATGCCAAGCTGCTGAAGAGCATCACCAAGAGTCGAAATGTTGAAAAGGTAAATAATAATTATAATTCATAAGAGAATTTAGGGCTTAACAATGTAAAATACTATTTCTTTTGCAGATCAACACGAGCAGTAACGACCAGGGTGCTCTGAAGTCCTCTAAGGCGTTCTTCAACAAGCTGCAGGACACAACAGCGGCGACAGCTAGCAACAAGCGACTCAAGAAGGATCCGTCTAAGGCGAATGCCAAGAAGCTCAAGCTTTAATTGTACAAATTAAGACCACTTCTCCCTCTGTTAATTGCCTTTTGCCTAGCCAAGTTTTCGCCTCTCCAGTCACGTTCTTAAAAACGGTCGCAGGCACACACACGCCCACGAAGGATTTCTGGTTAAAGGAGAGCTCTGGTGGCTCCAATTTGGTGCACCATGGGAGCTGGCATGCGCCGGCATTACGAGGGTTCCCTGTGCGAGTGACATGCGTATATATGTGTGTGTGTGTGGGGGGGCGGATTTTGCGAGTCCGAGTCAAGGACATACGGCGGTGGCCTGGCGGGGCGATTAGGCACACGTGTAATGTGCAAGATGTGACTATTTTTAGAATTATTTTACTTAAAATAAACTGTTTGCTATTTAAATAGAAACGAAATAAAAGGAAGTTGTAAGTAAGCCTCATGAATGAGGGCAAATATGTGACCTTAACGGGTTTTTCGGCGAGTTTTAAGATAAATATTAGAAGAAATGGAATATATATAAATTTGTTTAGTTTCAGAGTATGTTGACAAACATTTCCATTCTGGTTTTAATTTCTAAAGAATTATTAATTCAGAGCAGTACTGTTATATTTTAAGAAAACGATCAAATATACCAATTTTATATTATTAATTTTTATAAATGATCGGAATATGTATAAACAATTTAAAATATTAAATATAGTAATAGGTAAAGAAATATATTTGTATTCACTGACTGTAAATTAATTTCTTATATAAATGTAAGCTTAGAGACTAGTCTGCATGACTTGGCATGTTTTATAGCTAGAAAAAAAATTATTTCTTCCCGGTCTGAAAAAGTTTAGTAATATACAATTTTATAGAATACAAATAATAAATTAATTACTATAATTTTGATCTCAGATTCCAACGTCATATTCAGCCAAGTTTTCCACCACTCATTCAACAAAATGTGCTAATTGCGGCCACAAGTTCTCTGCCGGCAGGTATTTTTTAGTACATTTTTTCATCTTGCACGTGTAGAGTTTACTACGGCGTGTGTTGCATTTAAAATATAATTTTACCCTGAAAGAAAATACGTTGTGGCCGAATTTAAGATGGTAAAAGTGCAGAAACCCCAACCAAAGTCGCTCACCAAGAGCAGCAGCATCGAGGGAGTGGCCAAGAAGAAGGGCAAGCAGGAAAAGTCCAAAAAACTGCCCGAAGAAGTCGCTGTCGCGGTCGCAGCCAGCGCGAAAAAGGTGAAGAATTCTGTCCCGAAGCCAGTCGAGGAGAAGGTCAAGAAGGAGCTGAAGAAACCAGATGTGGAGAAGAAGCTGCTCTCTAAGGCCAAGAGGCCATTGATCCTGGCTCCGTCACAGTCCCCCTCACCAGCACCAGAAATTATCAAAAAGTCCAAAGTGAAGGAGGCTGTTCCCGCGAAGACAGAGGCGGTCAAGAGGGCCCTGATTCTAGGTCCTCCAGAGTCGCCAGTAGTGCCTAAAAAAAAGGGCAAGTCCAAGGCGGCAGATCCTGCTGCTGATATAAAGGAAAAATCGGCCAAAAAGGTCGTTGAAACCGAGGCTCCTCCAGCGAAGAAGTCGGCTCCGGCTAAGAAATCAGTTGCAGTAGCTCCTCCCGCAGCTAAAAAACCAGTTGCAGTAGCTACTCCATCTAAGAAATCAGTTGCAGTAGCTCCTCCAGCTAAGAAATCAGCTGCTCCACCTACTCCAGCCAAGAAGTCTGCTGCAGGTGCTCCTCCCGCAGCCAAGAAGTCTGCTGCAGGTGTTCCTCCCGCAGCCAAGAAGCCAGCTGCAAGTGCTCCTACCACCGGCAAGAAGCCAGCTGCAGCTGCTCCGCCCGCCAAAAAGTTCCAGAAAACAGGTGCTGCTGAAGCTCCCAAGAAGGCCCAGCAGCCCGCCAAGGCAGCTGCTTCCCTCCAAAAGCAGGCAAAGTCGCTCCCAAAGATATCCAAGCCCGCCAAGGCACCTAAAGCAAAGAGAAACGCGAACAAGAAGAACGCAGCAGGCAAGGGCAAGCCCGTCCGCAAGGAACCTCTTAAGACCAAGAAGCCTGTCGAGCTGACCTTCGAACTGAAGTCCTTTGACGAGGACAGGTACAAGGAGATCGTTAGCGAGGCCAATGTAACGAAAATCAGCGATGCCCTGCGGTCACTTGTGGAAGGCGAAGTGGCCAAGAAGAAGACCACCTCGATCTTCACCGACTTCCGCTACATATTGCAGGTGGCCAGCTACAAGATTGCCAGCTGCCCCAAGCGCATCGCCAAGTTGGCGTTGAAGCACTCGCTGGTTAGCAGCGACGACGACGTGGCCATTATTGTTCCTGACTTGCAGCGAGGGGCCAAGTTTGACTTTGAGCCAACAAAGCAGCACTACGAGGATCTTTTCCGTGAGGCGGGCGTGGAGCAGCGCCTCACCGTAGTGCCATTCAACCAGCTGCGTACCGAGATGGGCACCTTTGAGGCCAAACGCAAGTTCCTCAACAGTTATGACTACCTGCTCTGTGACGGTCGCCTCTCTGGTCAGGCCACTGCCTTTCTGGGCAAGGTAAGATATCTGCCTTTAATTTAGGGTAATTCCGTGTATTCCAAGAACTCGCTTTTGAGCTCATAAATAATCCTCGACGAGATGTATATATACACTGAACTGCAGGTCTATCGACCACTTGTCACCTAATCTCCGGCTTGTACTGACCGTCCTCTCCGCTTATCCTTTTTTCTAGTTTACCCAAAAGCCGCGCAACGTACTGCACGCCGTGCGCCTGAGCGTAGGAGTTGACGAGCTAGCAAAAGAAGTAAACCGCGCCCTTAAACGAACCGCTTACCGGCAGCTGGCTAAGGGCGATCTGACGGCCATTCCAGTCGGTAATCATCAGCACAGCCCCGAACAACTCGCAGAGAACATTTTGCTGGTGAGCAAGCAGTTGCAAAAGCAATTTCCTGGTGGACTGGCCAACATTAGGTCGCTGTACCTTAAGATCGACATTGTGGGAACTTCGGCGCTGCCACTGTACGTCAGCATGTGTGCTCCACCAGCAGATACACCGTATGTGGTCGGACCACGGGAGCAGCGCATGCTCAAGTTGAAGAAGCAGGCCAACGAGGTACTCTCCCGGTTCGCCATGACCAAGGATGCTGACTTCGTGAAGCTAACCCCGGATCAGGTGAAGCGCAAGGCCGAATTGAAGAAAGAGAAGGCCGCTCTGCTGGCAGCTGATGCTGCCCCGAAGGATAACGATGGCGGAGACACCGCTGTGCCCACGAAAAAGGCGCGTAAGGAGTCGAACAGCGAGGCCGCCAAGGCCGAGGAAGGAGAATCCGATGAGGAGGATGCTGAGGAGGCGGCGGGTGAGGACGAAAGCGGTGAGGAAGGAGATGATACCGATGATGACGATATAGATGAAGAAGATGACGATGATGACGAAGAGGACGACGACGATGAGGATGAGGAGGATGATGATGATGACGACGATGATGAAGATGATGAGTAATTTTGCCTAAGCTTATTCCTTTCGATTAGTCGTAGTTTTATATATCTAAAATAAAAACATTTAAAAACATGCAAACCATTCGTTCAATTCCGTTTGCAATTTTTACAAACAGTTTTAAGTAATAAAGGAATGTTTTAAGTACTGAACATCAATATCTAATGTGTGTTCGCTTATTAATATTTACATATTGTGGGTTGTATGACGCAGAGTAAGTAATTAAAACGGTTTTACATTTGTTTAATCGCCGATAAAAATCACAGGTTGTATGCAAATAAGTACAGTAGCAATTCATTTTCATGCCCATGAATATTAATATTTATTCACATACGTATGCACTTCTACCATATATCTGCATATTCTCGAATCAGGCATAAACCCTTATGGTCGTTGCAGTTGCATCCTCTTTTCCAGATTGCTGGCAATGTTTGTCCGCGGAAAATGGCTCAGATTCTTGCTGAGTTATCGCAGCTCAAAGTGGATGCCGACCCAACCCTTCACTGGCATCCTTTTGCGGTAATAAAAACCAAATATGCATTATGCCCCGGACTACACTCAGCGGGATGTCGCCGCAACGTGCTGGCTATACTTACAACAAAGTCCATTTCAATTTTCATAGGAACAGATTTATATGCAAGCGTTCTACATATATAGTTTTTGTATATAGTTCTTTCCCATAAATCAGCTCGATTCCGAACCAACATCCAGTGGGAGTACAGCGGAATGCAATTTCTTTGATGTCTGCTGATGTCTGCTGACGAATTATGTATGTATGAGGGTTTGGGGTTGACCGCAAATCTTCCCTTTTTGCCTGCATAATTTCTCTTAATTAGTCTATTGGATTGATGTTTCAGGCCTAGAGTGACTTTGACAGCTGGATATTCAAGTTCAGAGCCGTCTGGTCCAATTCCAACTTGAGATCCTTCTGCTGACCATGGGATATTATTTTTTGTGTTGGAAAGGTCGCGGCCCTAGAGATTAGAATCACGTTTCAGGCCGAAAAAATATATAACAAAAACCAAAGCCAAGCCGGACACGTCGCCGGCAACAAGAACAAAAACATTGTAAAGCTTTTATCAGTCCCCATTATCATTAGCCGCGTTTTCTGTTGGTGCCATAAAATCCATACATATGTGATGATAGACATGCTTTTTTTTTGCTTATGTATGTATATACGGATATAAGCAGAAAGGATTCCCCACATACGCATTTGGGTTTTTCCTACTTCCGTTGCCATTTTCATCGGAAAAAGAGTTTCAAATAATGCTAGGATTGGCGGCGAACAATGATGGGGAGTATTTATTTTTTGATGTAAAATATAAGTTTTGCCATGTTAAGGTAATTTTTTTGTACAGGAATGGGATTATTGATATATGGATATTAATTAGTAATAATAAAACATGTAATACAAATGAAGAAATTGATAAATAATACGTTTAAAGGAACTTTTATGTAAGGATATATTTGTAAGTCTTTATAAGTTTAATAACTTTTTAAAGTAATTTAAATTGTTATATAGATATAGCTAGATTGTTAATATCTGAGGTTGATCAGGTCTTTGCCATCTGATTATATTTAATATATATTATATTGTATATATATCTTATCCGATAAACAGCAGCAGACCGTAATGTTTACATTTTATTTGAATTCCCATCTAAGATACCTCATTGCTACAAATATTATTAGTTTCTTTACAACAAAAAATATAGCTGACTTAGCTACTAATAATTTATAATTTAATTAATTTTTAGCTCTTATTTGGCACGTTTTTCGATCCTCATCAGTTACATTTCTGGAATACTTCCCACTTACCGTTCACCCAATTTTATTATAGTTTTTTTTCCTTTTATTCTGGATAAATTGATATGGAAACCTGCCTACTCAATTACGTTAGACAGACTAAGCATAGCCATTCCGGTATCCCCGATACTAATTTGCATATCAGCTATATAATTGCATCATCACGCTATTTATCGTTGTGATAAGCGACTAATTCTGAGTATGCGAAAAAAAATGCCCAAATATAGTAATTGGTGACCCGGTAATCTTTCGGTGATTAGTCAGTGCGGGTTCGGAAAAATTGCGGAGAGATATGTAAATGCCATTTATGAGATAATGCCACGTAGAATTAATAATAATCTAGTTTATTGGGGGGATTTATATTGGATTTGCTGGCTGACAGCTGCCGGGGATAGCCAAACTAATTGAAAATAATCAGATGCTGATTATAGACCGATGCTGATAGCATGATCGATGGCCTGTGGCCACCGATAAACAGTTCGATAATTGTGCGTAATAGATGATTAATAAACTGATAGCCAAATAATACGTATCCGACTGGTTGCCGTTGCTGTTGCCGATGCCCTTTTGCCACGTGTTGCGTATACGACTGGGTGGCCAGCACCCACTAGCGCCCATGACTGCGCAAAATCCACACCGAAATACGCCAACCGTCGCTGTCGATTTCGTTGTGGGCGGAGGCGGCGTGGTCTTCGGTGGTGCCGGACTTCGGGATTCGCAGTCGGGTCGGGACCGAGTCCAGGTCCCACCTGAACGCGTTGAAATCTTTCGTATCCTCGCCTCGTATAAATCGCGGGCTCTTTGGCTGCCGATTTCACTTACGTTTCAAACCCAAAGCCGTGCAGTCAGCAGCAGTCGTTATCGGTATTCAAAAATAAATTTTAGAAAATCGAATTTAAACGTTTTTTGAACCCAGTGCTTGCGCTTTTTTCAGAGAAATATTTGTGACTCTAAATAAAAGTCTTTTTTGGGAGAGTGTTGTGTGAATTGTTGTGAAAAGGTGAGCGCTAAAATTATCGCTGTGGATTTGAAATCATTTGAAATGGTGTCGAAAAATGTGATACAAAATTTTGGAACTCGTAAATATATAAAATTGAAATGATTCCCTGAAATGTTTGTCACAAGTTTTGGCACTTTTTTCATAGATTTCGAATCTGTTTTAAATTTTAATAAATGACTATGTATTTTTTTTTAATATCCTAAAATAATGTGAATATACCCTTTTCATGGTTTCGAAATAAGAGTTCATACAATAGTTACAAAAGCTTTCAATTCTAAATATATTTAAGGAGATAAAAAGATCTGGATAGATATGTAAGAAGAGGGGATATAAATCTAATTATTTTCGCATTTACACATTAATTTATAAATTTAAATTAATAACTTTTGATTTAATAAATTACGAAATTTCAAAATTAATTTTTCATTACAAAAGTTATTAATACAAATATTGTTTAATTTTTGAAAAAGTTGACTTCCCAAAAAACAGGTAAGTATATAAATTCTTTGGCAGAAGTTGATAGATTGTATAATACATGTAAAATTAAAAAAATAATATAATTTTTATGTTAAAAAATGTTTATGGAACTTAAAAAACGAAAGAGAAATGTTTAACTAAGATCACATAAAATAGTATTATTGGAAATTTAAAGGGACTTCTTTTCCCCCTGGATAATTTAATTTTTGGAAATATGTAAACTTGATTTTTTAAGTAAGCAAAATCACACAGCCTTTTTTTTAAATTACCATATTTGCGCAAACTGAAAAATTATTAGATACTAAATATACTATGGCTTATTATAATCGATTTTTAGTGGCTTGAATTAGTTGGGTCAGTTCGTTAAAGTTATTTTTTTTTTAAGTGAAGAAAAAATCTTTGATATTTTAAAAAGCTTTCCGCCTTATTAAACCAACTAATCCCTTTACTAAGAGTTTTCTATTTTTAAATAAAGCCATCGTGATGAACCTAAATATGTGGGTAATTTTTAGGCCAGCTTTTGTCAACCGTTCCGACTTCATCTAAACTTAATTATGCTTTTATGGCTCAAATTTTCATATGTTTATAATTCGGTAAATGCCCTGAGCTGGCCCCCACAGAAATTGCTTCTTAGCTGGCCTAAGCCATAAAGTCAACGTTGGAACCCAAGACCATTGGGGCGGCGGGTCCAGGATGATGATGTGTGCTCTATGCTCAGGACATTTGTTGCTTCCCCTTTGTCCTTTTGGCCCCGGCGACCTTTTTCCTTGTTGTATCGGCCAGAATCTTTATTTTATGCTGCAAAATTGAAGTTGGCCCCTTGGCTTTATGGCCTCTTGGCCTGGATCGAGTAAGTCCTTTGGATTATCGCAATCATTTTAAGCTTTACTCTCTCTGCCCTTTCATATTAAGGCGCTCCTATAGTTTAATGTTGTTACGGCTCCTATATAGCGGTTTGCCACTTCAATTGCTGAAATTTTTGCGCGAACTTCGTCTTAAACTTGTTGAGTGTAAAGTTGTCTCAACTTAAAACACAGGCAATTGAAATTAATTTCCCTGCATTAATAACAACAGTTGTGAACTCTGATTGGCCCCGAAATTGCTCAGTGAGTCGAACGAGTGACTTGGCCTGGGAGCATCCAAACTTAAGCAGAATTCAATCGAATTGTAATTGGAGCATGACCTTAATGCCTCAAATAGTATCTTGTATTTCATGTTTAATAAATGCGCAATTAAATTCCATTCAGTTAGTCATAAGGTGGCACTGGCTGTTAATAGAAATAAAAAGAAAAACTGCACTAATTGGAAAACGATGAAAATTAAAAATGTATTTAAGTGTGGTGCAGCGCAAAAGCCGCTTAGCTGCGGAGGAAGTAAACGTGAGAGATTGCCTAGCACAGTGTCCCCCGGCAAAGCCGTACATGCAGGATAAATGCCATTAATCCTGGCGTTTTTTTCATGCATTTTATGGTATTATTTAAAATGGTTAGAGACTTTTTTGCGAGGCAATACAGTAAAGAATGGGATTATGTTTTAAAATGGAAAATTATTGATAAAAAAATATTTTGCATCAAATAAAAAGTGAACGCTTCTGTTAGAAAATATTTTAGGGTATCAGACTTTCTTCTTTTTAAAACAAAAATGTTATATTCTAAAAATTTATTATGGACAAAATGTTTGAGGAATTAAAGCCTACAGTTTCAATCATCCTTTGCCAAGGACCTTTGCCTTTTGAACAATTTATGTCCACTGTTTTATGCAACACCTTTTTCGTCACTTTGTTCATTTTATGTTGCCTACTTTCTTGGGCCAACGACAAACACACACACACCTGGGGAAATTCAATTCTCTCGCTCAGGTGCTCCGAATGAAATGGAAGGCGTCGAAAGCACTACTTAATTTAATGCTCTGCCCGCCGGTTGTTTACGAAATGCTCCTTCGACTGCGACAATTTGTGGGAAATCCTTGTTTTCTTTAAATTTACAAAAGGGAAATAACAAGCAGAGCGGAGAATCGCAAGGGACAGAGCGAGCGGGGGAAAAAGAGGGAAGTTGATTTGGGTCTTCGGATTTGCTATCACATTTTTCCCATCTTTATAACTCGTTCTATCTTATCCAGTTGGTTTCTTTTTATCTTTGGGTCTTGTGAAAATACTCGGATGCGGGAACTTTGCATACTCAATTAATTCATGTAAGGAGCGCCATAAAAAGTTTACCTCAACTGGGCAACAATTAAAAAATACTTAGACAAAAAGGCTTTAAAAATTCACTTGAGCGTGGATGAAAAAAGGGCTTATGTCTCAAAATGTTTACATAATGCCCGCAAAATGGCTTATTAAACTTTTGGCCAACAAAATGTTTTCTTAACAAGCAAGCTCGCCGGTTCCCCGGGTGCTCTCTCTAATTAAATTTGCATATTTTTATTAATTAAATTGTTTAGCCAATGCCCCCTAAACTTTTGCACAGCGTCTCACACACATGGATGCTAATCATCAGAGAGCAGAGAGGGAATCCCCTCCGAAAATTAACACGCCCCAAGGAAAAGCAAACAAACAAGGGACAGGACAATTGCAGAAGCAATTGCGAATGCTTAGCCACGCTTCTGTGTGAACGCGTAAATTCCTAGACTCGAAAAAAAAAACCCCCGTAGATTGGGACCATTTTCAGGCACATTTCCCCATTTATTGCATTCTTATTATGAGCTGGATTTCGCTCATCATTTTTCAGTTTTATATTGCTGTGAGTCGGGGCTAAATTTAATTGGGCACGATTCTCGGCCCACAAATGTTTACGTCTCTAATTAGTCGAGTTTACGCATATTCATAAACTCATGAAATATCAGAGGTGTTAAAGTTATATCAAGCGAAAGTGATGTAGTGTGGGTGGTGTAAGCAAATAAAGGGCTTTTATGGTTCGTTAAAAGTTCGCTGTTGAAGCTGCCATATATTGTTTCAAACGTTTACATTTTATAGAAATTACATTCCAAATTTTGACCCAACAAAAAACCTTGAGCAACGAAACAACGAAAAAAAGAATATATATGTGGCCGAGATTCTTGGGAATTAAAAAAAAAGCCTAACAAAAAACAGCATGCTTGGTAGATGTTGTAAAAATAGAACATACAATTTTATTTTATATTAGACATATTACTATTATTTTTATTTCAATATTTATAGTTAAAGAAATTTCAGATACATTATTTTTCTGGGTGCAATTCTGTATAAAGAGGATCCCTCTCTGCCTGGTTAATATTGATTGTTTTACTGCTGGTAATTTTTCACCCCATTTCTTATATCTTCTGCCACTTATGCCTGCATGGTGGATAAATTTGGTCCTTGGTGAATGTTAACCTCTTAACATATAAATTTTCACTCTCCGTTTCCATTTGCATCGCCATAAACTGGTCTGCTTTGCTCCCGCACTTTGATGGTATTTCCTCTCCGCCCTCCGTGCTGCTCCTCCTGCCAAATATTTATTCACATTTAAAAAGTATTTTATGTTGCATTTTCCTATAAGCATTCTTTGAGCCCTCGGCTCCAGCTCGTCCTGCTGCCTCTGCCACGTGAGTCCAAATACCATTCCTCGGCGATAAGACATGCATTCGTCCCCCTCAGTCCTCCCTCCTCGTCTTCGACCTGCTTTGGTGTTGGATTTTATGGGAGAGCTGCCGCTCCTTTGGAGTGTTTGCTCTCCGTGTCGCTACCTCGACTGGATTGTGTCCTGTCCTCAATTTCCCTGAATTGTTTGTATGACAAAGTTTGCATATTGTAATAAATTTCGCTTTAAAAAATATTTGAACATTTATGGTCGGCATTTAAATTAAATACTGTATTTTCCGGCTCAGCTGGCTGAGGAAAAAGAAAGGTAAGCCGCCGAATATTAAAACAAGGCCCAGGAAATGTCTTTCGGCCGAAAGATAAGCGGAATGTATGAGAGTTCAGAGGGGAAGATGAAAAGTTCATTATGATAATGGCAGCTTGGTTAGCTGAAAGCCAAGGGAAAGTTAAATAAAATATATATACTTCCGTAATAAGAACCAACAGGCTCCTCAACTGTTGCATAACCTAGTATGCCACCTTCGGGCCAAATTGCGTGCATTTCGCTTGTTTTCTTTTCCAGTTCAATGAGCCTGCTCAAATGTCGCAAAGGAGCAGCAATTTTCATTCAACGGAGACGGGAATTAAAGTTTAAACCTCTCGTAAATAGCAAGGCTCAATTGCAAAGGCAATTAAGGATGAGAACCACATACAACATGCTGCTGCTGCTACTGCTGCTGCTGCAGTGGGTTAAATAGCACAATACTGGGGGAAAACTCAATGTAACGAGTGTGCTCAAAGTAAAGCTTTGTGCCATCGAGGAGAAAACATTTACATTTCGCCGGCAACTGGCAAACTGAAATTCAATGCAAACCGACAGAGCCGGCCAAAGGGAGGCAAAAGTTGTGGCAACAATGCTCATAAAACATAAACAAACAAACAGACGTCATTGCCTCTGGCAGTTTATCAGGCAGCAAATACGAGGATATTTTCCAGGAGTGTGTGTGCAGAGGGCTTTACAAGGGGGGATTTTACAAGAGGGGGCTTAGAGGTCTGACAATGCAATCAAGCGAAAGTGACAGAGCGGCAGGCACAACAACACTCTGCTGTTGCCATCGATATGTCGTCGACGACGACAACTGGTGCACATGGTGACGGCGCCAGGGGATTCGGATTTTGTGTATTTCCCTCTCAATACTCGAAACTGCCAAAGTATTTAGCAAAAGTTCGCCACAAGTTATCCCGTTTTTCGCACACAATATTGTATTTTTTTTCGAGTGTATGTGTGTGATTCCCCGTAGCATAGTTGGCGGTCTTCGTTTCATTTGAATATTTTGCCACTCTAGTGACGCACTCGACTCCATTCTCCTCACATGAGTTACGTGACCCTTATGTGCTGGAACTTTCCTCAAAGTGCGAAAAGTATTTGCCAAGTTCCCTTTGCCCCCAGTTCATATTCTCAGGATATCTTTATGCTCCACCTTAAGCTTGGAAAACTGCTTACAACAATTTTTAAAGAAAGCTTTGAAAAGAAAGTAAATTTATGCTGAGAGATGAAAGAAATAGTTGGCTTATTATTATTTGTGATTCAAAAAAGTTATAATAAGGATTTGCAGCTTGTGATGTTTTAAAAGTTTATTCGTGGAAAGTCCAAAGTTTTAGCCTCTTTTTAAAGGTTTCATACTCCTTGATACTCGTGTTGCCTAAACAAAAAAGATTAGACCTGTATTTATAGTCATTTAATTTTCTCCCAGATATTTGTATCTATATTTCTGGCCTACCAATCCGTCAATTCTATGGCAGGTCATACATCTATGTCGCAGAAAATATAAGTAACAACACAGTTGCAACATCTTTCTTTGTCTTTTTAGCCTTAAATATACCTGTACAACAGATAAAAATACTTATAATGTTTTCCCCAGCTAGTTGAATCTTCTCAACTTTATGTTTTTGCCAAAAATCATGACTCTGACCGAAAACAACGAAAACTCATCAAAGAATAAACGAGTGAATCGAATTCTGGACAACCCAAAAGCGCAAACAAAAAAAAATGAAACAAACTTAACAATTCCGAATCACCGGAGGCTAATTCACAAATTCCCACAGTTTGAATACAGAAACACAAAGGAGTAAAAACATTTGCCTAACACCGAATTCCCATTTGGCATAAACCTGTTGCCGGCATAATTTGTGGCCTGTTTTGTGTTATAACCCAAAAAACCACCGGCTCAAAGCCCACCCACCTGCGGCCAACTGTCCTTGCCACTTCTCTCCCCTGCTCTAGTGGAGTGCAATTATTTTAATCTGTTGCCGACATTTTCGGCATAATTTTTCATCAATTTTAAAGATTCAAGGAGCTGAGCAGCGGCCATGGCATAACAAAAATAAAAGAATTCCTTGGGCCGCAATGAATTTTTAAGTAAATGTAAAGAGTGCCCGTCTCCGAGTAGAGTAGGAGGCCTGCCTCATCCCCAGGATCTCGGAGTTCCCCTCATCCCCTCCCGTTCTCGTTCTCATCCTGGAAGTCGGTCTCGCAGGCAAAGGTAAAGCTCGCGTGGCAACTCCCAGGAGGATGTTATCCTGTCGGTTGTTGCGGGCAATGCTTTTAGCCTCCGCAAGTTAAATGTTCCGCCCGGATCTCCGCCTCACCTTGGGCCCTCCCATCCCTCTCACGTTTGCTGCCTTTTCCACCTCATTGTCTTTATGTGAGCCACCAGTATACCCGCTCCCTCGTAGGTCAACAGTTTTTACATTGTTTTCGGCATCCGAGCAATGCTCGGTTATCCACAACAAGAGGCTGCTTCTCGAGGTTGTGTCTCCTCTCTGTTTCGTGTCTCTTAAACGAGGCGTAACTTTGAACAAAAAGTTTTTTTTCTTGGCTCCCTTGAGGAGCTACGAAAAGTTTTCTTTGAGTTTTTTAATGGTACATAACCATTATAGGTTAACAGTTATAATTACTATAGTGGTCGCCGACGTGACCTCTTAGGCGGGGATAGTGTGTGCGGCATAATTCATTTACGAGCTTGTGTCGTTGTCAATTAAACATATTAGAGAGCAGTAAACCTCTTAATAATGTATCAGGGGAATATTTAACCTTTTCCTCTTCTTTTAATAATAATCTTATTGCTTTCCTTGGGTTTTTTTCTTTCCAGGTAAAAGCCCAATAATGACGAAATCTTTTTAGGCCTGTATAAATAGAATTAAAGGTGATTGTTGAGACTTAAGTGCAGACGTCGCGTGTTATAAAGTGTCCGTAAAGTGTGGTAATAACTAGCTTAACCAATTTCAAGTCATAACCAATCTAATCGAGGACGCAGATATTGTTGCCCTGATTGATTGTCACAAATTGTTAGCTTACCAATATTTTGATTTTGACACTTCAGACTGCCAAGTTTGTGAGACTTGTTGATATCTGAGGGATTAAGGCTCGATTCTAATTGATAGCGATGTTGCAAAGTTTGGACTCTCAGCTTGTGTGAAACTTGGGAATTACGAACAAGAAAAGTTAATTTTCCCCACCTTGTCTTAAGTGCCCTGACCATGTCCTTAACTTATTAGCAGTTTCCATTAGCCACAACCTCTGGAATTTTCCACCGGAATCGAAGGATGAGTGGGATTACCTGGGCGTCGTCATTGCTTTGGACAGTTTTGTGGACATTTAGCCGGCTTATGTTCGCCGGCCCATGGTCCATGGCCGTGTAATCAGTTAAGATGGCATCGCAGACGCACACAAAGCCACCGCAAGGAGACCAACGCCAAAACAGGGGGAAATGCTCAGCCAGAATCACGGGGCAAATCAAATGTCTGCCAACACAAATCCAAATCAATCTTCTGTCTCCGGCTGTGTGGGGGGCTTGTTTGCTTAATTTGACAAAAGGAATAATTTGATGAATATCTAAAATGGCAGCGAGTAGAGGAACCCCGGCGTGTTGCCAGCTCCTGGCATCAGCAACCGCAGCTCCTTCCGGGCCAGAATCCTTCGCCCCCAATCCACTGACTTTGTCACTAATTCAATAAGCATCCAATTACAACGCGGCAGGAGCGGTTTTCCCTTCCCTCGGTCCTCTCTCATGGCGTACTATATATACGCAATTTTCCTTTGCTGTATATATGTATGTATATGAAAATTTAATGCAACTAAAAGTGGCCGTTGTCGTGGCTATAATTTTCCCTAATTATTGTGCCTTCCCTTTCACCTGGCTTTTTGGTAAATTAGTAACAATTTATACGTTTTGAAACGTCAACGATGGTGGGATTAAATGTAAAGTTAATTAAAAAATAGGGGAAGGCTAATAGGTGTCACAAGGCTAATAAGTGCCCCAAGGCCGGAAACTATCAGTCCTGTAAAGATATTAGAATTTATTGATTTTTTGGACATTATTTGGAGGATTAAATTAAGTTTCAATGTTTATTAATTAGAAAGAATTAAGCAGAAGTTATATAGGGTTTATTTCAATAAGTTAAATATTGATAATGTCAACATATAATTTTATTATTAAAGATTGCAAATACAGAAAAAGCTAATTAAAGATTGAATTTTTAGAGGGAACGGGTATGAATATATAGCTGTGTCATCATAAGGAGATTGGAAATTATAATGCCTGGTTTTATTGAAATAAAGATAACCTAAATATAAACCTTTTAAATAATTTATTTATGCTACTTTTCTTTCTACAAATTTTACTTTCAAACTGAAATATTTATGATTTATTTCAACAAGTGTACATCAAAATTATCCTAGTAATTTCCC
The DNA here is from genome assembly GCA_008042675.1 of Drosophila seguyi. NCBI lineage: Eukaryota > Metazoa > Arthropoda > Insecta > Diptera > Drosophilidae > Drosophila > Drosophila seguyi. The sequence goes on along the minus strand of VNJU01009374.1, from coordinate 69,514 downwards.
AGTACATATTCGCCCAAAGGCTCTAACACCCGTGTATATCCCGCCACAAGGCATATCCCACAGGGTATTGGCACTAAAGCACGTGGAGGTATGCTTTTTGATTGCTATGATGCTGGGGAAATACATAGGCTTAAATCCTTGGCCCTGGCATTGGGATTGAATGACCTAAATTCAATTTGCAGAGTCGTGGGCCCAGATCCAGAGCCAGGTCTCAACCACCACAAGCTCCCCCGCCCGTCGACCCCGTAAGTAGGTTTTCAGTTACCAGCGCAGCGGGCAGGCGAACCTCAGAGGCCGGGGGCTGGTGTGTGTGTGCGTCTTGTTGTTGTTGGCCATAATCAACGCAATGCAATTTCAATGTCTGACTCTCGTGTTACACTTCTCTGTCCAGGCTGCACCCACCGGACGTCGATGGGCAACCTACATCCAATCCCTAGCTGCTACACGCCCGAAAAAGGCTATTAGAAAGGAGTGGAAATTGGGTTACATTCTGTGTCAAAATTTTGTAGGAAAAACCGATTAGGGTAACAGTTTTTATGATTATGGAAATAATTTAAATACTTGTTAAGACTGCATGTAAAACGTTATAAAAATCTCACTTTAAGCCCGAACATTTTAAAAACCTAGTGTACTTTTTTTGGGTGTCGCTTACATACCACAGATAACCAAACCACAATGCTTTCTGGCCAAGGTAAGAGCATAAGTGCATAGTGGACAGGTGAGGGAGCAAGTCAAGGATCTCGTTAGACAAATGCCTGTGCTGACTAGGCAGCACTTGATTTGGGTTAAGCGGCGGAGGTGATGACGACAACGACCACAACCGTGGCCAAAGAGCTGAGCTGAGCTGGCTCTGGTGTTCTGGTTAAGTGTTTTGGCAATTCCGGTTGATGGAATTTTGGAGCTGGACGGTATGATGTCCAACTGCGGCTTGAGATGGGTTCACATTCGACAGGATTTCTAATGCCAGATTAAGTAGTCAAATTTTGATTGCTGAGAACATGGCTTTGATGTTGGCAAACTCAGATTGTTAGCGGATGTAATCCACTTTGTTTGGCTGTTGTTTATCGGGGTTTATTGTTAATATCTCCTAAGAGGTCAAAGGCTTCTGTCTGCCTAAAAAATAGTAAGAAGCTACTTGTATCTTGGATGATATGCATGCAAGAGTGTATAAATTTGTCCAGAAAAACGGAACTTTAATAGAGACTTTCTTTACTTCGATTTCATAAAATTAAATATTTAATACGATTTTTATAAGTTCACTAGCATCATAACACGCGTCACCGCGGAGGTTATGACTTAAACTCATCCTACATCACCTCCCCCTCTGCCACTGCCCACTGCCATTTCATACTTCAATATTTTACCAGATTAATCGCCTGGCACTTGACTGCCTCTGGCGCGGAGTTCATAAAATACGAGTGGCTGCATCGGCGAGCTGCCAAGATGCAATCGGCGGAAGGTTGGCTGGCGGAGCATAAGGAGGCATTCGTTCGTCACGACACCCACTTCATCCTGGTGTGACCTGAGGGCGAATGTCAAATGCGAATTGTTCACTGACCGAAACCGATATTTTTCATAATAAAAGCATATTTGCTAGCTTTCCATTTCACTGCTTCGGTAAATATTTATCAAAATTGTGAATATTTGCTGATTATTTTTTTTTTTTGTACCCGGATTAAATAGTATTTGCATCTGGGACTCTAAGCCTTTAAGCCATCCACGATTACGCTCAGTAAACAGACAACAAAAAAAAAAAACCCAAAATAAATCGAAATTCCGGCGAGTGGGTTTCTGGTTAGTTCACCGGTGGTCACCCCGGGCGTATACCGTATTTATGTGTTTACGGACTACAATCAAGTCCATTTCCAACCACTCGCTTGGGCCCATAAATCAAAAATGATTGATAAACAGCCTGGCCAGAGACGCGACCACTGACGTATGTGCGTTTGCGGCATTTGAGTTGCCTAATAATTGCACATGAAATGTCACCGCAAAAGCTCAGTGCCACCCAGATCCTCCGCCATCGGTAATCATTCGCCCCGTGTGCCCCAGAATTGTCACCGAAATTGGCCAACGGTGCGTGAAATCCGTTGATTACTTTATTTGCCCCAAAAGTGCGCAACGCACTCGCCCGTGGACGCCTCCGTTTTATTCTGACCCGGTCTCCGGCCGTGTGTGGCCAGCACCCGGCGATAAGCGGATGCCCTGCGCCACAATTAACCTGTGGCTGCCCGCAGGACCCCAGAACAGTGAGCACTCGTTCTCCACACATGACCAGCCACATGGATGAGCCCGTCCTGCGAGCTCCTTTAGCAGTAAAGCGCAATCACACAAATGAATCGTCATTGTCCGCACTCGCTTGAGGTTGCGCCAATTGAAGAAGGATTTTATTTGATTTTAAATCTGATTTCAAAAAGGATTTGAGTGTTGTAATAATATAAGGAGTCTATGCGGACTCTTCCTGCAATTTCTTTTATCTGCCCAAAGCGAAATATATTTTTATACGAGCGAGAAAATTGGTTGAGGGAAAGCTCAAGTTGATTGGAATGCCTTTCGTGGAAATTTTGTGGCCAGTTAAGCCCAAGTATCAAAAATGTTTCCTTTTCGGTTAAGGCAATTAAAGGGCGGCATTTCTGTAAATTAATCAATTAAATTAAATAGATCGTTGAAATGTATCTCTTTTAAAAGGTTTGAGCTAACCGATTTTTATTTAGACATTAATAAAGAAGCAAAAAACAAACATAATAAAATCTATAACTCTTTTCTATATATATATATATTTAAAGTACATAATATATACAGCTATACATAATTATTTTTGGTAGTTAACTGGAATTTTTTAAGATTTAAATAATAATTACACCAGTTCGTTGTCAAAAACAAAACTTTAATCTTGACTTTTTATGTAAAAATACAATGAATGACATACTTTTGAACTAAATTTGGACTGGAAACACAGTTTGTAATAAAAATTTCGCGTTTTGGAAAGTAGATCGCTACCAAGAAGACATCAAAAATACCCATTTGAACCACTTTTTATACCCTTTAAGAGTACTTTAATTATAGTCAGAGGACTGCAAAGTAGTGAAGGAATCATTTGCGACCCCATAAATCATATAAAATTATGATCAGCATCAACAATACAGTCTTTCTAGCTGTGTTTGGAAAAAAACAAATTTTTTTTAATTTGTTCAAAAAAAAATTGTCAAAAATTACAAAAAATAATTAAAATTTTCAAAATGTTATATTTAATAAGCCGATTTTTTAATCTAATCAAAACTATCCCAGAAAATCTTTCCAAACTTAAAATAATGAATTTTTGGCCCAGTTATGATCGATCGAAACTGCATGGTTATTCACTTTGGCTTTAAGACGTTAATTTTCTTCCTTTTTTAAATTTTATTTTTGGCATTTATAGAAGAGTCCAAAATAAATAACGTATACGCACTGTTGTAATTATAATTTTAATCTTAAGGCAAACATTTTTTAACTGTCAGAAAAATTTATTTATAAGAAGCAAAAGCTCGTGCTGGCAAGAGTTAAAATTAGGGTTTTTTTTTTTATTTTTCTTCTAGTGCATTAATCGAAAAATAATAATAATAACAATTATAAAACCCTTTGATCAAACGGGCTATAAATTTATCGGAACATTAAACTATGTGTATATATCGTCGTTTTCTGTCATCCCTAATTTATCCTTCATGATAACTTAATTATTTTATTATATATTTTTGGTTTAGCTAGCAAACCAACACCTGCTTATCATTATCGCCAAATTATTGGCTTATCTTTTGATAGTACGAACCAATAATAATAATAAATGATAACGAAAATATGTATTAAGGGGACACTGATCTTATATTTTTTGGAACATTGATAAGAACTAAGGACTTTGGGGGACAAAGTTCATTACTAGACACAACCTTAAAAGGCTTTCGATTTGCTATTATTCTTCTACTATCAGAAGAATTTATTGAAATACCTGCAAATGCGCACATGATTTTGCTGATTTAATTCTATAGAAGTGTTATCTAAGAGATGTGGAAAACATCGCCTCATCCCCACCTGAAGTGATGATATGCCCACCAAATAGATTATAATTATCGACAGATAAAGCCTTTCGGACGTACGCTCCTCAAGACAGGCCACTCGAGTCACATCACATCGCTTTATCGCCCACCAAATTGGGCTGTGATTGATGGCAAGTGCTATAAATTAGGGGCGGGCACTCCGACCGTCAGTTAGTCGAACTCGAGTAGACAACAAGCCAAGTGAGAATGTTCAAGTCCATCGCTGTGATCGCGGTGTTGGTGGCCCTGGCCAGCGCCGAGCTGCATCGCGTGCCAATCCTCAAGGAGCAGAACTTCGTGAAGACGCGCCAGAATGTGCTGGCCGAGAAGTCGTATCTGCGCACCAAGTACCAACTGCCCCAGGCCCGCAGCGTTGACGAGGAGCAGCTGTCCAACTCGATGAACATGGCCTACTACGGCGCCATCACCATCGGTACTCCGGCCCAGAGCTTCAAGGTGCTCTTCGACTCCGGCTCCTCCAACCTGTGGGTGCCCTCCAACACCTGCCAGAGCGATGCCTGCCTGACCCACAACCAGTACGACTCCAGCGAGAGCTCCACCTATGTGGCCAACGGCGAGTCCTTCTCCATCCAGTACGGAACTGGCAGCCTCACCGGCTACCTGTCCACCGATACCGTCGATGTCAACGGCCTGAGCGTCAAGAGCCAGACCTTCGCCGAGTCGACCAACGAGCCGGGCACCAACTTCAACGATGCCAACTTCGACGGCATTCTCGGCATGGCCTACAAGTCCCTGGCCGTGGATAGCGTCACTCCCGTCTTCTACAACATGGTTTCCCAGGGTCTGGTCGACCAGTCCGTGTTCTCCTTCTACCTGGCCCGCGCCGGCACTTCCACTGACGGTGGCGAGCTTATATTTGGCGGTTCCGACTCCTCCCTGTACTCCGGTGCCCTGACTTACGTGCCCATCTCCGAGGAGGGCTACTGGCAGTTCACCATGGCTAGCTCCTCCATCGATGGCTACTCGCTGTGCGATGACTGCCAGGCTATTGCCGATACTGGCACCTCCCTGATCGTGGCTCCCTACAACGCCTACATCACCCTGTCCGAGATCCTGAATGTGGGTGAGGATGGTTACGTCGACTGCTCCACCGTCAGCTCCCTGCCCGATGTGACCTTCAATATCGGCGGCACCGACTTCACCCTGACCCCCTCTTCGTACATCATCCAGTCGGATGGCAACTGCATGTCCGCCTTCGAGTACATGGGCACCGACTTCTGGATCCTGGGTGATGTCTTCATTGGCCAGTACTACACCGAGTTTGATTTGGGCAACAACCGCATTGGCTTCGCCCCCGTGGCCTAGGTTAGGATCTCTGATCAGCGATTAATAAACGAATGAGTATTTAGTATTTGATTGGTTTTGAATTTATTTTTGTTTACCAAAGTGGGTTGAAGGCTGGGTAGGCACATGGAACAATCTAATCTGTTTACAGCATTTACAAGTGGAGAGTTATCATGCAAAGGGAGTGCTTTATTATCGGAATATAAACAAGGACAAGGGCTTTGATTTCGTAAAAAATATCTATAGGAACGCGGTGTCGAACCATATATGGTTTTTGTTTGCGATATTGACTATTTGGGTATTATAAAATGATAAAAAACCTAATTTTTTTTGCTGCGAAAGTACTTTGGGAGGTACTTTAATATTTGTATATTATATCTGGCACTCTTAATTACTTAAATCCCCAAGTATCCCACAGTCGACTCTTCTGAATGTAAAATTCCTGAAAATTCATTCCTTCTAAATTCACCATGCACACCTGTCTGTTTAACAGGAATTAGAATTGCTGGCCCATGATTTATTGACACCTGACTTGACTGTTGTTGCGGTTGTCCAACACGTTATTCGGTGGCCCGCAAATCCTCCTCCTCATCAGCCGGTAATCGACAAATGTTGACTCTGCCAAATGGATATGATCCGAGAGAGATGAGAGATGCCAGGTAATGACTGGCTGACACCGATGGCTCAAAGAGCCAATTTATTTGTCCAGCCTGTTGCGTGGTCGGTGATGTGTGTCACTGGGTGTCAAGGGGTCCCTGGTGTCGGTCTCTACGACTGTTTCCTGGGTGAGGGGTGAGGACTGGCCATGGGGATGATGTCAGTGTGCAAGTCAAAAGTTTTGCAACTGCAAACACAACGAAGTGACAACACCATTTACGGGCGGAAGAGGGGCCGGAATATGTAGAGCGGTGTTCGTGCACAGCGACAGGAAGTGGAAGTGCAGTTGAGCAATGCAAAAGTACGGATCCGAAAGGGGACACAGGTCATATTTGTTAGAGCGAGTAGCCAACGCAAATGACTTGCCGACAAACAAGGAGGTGAAAGGAGGGAGAGGCAGGATTCGCCGTCATCGTGGGGCTGGAATTGGGACTGCTTCGTTGAGCAGTTAATGAATCACTTAATGGAAAACCTGGTCAGCCCCAACTTCCGCTACGGGTGGAAGCTCAAGCCCGGGGAATCGATATTTAGTTTCCACTGATGGATGTTGACTTTAGAGCAATAAGCCACTTAATGGATTTAAAAGTGCGATGAGAAATAAATAATAAATAAAATATATTAGAGAGATTTTCCGACAGAGATTGAGGTACTGCGACCGAGGGATATTGTGTGCCTAAATAAATAATAAATAAACACTTTAAACAAGACTATAACTTAAAGTCGATTTTTGAATTAATATGAAAAGGATACAATTAAAAAAGAATAAAATAATGACGGTGTAGAAAGCAGCCAAAAAACTACTGCTCCTTCTGCCTAATAGATTGTCTTTCATAAGCTTCAATTAAAAATATGTGTCAAAATCAGGCAAGAAACCACACAGCACTTACGGAATTTATTCATAATAAATAATTAAGCTAAAAGAACTCTAAAAGCTTAAAGGTCAATTTTCATTGCTTTCAACTTTATTTGAAATTAATGGTAACAGCCATTAGGATCAGCAAAATGGAAAAGGAAAGTATTTTTCAGTCTTAACTAAGACAGTGTTGAGCAAAGATACTTTACATCATCGAAACTATCATAAAACAGAATTTTTTAAATATAAACTTAACAAATTCATAAATTGTGTTACACAATATTAAGTCGAAATAAAATAATAAATATGTTTTAATTTTTAATTCTTACAGGAGACAGCCGCACAATGATGACAAACCGATGTGCTTGCTTCGCCTTGGCCTTCCTGCTCTTCTGTTTCCTGGCCATCTCGAGCATCGAGGCTGCTCCCATGCCCAGGTAGTGGTACCTTCTCTATTCCACAGCCGCCCCCACATCCAGATGCACAGATCCCTTCGCATTTGGTGCAGAGAGTCGCATAACCTAATTAATTTTTGGCACTTTACATGCGAAAACCGAAAAATTTGGTAGAAAAATATTTGCCCAAAAGCAATTACCCCTCTGAAGAGCTCTTAGCAGTCGCAGTTGGTTTAGAGCAAGTGCCTGGCATATAGGATATGTGCATACATATATAAACGTTTATATCACACTTTCATGTGTCAGCGTCTTCTTCCCTTCCATTTAAAGTCTTGGCTGCCGGGCGAGGAAAATTTTTAATTAATAAAATGTAAACGTTGACGAAAAATTGTGCCTGCAAAATGGAAGGCTTTCTCGGCCACACACTTGAGTAGATGTACTTAGACTTTTTTTCCTGCACATATTAAAGCAGAACCTTTTGTTAAAACATTTTGGGGAATCCCAAACTCAATTTCCCGTTGAGGCGGCAGTCATTAAAAATTCATTGGCCTTGCCGAACTAATTAGCAATTGCTCGAATGGAAAATGCCCTCAACATTTGGGCATTAGCAAATAATTGGGTTTCCATGCAAATGAAAGTTTTAAACCAGCCAAATGTCAAATTTAACAGAGCCAAAGTAATTAGACATCCTGTTTAGCCGAGTTCCATAAACCCGGCAAATATATACAGAAGAAGCAAACACTAATTTTCCATTCCGCTGACTCTCGAAATAGCCAATCCAATGGCGGAGGCTACGGCGGCGGCTACAATGAGCTGGAAGAGGTGCCCGACGAACTACTGATGGAGCTGATGACTCGCTTTGGACGGACTATAATAAGGGCACGCAACGATCTGGAGAAGTAAGTTTAAAATAATAAAATTAATAATTTTAATTAGTGAAAACTTGTAGAAAAAACGATAGGGATAAAGCCTTTTTTACAGCCTTTCTGATTAGATTCCTCATTAAAAGATAATTGATTCTATTTCTCTCTTCACAGCTCTAAGCGTACTGTGGACTTTGGCTTGGCCCGTGGCTACTCGGGTACCCAGGAGGCGAAGCATCGCATGGGTCTGGCTGCGGCAAACTTTCCCGGAGGACCCGGACGAAGGCGACGCTCTGAGACCGATGTCTAAGGCGCTAACACTGGCTAAACGAGTCCTGCGGACGTAGAGGACGAGTTTCCACTTTTCAACACTCAAACTTGGCCCATACTTTGTGTCTTCTATAGAGCCCTCTCTTTCTAATTTGCATTATGTTGGATTTTTTGTTATGCATTGTACATATATATATTTATTACGAATTTGACCTGATGTATCGCAACATACGTTTCCGAACAAGTGTTTTGCAGTATTATGGAATAATATTAATAAATACTTACAGATATCAAACTATATACATACGAATAACCAAGGCGAACACCGAAATAAACAAGTTAAACTGTTGCTCCTAAAGATAATGTTGAACCATGTTTAAAGCCCATTTACATACCAGATTAACCTCTTCTATCCCTAGAAAATTCTTTTAATCACTCGTCTTAGTCGTTAAACAAAGGCAAAACTCAAAAAAGAGAAATAAATATCCACAATTATATATATATATATATATTCAAGTGTAAGCAAAATCGCGCAAAAAATCTTTAACTAGGTATGTCTTACATAAACACGAAAACTATATACACTAACACACATGAAATGCAAGTATGAGAAACGTTTTGGCCTCCAAATTAGCCAAGTAAAATTCCCAGCGAAACATTAAGTTTATTTTTTAAAAAATCAATAGTGAATAGCAAGGTCCTTCCCAGATCAATTGTATTGTAAATATAAATTATTGAAACACGTACAACCACAATGCGATACAAAAATATATATATATGTATATCTACAGAAGTCTACTTGAATATATATTTAATAATTATTATGTCTATGGAAAAGCTGCATACATAACACTTACCGTGAGTCGGGCACGAACAAATAAAATTCTACATTTTGAGAAACATCATTGCCCTTTGTCGAGGTCTTTTATTTATGTGGATTTCAGAGATGGGGTAATTATTATCATCTTATATCAAGTTATTGACTCGAATTCAAGACTTGTGGCTTGTCTTTATATGGAAAATGTTACTGTTGCTACCCTTTCCAGTTGGTTGAGAGCCATTAGCTCCATCCATCTTATATCCTGGCTCATAAAATGTATCCTTCGGGGAGCTGCAAACGCATTAGACATCGCAACCCCATAAAGCAGGAATGCAATTGAATTTATTTATTTAGAGGAGAATTAGAACCGGCTGATTTATGCATGGAGTGGGCTAGCAAGTGAACTTCGCGGTACAATAAATGTGGTTGTTCATTTTATTAAAGCCTTTTGGATAAATACATGAACATTAAACCAATACTAAGGCACTCAAGAGTTCAGAATTAGAATAATCCCTGCTCAGATCATAAAGCAACATGCTTTCAAGGCCCCTGCGTTTATGGCTTATTAATATTAAGGATTTAACCTTTTCTTTGAGGTATTTACCTTTTAACAATGGTATATTCTACTATATAAGACCGGAAGTACTTATACTTCTTACATAGTTAATACTTTGAAAGTATGAGGGGAATTTATATTTTAAATATAAGAGAAGGCAGTTGGTTTCTCAGAGTCCGGATCGAATTCAATTTCAACAAAACGCGAGCTCCAAACTTCCAGCTTGATAGGCTCGAATGAGACTTTTAAATTGGGATGCTGCAGTACTGGAAGAACCTAAGCAAATAATAGATATTAGAAATATTTTTAAAGACCGCGCATTTTTTAAGTATGTTCCCACCTTTTCCGGGTCTAAGCCAGTTTTGTGAAGATGCAGAATCAGTGGAGCCTGGCGATTTAGCAGATTCTTAGCCAAGCGGGTGGCACTAGGCTCGACCATCTGATAGGTTAACTTGGTGGACGATAGGTTGAGGATTCTGAGCGTGGGACAGGCACCTACCATCTTCCACAGATGGATGGGCGAGGGCAGGTCGCGCATATCCAGCAGATGCAGCTCCTCCAGATGCGGCAGCTTGTGGCAGATGTCGTGTAGCATCTCCGTCCCGATGTCGTCTTTTTGCAGGACCAGCTTGCGCAGATTTCGCATCGCTTCGATGGCTTCCGTGGCCGGGTCGCTGCACCAGAAGGCGTCGTGGAAGAGCAACGAGCGCACCTTGAGCGGTTGCTTCCTAGCCACCGTTGACAGCAAGTACACGTAGTAGTCGCGCGTGTAAAAGGACAGGCGCCGGAATTTGGGCAGTCGCAGCAGCTGCGGCAAAAAGTCGCCCATCAGGTGGTGATCATCGATTTGCAACTCCTCCAGCGTCGAGCACCGTAAGACCTCAATCACATCCTCACCAAGGCAGACATTGTAGCCGTAGTAGAGCAGCGTTAACTTCGTCAGCTGCAGCGTGCTAAAAATCTTCTTGAAGGTGTACGTCTCAAGGTACTCGCACCAGAACAGGTGCAGCTCCTTCAACAGCTTCCAACGCCACAAGTGGCAGCCGGTGGTGCTACTACTGAGCGTTAGGTGCGTCAGTCCCGGGAACAGATTTGTGAGGAGCAGTGTCTCCTTGTCCGCCTCCTTCCGATTGCACTCCATATCGCAGACGAGCACCCTTAGCTGGGGAAAGCTATATGGAGTCCATTTCTTCAGCAGTTCCATGCTGCCCTTAGTTAGCTCCAGGCGTTGCACCGATCCTGACCAGCACTCCACACCCTGCAGCATCAGTGACTCGTTGGCCCCGAAGAATTCCATTACATCTTCGGTCAGAGTGATATTCTTGCTGTGGCGCCAATGGAATTCTACATACTCTTGGACACTCTCGTTCACTTGGGACAACGAGATCTGATCGATCATGGGCAGAAACTCCAGAATTTTCACCCACAGGTCTTCATTTATTTTCTCCATTTGGCCAAACGAATTTATTTGTGAAAATACAGCAAAAATTTAAGAAATTAAAACGAACACACTGATGTCAGCCGGCAGCTCGGCAACTCGTGTCTGGCAACACCATCAGAAGGCCGTCAAAATAAATTGCGTGCTTGTTTTTAAACACTGGCAACGCTGGTTAACTCTGGCAGCACTGGATAATTTCAAAATTAAATTAACAGCAAGGGCTATTTTTTTAAATTAGTATTAGTTATTGTGCCATTAAAATTATAAATAATTATAAGAAAATATCTGTTTATTTGGTTTTGATTTGTTCATTCCGCAAAAAGCTTTATCAGTAAAAATGTTGGATTATTCCATTAAGGAGTTCTCATAGTTACGAGGCCGATATTTTGGCCCATTTTCAGAAATTAATTGTGACAAAACTGTATAAAATAATGAAAAAATTTTACAAAAACCTCTACATTAAAAAAAAATTATAAAAAAAAGAAATAGGAAATTCGCAACTAGCAGACCCCCTTAAATCATTTCAAAAGTAATTTATAATTCAAATAATTAAAATAAAAAAGGAATATTTGAACGTTTCAATGCATGCTCGTTTATTTGAATGAATTAATGAACCCTTAGGTTAACAAAGTACATGTAATTCTGAAAAATATTATGTCATACATACATACTTTGTCTTGTTCTACGTTAAGTAGATAATTACTCAGGGCACTGGAAGTTACCCAGCTAATATAAAATAGTTAAGACTCCGTAACTTGTAAAATACTTATGAAATAGATGGAAGAACTTATTGGATTGGCACTTGTGGGTGTGTATTTGTATTACAACCTATGGATTGGCGTTTAACTTTTAAACACATGAATAATACTACGTAAATCTGGCTTGCATGCGTTAGTCATGGTATATATATATACAGTCTTGGATTAGAAGGGATTGGCATCCGTCAGGAGCCATCTTCAGATTTTAACGCCAGTTCCCTGGCCCGTCGGAATCACCGTGGGATTGCTTCCGCCAGGAGCAGCACTGCCATTGGCATTGCCGGAACTCATCAGTTCCATGTACTGGAAGGGCACGTGGTAACTTTGGCCCCTGTGCTCCACCAGCAGGTGGCCCCGACCCGTAGACGCACCCACCACGGTCACTGCCTCGCCCTTCTTCAGCTGCTGCGTCTCCGCCTGGCCCTCCTCGGGAAAGTTCATCTTCATGACGCGACTCTGCGGATAGCCGAGCTTTGAGTTGCCGCTTATCGTGTAGGAGCGGGAGGCGGGCACCGGCGGCGGTCGTTCCTGTTGAGTATTAATTAAGTTAGTAAAATTTAACCAGACCAAGGTCATTTTTTTTAGTTACCAAATCGAGTCCGAAAAGACTGCAGGTCTGTTGAATGATCTTCTGGTCGCACTTCTCGTGAGGATCTGGCGGAGGAGTTCCTGCAATGGGCTGTGGTCTGGGCCTGGTCACTGTACCGCTGATTCCCAGGTTCGTGGATTTGGCCGAAAGGCGAGGGACTGCGTGGGAAAAATGGGTTAGTTTTCAAATTGAAATTCAATAAATGTAGTTCCTCTCACCAGTCGTGGGAGCTGCAGCTGCTACTGCTGCCAGGGCGGCCATCGTGGAGGATGCGGCCTTGCTCTGGGATGTGGAGGTGTGGCTATTGCCCGCCTTGTTACCCGCCAGTGGAACAGAAGCTGCCGACTGTGGCTGATGATGGCTGGCACGGATGCGCTTTAGGCTACCATTACCGACCTTCTTGCGCCACCACCATCCCCGCCAGGTGGCCTGCATCAGGGTGGCGCTCTTGTGCCGAATCTCCGTGCGCAAATGCTCCAGGTGCTGGCGGATGCCTTCGCTGAGGAAGACATGCCGCTTGCCGGGAGCCCAGGCCAGAGTCACCGATCCATCCAACACGGGAGGCTGCTCCATGGCATACTGCAGGATCAGCTGGCAGTCCTCCAAAGCCTTGTCCTCGCTGCGCCGCAGGGAACGGAATGGAGCCAGCATTCGGTAGCGGGCGTTGAATTGCTTGAAACGCATGCGATGGGGGAACCCACTGGCCATCAAGTTGACCGTCTCCAGGACCTGCAGCGACCGGATCTGACGCACCACTGTGGCCCGGTCGAAGCAGCCGGCTGCCTCGGATCCGTTGCTCCGTATGCACCGCACAAAGTGCGGCCTGGCATGCACCAAGGTTCGCAGTAAATTGTCCAGCCTAGTGTGGAAGTCCTGGGTTAGCGTGGACACCGGCTCGTCGCCGTTCAGCAAATCCGAATGGGAGGTGGGCGAGATGCGAAAGCTGAGGCCGCGCGGCGCCTGCTGCTGGGCATACAGAGCCTTCAGCTCTGAGCCAAAGAGATGGGTGGCGAAGCCGAAGTTGCAAGTGTGCTTGTAGAACACTGCCACCAGATCGTCCGGCACAACGTCACGATTCGTGTCCAGAAAGTCCGTGGTGTCATACTCCACGCGACCGGCAAAGTGACGGATGAGGAACATGCGCGGATCGTGCGGTTCGGCGGTGGGCTTCGTTTCCAGGCGACTGGAGCAGCGGTGTTGCACCTTCAACTTGGCCACGTAGCTCTCGGCAGTGCCTCGCACCGAGCACTCCGCGTCCAGCATGCTAAGCAGACCCGTTCGCAGGGATGAAATCAGATCGATGCAGGGCACATTGTCCACATAGTCCACCTCGGTGTCGCACACGATTCCTTCGTCCCGGCAGGACTCCACCGAAGACTTGAAAATGTGCGTGTTGTAGAAGTGCTGCATGGTCTCGGCGCACAGATTGATGCACAGATGCTCCAGATGGGCGTGCGGCGAGGGCTCCTCGAACCCGAACATATCCAGGATCCCAATAAAACCGTCGGTGGCATGACGCACCGCATTGTTGAGGGCAGCCATCGACTTGGAGCCTGCGTTGCCCCCGCCAATCGTGGAGGCGTGCTGCGAGGCAGCATCCGCCTGGTTGTGAACCGACTCGTTGGAGTCCGAGCTGAGGGTGCCCAGAGTGGAGCCCAGCCGCTTCAGACTGTTGGCCCTGCGCACAATGGTGGCCACTGTGCGGCAATAAAGAGCCTTTGCCAGGCAGTCACGCGTCATGTTGGCATCCCCATCGCCGCACACGGACTTCACTAGCTGGCCGCGCACATTGTGGGTGCGGGTGGTGAGGCCGCGGAAGAGAGCGGCAGGTGGTACGCCCAGCAAACTGGACACAGAGTTTAGCTCCGTCTCTCCCTTGACGTCCACCTCGAGGCCCTGAAAAAAAGGAAGAATAATTGGTTGAGTCCAACAAAAGGTAAAATATTTCTCGCTCAGAATTAAAAACATCAAACACGGTTCTTTTCAGACGTAAATTACCACTAGACGATGTAAATAAATACATTCCATCAGCGCAAGAAATCTTGGAAGCACAAAGCTGGAGCGGGATTCGAACCCGCGTCAAGCGGATTGGGAAACCGACGCTCTAGTCCATGCACCAAGGCGGCATCAGCGATTTTATTGCCTAAATATAAATACAGCTTATGTGCACTGCTTAACCGATGCAAAGATACCCGAGAACTGCCCTACCGACGCTTTAACTTGTAAACTAGATGGCGCCACTGGTTTAATATAGGTCTTTCCGGTTAAGAAATCCGGATTTTTCTTATAAAATTTAAGTTTTTTGCTTTAACTCATAAAAAAAAAAAAACTAAGAACAATACTCCTTACTCACCCCGCTATCGATGAACTGAACATTCCCCAGCAGCAGCACTGCGGCCAGGACTCGCACTACATCCAGAAAGGGTATTCCCAGGATGCCTAGGCAAGTCTTCCATGCCTGAAAGCGAATCGCATCCTCCTGCTCGTTCTGGGCAAAGTCACCGCGCAGATACCGCAGATTGGCCGGTGAATAGCCCTCCAGATGCAGTTTCTGGCGCTCCTCCCGGTTCAGTCCAGCCAGCATCTGATAGAAGATGTGGTAGTTTTTCTCCTTGGGCAGCGGCCGGATCACGCGCGTCTGGTCGAGGAAATAGCAGTGGATCTTGGTTCGGTACAGTGCTCCATCCGTGACCTGCACCTCGATGAACTGTCCAATGCGACTGGACTCCGAGTTGGTGGTGGTCTTCGCAGATCCTAAAGATCGCAGCACCGTAAAGGCAGCGGCCAAATGCTTAAAGGCATCCGTCTCTGGTCCGCCGCCCGCAATGGCGAATAGCTGGCGCAGCATAAGCATCGCATTGGCCGTCTTGCCAGCTCCCGAGGTGCCCGAGAGTATGATGGCCTGCGGATAGCCCGTTTCGCTTTGCTGTCGCACTGCCTCCTGGACGATCTTTTGCAGCTGAGGGGCCAGCGGCAGAGCCCGGGTGGATGTGAGTGTGAGGGGGTTGCCCACATCCAGGTAGGGATTAATGGAGAGCAGAATCGGACCGACGTTTGTCTGAAAAGAGAAAAAAAATTATTTAATATGATAAATGAGAGGACATTAATAATAGTGATGAGTCAAGAAAGTCTTTGTAATTTTTGGTCAGTTCCAGGGAAAGCCTCGAATATAAAAGATAAAATCGATCAGAGAACTCAAAAGTGAACTTCTAGGGGATTCGTTTTCTCAGATAATCTTAAATAGATAAAGCAACTAAGAACTGAAGCTTATTTTCTTTTATTCAGAATCTTTACTGGCAAGAAAAAATAATAAAAAGATAACCAAATCTCGGTCAGTTTATTGCCTTAAATTTAAGATGACTCAAATTATTATTTATTAAAACAAAATAGCTGGCAGTTTCTTAAAGCTTTTTTTTTTAATACTATAACTTTAAGTGACGACAAAATAACAAAATGCCTGAGAAAAATGCACATGTGAAACTTCATAAAGAAACGGCAACTCATCTATAATTAAAGCCATTTATTTTCGATTTTTATTTAAGCTTTACGGCCACATAAATTATTTAATTATATTAATTTGAAAAAAAAAAAATAAAGAAAGAAAAAACGGTGCAGTGGCAGCACATTTAAATTTAATCAATTTTCCGCTCCGTTTTGCACTATGTAATCTAGAGCGGAGGCACAACAAATAAAGGCCTGGAGCCCCACCAGTTATATGTGCTCACACCCCATCCGTGGCTCCAGTTGCCATTCCCCCTAGACCGGCCAACACACACTTCCTCCGCCTTTCGCCAGAGGGGCGCACACACTGAGTAATGGTCGAAATTAGCTGTTAATCTGCGGCCGAGTGCAAACGGAGTTGGCTTTTAATGACAAACTATCAGAATAATAGCTGCGAGTGTCTCTGGAACCGGTTTGCTGCGGGTCTAGTGACTCCAGAGATCTCTTCCATACTCACAAAGTAGCGCTGCTCGTTGAAGCGCGCCTGCAGCGTCCGCATCACGGCGTGCTCGGTGAGTGGTCCCGTCAGATGAATTAGGTCCTGCATGTCCTTGGGCAGGGGATTGGTCGGCTGCTGGAGCCTCTGCTGGCCGCCAGAGTACCCAAAGCCAAAGGGCAGCGTCTTCACACTCTGGCAGGGATTGGCGTGCTTCGGCTGTGGAATGAATGGCAGCTGCTGGCTGTGCGCATGGCTGAGGGCGTGCTGGCCAATGCCACCATTGGTGGCACTCAGGTGTCCGGTGTTCGAGGAGCGCATGGGCAGCGTGTTGGAATTGGAGTTGGAATGGGCAGCGGCCGGTGTTTGAGAATGGGAATGGGCATGGGAACTCAGCCCCATAATGTTTCCCATGCTGCTCCCGTGGGGCAGGGTCCCGGAGGACGGGCCACGTCCTCCGTTGGCGCACTGCTGGTGCGACAGGCCTGGCTTTTCGCCCAGCTGGTGCGGAAGTGGGTGCGGAATGGAGGTGTTCCTGGCCGACACCACAGCTCCACCACATGCCCCGGAGCCAGCGTTCGATGGCAGCGTTTGGCTGAAGTTGTGGCTCTATTCGAGAGAGATTAAAAGAGAGTGTAAAAAATTAGTAAATAGAATAATACAAATTAAAGAATCAAAAGAACATTAATTGCGATGGTTTACTATCCCAACAATATTTAAATCTGGAGTCTTGGTATTATTTTAACGTTGTAAAGATAACAGAATCATTCCTATGCTCTTTAAGAAGATATATATAATATAAGTAAATGTAAATTACCTTTGACCCCGCGAGCTGTCCATTTGTGTGCTGTTGCAGGGCGCTGGCTGAAAGTCCTCCTCCGCTGGAGCTGAGATTCAGATTGGGACTGGAGGCATTTAGGTCAAAGTTGCTCGCCTTGGGACACGTGTTGGTGCCGCCTGGGGAGCCAAGGGTTTGTGATCCATTGCCCTGGCTCTGATTATGGCCCGGATTCTGTCCCTGTCCCTGTCCCTGACCCTGACCTTGGCCAACGTGCAGTCGATTTCGAAGGGTCACCAGCTCGGTACTCAGGCTCTTGAGGCGCTGCTGCAGGTGAACCGCCTCGTTGGATGAAGATGCATCTGCAAGATCAAGAATATGTTAGCAAGTTAAATTATAATGTATCAAACTTATAGAATTTTTGTTTTTAATAAGTTATTTGCTAGGCATCGAGTGAAGCTGGTAGTAAAAAACATTAATAAACATCATGAACTTTGTGGCGTCTAATTAATAAATACTTTACAAATATTCATAGAATTAGTTTAAATAAATTAAAATAAAATTACACAAAATTCAGGTAGAAAAGAATGTTTCTTTATTGATCAACACAACGGTATTGCCGAATAATTTAGATCGCTGAGTGCGATAGATGTGCTGAGGGCCTCTGCACATGCCCCACCGATGAATACAAGGATTCATGTTCTCGGCTCTTCAGTCTAACGCTTGTAGGCTATGGAGCTCGATCTGTCGTTGGTCCCTCTAATCATGGGCGGAATCGGCATGCCCAGATGCATAGCAGTATCTCCCGACAGGGGATAGACCAGTGGCTGACGCTCCGTGGTCCAATTGATCGGTCGGGTCAGCTCCTCGACGCTGTGGTCCAGCTTGATGGCACATTTTCCTTGGTGCAGCCTGAATCGCGGCGGCTTATGCAGCTTGTTGTGGGGATCACGGTAGTAGTCACGGTACTTTTGGCTCTCCAGGTAGAAACCGTCGATTCTGTCGAGGTCCCCGTAGTCAACGACCTTCAAGCCGATACGAGGAGCAAAGCCCAAAATGGCGCGACGCTGCACCTCTGCATTTTTGGCCACCTTAAGCATGTCCACCTCCGGAATGGGTTCTTTAATCATTTCCAACATTTTGCGGCGAACGTAACAAGTAAACGCTTAACTTCGGCAAAAGTTGTTTTGTATCCAATGTAGGCAAAGTTTGTATGATGAATGAACTTAATTTAACTGTGACAACGAAATCAATGAGCTGACGGAGGCAACCAAAGATAAGAATAAGATTTCAAAGTTGAAATACATTTGATTTAGTAGGCTTTGCTAAGTTTGACATGTTAACTTGAAAGGCAAACGCCAATATCTGCTTAGTTTACGTTTAGACGTGGCAGTTCGAGGACCTATTTAATTACCAGTTCTTTGTTTATTTAATTTTATTTGCTTATTGAATTCTATTAGTTATTTTTCTACCAAAATTTGCCAAAGGAGATACAGGATACTCACTCATTTTGTCGAGTGTTTGGTTACCGTTTTCTCCTTTTTTAATTTTCTATGTTTTATTCTTTTGCATTTTTAATGAAGTATTAAAGATTTGTAAAACTCGCTCAACTTACACATATTTATTTATTTATTATTATTTTACAAGTCTAGTGTACTCCTCGTCCTCGTATTCGTTCCTTATTTATTATTACTTTACTAGTCTAGTTACCATTCCAAATATCCGCGGCCTTTTTTGGAGAAAAGGAATTTTCGCATTGGCAATTAACAACTCAATACAGTGAAAATCAAATTCACACCAATTAATTCCGCTTAGGCTGACGGAGCTTTTTGCACACAGAGGCTTGTGCCGACCGAGCGTCTCGAGATATTTTAATAGATATGGATGGCGTAGATTTACATAAAATGTTAATGAACCAATTTCGCCAGAGTCGAAGAAAAATGGAGACACAGAATGCGCTAAGATGAAACACAGCAGAAAACACACAAAATTGGCGGCAGCTTAAACAAGAGATTCAAGAACACAAGATCGTGCTCACGCTGATTTATGGAAACTTTCAAACCGGGCCGAGGGGTCATTGTTACAACCCAACCATCAAGCCAGAGCCGCCGACCCCAGGCTAACCAAAGCTTCGACCAATTTTCATAGACCATTCAACAAAAATCAAACTAATTAGCTGATGAAAAGCTGAGGGGGAAAAATGGCCCTTCCACAAGCCCGTTTCTCTCTGAACCAAAACAGAGAGGCAGCCACAGAGGAGCTTACAACAAAATCAGTTTCGACAAAATACAGAAAATCATATCATTGATGGCTTTAGCTCTGGCGGAGGAAACCAGTTTTAGATTCGGTCTTTTTCTTCGATTTGTTGTCTCTTGTGCTGCCTACAGCTGCACTCAAGAAATGTAAGACAAAAGCCAAGGAAAAGGGTACAGAAAAGACTGCCATCCAAGAGTCATGCAGGTATTTTGAAATCTTTTTAAAGGTCTTTTATTTTATGTTTTTGTTTTGTTTTTATGTGGCTTCGGCGGACCTTTTCCCCCATTTAGTGATTGGAAATCAAAGTTTTATGGGGCCCGTGGTAAATCATTAAATTTAATTTGTAACATTTGTGAGTAATTCGTCATCGTTTCGCTATTGGCTTCCCTACTCGTATCTTATGGCTTTTGCATGTCGAAAAAGTCGGCGGGGAAAGAAAACATTTCTTGGAAGCTGAGTAATAAAGTCGGCCCAAAAACTGGTCGGCTCAGGTTATCCGTCCCTGCGTCCAGTCGTCTCCGGCTCAGTCTCCATCGCAGTTCCAGGTGGGTTGCGAGGGAGAGCAGCAGCAGAGGGAGCAGCACAAACCAAATGTTGCAAGTCGGGGGCATGCGGCACCATATACCAAAAAGCACCCAGAGCTACACAGTAATAAATAGTTCCCTTTACTTAAATTAGTTTTAAAGCTTGTGAAAATAAAGTTAATTTGATATTTAGTCAAAGTTTTATCGTCTTAAGAACATCAATAAGAATTTATAATATTCAACTGATATTGTTTCGGAACAAATAATGAATTTATCTGTTTATATATTTAACAAAAATCTTTTGTAAACTCAACTTTTTTTCAAAATATAATTAATATAAGGAAGGAAATTGAATTACCAGTATCGAATTAATTTGAAATAGGTTCTTTATTCTTTATTAAATCAAAATTCTATAAAGCAAGCTCTGCTCAATTTTCTTTGTGTGTAAAATCAAGGTATCCATATAAGCGTATTCCGACTGTAGTTGTTGCGGATGGTTATGAATATGAATGCGCTTGGAGGTTGATTGAAAAACACTGAGAGCCACAGCTTCTTATGGTAATGACAAGTGAGTCGAGAACCAATCAACTGCCAGCGGAGACTTTTGATCCCAGGAAAGAGATCGAAACAGCTTCTGGGCCACTAATAAAACAAATCTTGTTTGGAGCCTAATAAAACACTAAAATTGTTTATAATAGTCTTAATCTCTTACAAAATTCAAAAAAGGTTTAGTGATTATAGAAATGAAGTAAAAAACAGTTTGATAATAAAATAAATCTAAATAAATAAGCCACATAGGTAGCAGTTTCTATTTGATAGTTTGTATGGAATTTTCATTTGTATTTATATTAACAAAAATATATAGAATACTTTGTCTATATATTTTTTAAAATAGAGATAAATTCAGTAAATATTATGTAAAATTAATTATAGTTGTGTTGTAGCTTACAATTTAACTGAGCAAATTTCCATTATTATAATTTGCAAGCTTAAATGTGAATTATTTTTACCATAAAAAATACTCCAAAGGTCCTAATTTTTTTAAGATCATAAATATAAAAAAATAATATAAATTATAACCTTGCTGTTTTGCTTTTAAACTATTATTTACTTTATTTAATTGAAACAATCTACGTGTGCCCCCCACCGAGCCAAATCGAAAGACTTAAGCAACGAACTTCTGGCACTCGCCAGTCGCGAGCCACAGAAAACCCGTCCAAATTCCTGGGGATAATGTCTCACTTACCCTGCAGCTTCTTCTCCGTCTCCCAAAATTTTTGCAATTCGGTAAAGTATTTATCCAGTATGAAGACTTTTGACAGGCCCAATGTGGCCATCGTTGTTGTACATTTGTGAGGCCCCTTTTGCGACCGCGACGACTTGAGTAATTTTCTTATTTGAATAATCCCGTATCCGCCGTATCCGTCTCCGTGTCGGAGTCCGTGAGCAGGCTCTCACTAAGCCACACACACACACAACACTCGCACACTCGCGCACACACGCACTGGGTGGAACAGGTTTTTAGTTTTCCGCACAGGCTCTGTATCTGTATCTGTATCTATGGCATACAAACCGAACCCGAACGCGAACCCGTACCCGTACCCGAATATCTATAGCTACATGCAGCTGCAACAAGTGAAGCGGCCGCACAGCACACGAAATACAAAGAAAAAAAAATAATACAAAAAAATAAGCAAACAAGCAAAAAGAATGCAGAAGGGCGAGCAGCACACCAAAATCTCAGCGAGCCTTGGCCTGGCCGGCGGCTCTCCTCGGCATCCGCCAGATACTTTGGTTCTGGATCCTCCGCTTCCCCTCCTCCTCCTCCTGCTCTTGCTTTTCTTATTTCTTATTTCTGATTATTGTTGTGCTTTTTTTCGCTCCTCTCGCTTGTTTTCTTCGCGGGCGCGCTTATTTTCTCGTTTTGTGCAGACTTTTTTCGTCGTTTTCGGTCGCTCGTTTTTGAAAAACGAGTTTCCAACTTTAACTCCAGCTCCAGGTCCGCAGTGTAGACATGCGCTTAGATACCCGTCGCACACCTCGAAGGTACCACACAGTTTGGGGCAGCAGTGTCTAGATTGATTCGCTGCTGGCTCTTTGAACTTTTTCGCTTTGGCCAACCGGTGACCTCTTGGCGCGATTAATTATAAACTTAATTGGGTTTCTTTTTTTTTTTTTAACACTCCACAATCGAATTTGCTTCCAAGGCGAGAGACAACAAGCAACACGAGCACCGATGCGAACGTTTGAAACTCCAGACGCAGACTGATGGCTTCTGCTGGAAAGGTGGTCTCTTGGAGCTCCCGCTCCGATCGATCTTCGGGCTGCTCTCGCTCTCGCCGCTCTGGCTCTCTGCAGCTGCGCAGGTAGGTTTTCCGCCAGGTAAAAGGCTCTGGTTGTGGCTCTGCTGGGCTGGCCACTCACTAGTGCCATGGGAGCATCGTCGCGCCGCAGTTGCTCAAATATGAGGTCAAGTGTTTGTCTCTATCGTTCCCCTCTCAATCTCTCCCTGCTGGTCGCGTGTTAATTAGTGCTGATTGTTTATTGTTTATTGTTTGTTGTTTGCAGCTTGTCGTTCATGCTGCATTTCACATTTCCCACAGCGGCAACAATGCTTTGTTGCAGTTTGTTGCAAGAGGTGCAGCAAAGGTGGCCGGCAGTAGCTCAGGGGCAAAATGCAACTATATGGTGGCCAAAAGTATGCTAGATTTGGTTGCATCTTACATAAAACATACTTTCCACGAATTGAGAATTTATTTCATACTTTTTGTTACCTTTCTTCGTTGCTTTCCAATCGATTCCGTTTGAAATTTGTGTGTGCTTTGTTTTACCACAATGGTAAAATTTTTTAAATGTATATTTCAAAATCTTTGAATATTTAAACACTACAAAAATATATTAAAATATTCAATTTTGTCATTTTTACAACCATCGAAGATTCCAGTCTTTGTATAGTATATATAAATAAAGATATACCTTGCCCAACATATTCTATTTTTAAATTATGATAAATTATGATAATTTTAATTTATCTTTATTTTATTAGCTCTAATTAATATATATATATTTTCATTTTAAGAAACTGTGTGATGCTGTATGCTAAACTGACATAAACTGTTATAAAAAGGTTAAAGACTTGAATAAAACTCGCTTTTCATGCTGTGTAAAAAATTGAATCAGGTTTCTTAATGGTTTCTTTAATGTTTTCTGATGATTTGTTAGCATGCCTCCAGGACTGGGTACCTAACTCTACCGTTTCCAGCCTCCGAAAATTACATAGAAGACGGAATATAACTGGAACGTCTTACCATTCCTAGCCTTAAGTGGCCCAGCCAACTTTATAAACACAATGTCAAGTAGAAGCCAAAGTAAATTACTCAAGACAGCGTAAAATTCGTATAAAGGTATAAATGTAGAAATGTGTACGCTTTACTTTCTACCCACGTTAGGTCTATAGGCTGTATTTTCTTGTTTCAGATCAGTTTTTTTAATATTTGTTAGTATGCAATGCCTTTACCAACAGCCATATCTCTGAATATAATATCTCCCTTGCAGATACAGTCCAATATCAAAAATTATTAGAAATATTGTCACTGTTATTTTGAAACGTCTTAAAATGTTTGTCAAAAGAGTTAAAAGCAGTGAAGCAGTCATTTCTGACCCTTCAAATGATACATTTTCTTGATCAGCATCGAAATGTGGGTCATCCTAGCCAAGAAAACCAATTTCCGCGTTTTTTCAAAAATTGTATCATTAAAATTGAAATGTTTTTAAAACTTTGATTTGCCTAAATAATTATCATGTAAAAACATCGATTTAAATATCATCTTAATGAAAAAGCAAAATTACGATTGAAATTAAATTAACGATTTTTTGACTAAGTTATAATTAATTATTAGTACTTATTATCATGTAAATAATATCATGATGAAAAAACGAATGATTGCCAAAAGTCTTATATATGTATAAACTTCTGCTGCCAAAGTTGCCTTCCCTGCTTGTTTAAAAAGCCAATTTAATTTAACTAAGAATTAAAATATTTAAAATATTATCTACTTCCCGCACTTACCAGTTATGTTTCCCGTGGTTTTGTGGCACGTCTTCTTTCGCTTAGGCACCGGCAGCGTGTAAATGGCCGAGAACTTGGTAAACCTTTGAACCACAGCACTTATTCCTTTGGCCTTGTGCTCCTTAGATGGCTTCACCTCCACATCGGCAGCCCCAGATGCGGGTGCGGAGTCGACAACGGCGGGCGAAGGTTTCCTTTGATGTGGCGACGATGTACTTGAGCTGAGAAGGCAACGAGGAGTTATAGGTATAAAGATTTTCTAGGTTCAAGGTAACAGAAATAGATGTACAATGTTGCTGTGAAATCTATACTACCAATTACCCATGCATGATAAATTAGAGCAGAGTTCCATATACAGTACTGTAGCTTAGAATCTATAATCTATCTATAATCTTAACTGAATAAAGGCTCTTCTCACCTGACAGCCTTGTGATACTGACAGAAGAAGTCGGGACGCATGCGATGGCGACACAGGAAGTCCTCGCACAGGCGCAAAACTTCGGTATCCTCACAGTTCTCGCTCTGACTTGTGCTATCGCTGTCCTCGTGCTCCTCTTGTTCCTGCTCCTGCTCCTCCTCCCTGCCCTTCTGCAACACCCGCTCCTTGTGCTGAACATCCTGCTGCTCCTGGGCACTAAACAAGAAGGCTGGAATGGAATCACCGAGAAAGTCGGGTATATTCTCAAAGAAGTCTGCTGTTCGCTCGTAGCTGCTGCTGCTGGCATCGGAGCTCTTGGAACGCTGCAGTTGGGCCTTCAGGCTGCGACTCCGGCTCTTGCGGTAGCTCAGCAGCTGGGAGTGGCCCACATCATAGTCGGCGTACGTCTGATCCGGCAGCAACATATCAGACTCATCCTGCTGGACGCTTTAACTGGCCAAACACTGGAAAGAAAAGTGCATTTAAATTTAAAAATTAATCGGAACTAACTATACCAAAGCTGATTATTAAATGTAATATTAAATCGATCAGAGAGAACTTCTAGAACTTCCAAATCCCGCCGCATATCCCCATTTAATAATTAATTTTCTAGCCCCATTTAGCGATCTAGTGTAAGTGGATCTACCTGAGATCAAGTCAGAGAATTCGGATTGCGATGGCTGAGACGGGCTGAGCTGGAGGCGAAATCAATTGCGACATCAATTCGCATTTTAATTGCTTTTAAATCAGGTGCGTCTGCGCGGGGCTTCCGCATCTGCGGCTCCATAAACCTGTCAGTTTATTGGCGCAGTCGATTACCACGATTAGCGTGACCATGACGAAGGTGACAGACACGGACGCTAATGCCTTTTACTGCCCAGCTCAGCTCAGCCCAGTCTGGAGATGGACCCGGAGAAGGAACTGCACAGGTGTGGCTGAAGCTTGAGCTGGTGATGGAGCAGGTACTGGAGTGGCGTTCGATGCAACATGTTGCAGGAGGAGACCTAGTCTTATTACCACACGCAGCCAGTGCTGCCCCAGTGTGGTCTGCCGTGGACTTGTGCTGTTGGCAATTAACTCAAATGATTGTCATAAAATGTTGGACGTGCGTGGAAGCACATGTGGCTGCCATCGGCAGCAGAAATCAGAGTCCAACTTGCTGGTGGCGTCGGCATTTTTCAGTGTCAACACAGCGGGCGGCAGTGTTTGAATTGAGGTAACACTCTAAAAAATATACCATTACCTCCACTCTCTTTAAATAAAAATAATGTAGATTGGGTACAACAAGACAGTTTATTGTCTACACAACAGTTTTACACAACAAATAAATATGTAGATCTCCAAGGCGAAACTATCCGAATTTATAAGCAATTCAAACCATATCAAATAATCTTCAGGGGAATTTTGGTGGGAAAAGAAAACGAATATACCAATAAACATAATCTTGAACAAAAGCAGCATCGTTTCTTGTTTCAAAAGTTGGGATTCATAGAACTTGTAACTCCGTTTCTCTTTAAGCCAGGTTGTTCAAATTAAGCACAGCAACTCCTATAATGAGCACGATTATCAGGACAATTACCATATAGAATATATCGCACATGGCTCTATGGTATATCGTACACTTCAGGCAGTAGTCAATCCAACAAATTTCTTATATTTTTCAATAACTTGTTTTATTCGAGAGAGAAAAAGCTATACAAATTTACTCAGGCAGGTTAGATAGAATAAGTAATAGTCAGGAGTTGACGTTATTTTCATAGCTGACTAATTAAAAAAAACCCCTTTCTCTAAGTGCAAACCAGAGTGGATCAGAGATATCAGAGTGACTTCTGGTTTATTATGGCTATTACGCAACATGTGAGACGAGGAAGCTTTCTCGCAGATGAGAAGTACTGAGAAGTTGCTGAGAAGACTGAAAAGGGCCATTCCCAATGGGGCTAGCGATCTAGTACTTTGATTTTTGTCAATTTATGGCTGCTGATTGGCTACCGCGGCTTCGCTCCGCTCCACTTTTCCGCCACCGACAGATTACATGGCCCCGGAAATGTTAGGCCATAAATCGGCTTAGCCAGAGGAAGGAAGCGCAAACGGCAGACATATCTCGTTGCCAACAATTTGACTGGCTAAACATGGCTAATCGCCTGGCCCGGCCTTCTAGAATGAATAAAATATGTCATCTAATAAATGTGCGCGGAGAGGAGCTGGCCGCCGTATCAGTATCAGGTAGCGACATCGCATAAAATAAAATAAATCTCATAAATATGCAGCCGCCACAGAGAGAGAAAGAGCGACGGGAGCTGCAGCTGGAGATGGGAATGGATAGGAGACCGAGACCCGTTCGCTGGGCTACCTGGACTACCTGGGCAAAAGCTGCGACCCCCGACGCAAAGTTATTTATTCTAACTACGAGTACGATATACAATTTCCACTCCAATCTGCAGAGTGGAAGACAAACGCCGCTGTGGGTCGGACGCCGCTTCACTCCAGGCTGGCTGGAGATTCACTCTGCCCCGCCACGTGTGGGTTCCGTGGGTAATTTGCATTTGCAGTGAATTCAACAAATCAGCATTCGTACCGCTGAGATATGAATTAATTAGTAAGCAAAAATTTGGATATATGCACATTTCCGTCTATTTATATGCATTCTTTTCGCAGCAGAGAAGATATATATATATCTGCCTTACTTTACCCTAATATTTGTTACTTTCTTTTGGTAAAATAAACAACTTAGTTTGGTGTATACTCAAAGCATTCTTATAAATCGAAAATACTTTAAAACTCCGGCTGGGCAAACATTTACAATCAATTGGGAGACATCGACGAAGCAATTTCCCAGGCTAGCGAAATGATTACAGGCCTAGGATCTCAGGCCCTTCTCTAGTATAACTCCCGCCCCGATGCTCAGCGAATAGGAATTGCACTTTTGACTCGCTACATGGAAATTACATGATTTAACTTAATTTAATAAAGAGCCAAGGGCACTCTAACTCCATCTCAGGCCACAACTGGCATCATAGTATCGTGCTTTCGTGGCTCGCTTTTGTGATTTACCGCGTGTTTCCCTCCCCCGATCCCTGAGATCCCCGAGTTTTCTGGCAAGGGTCGAGCTCCGCCCCCGCCAAGTGCCTTTATTGGCTCCACTCACCAACAGGATTCAGGCGGATGAGCGAGAGATCAAGGTCTTTTGGAGTTGTATTCGTTTTACTTGAGTAACTAGTAGGTAAGTTGCAAAATAATTTCTGTATTAGTTAATTAAAACATTTATGAGAAAGCCATATTATTTATCTTACAAGCGATTGTAATTTCTATTATTCAGAGTGAATACCTTGTAGGTAGATATAGCTTCTGTTTAGATTTATAGTCTCCTAAAAAGTTTCCTTCTTCTGCATCATAAACTTCTAACAAACATTTTATTACCATTTTAATGGGTGTAACAAGAGTCAAGGCCGAAAGTTTATAGCCATAACCTATATACAGGCTGTTAAGTAAAAAAACACGCTCTTGGTAGACCAGTGTAGCAAGCTGGATCCTATGTAGCCAAAGTCGGAGGCTGGCGTCCTGGTCGTCCATCAACGTGGTGGGGCTGCTGTCCTCGAGCTTGCCCACACTCCAAAAAAGCGACTGGCAATCCAATTAGGGATGCTGCCTTGAACGATCTTCGTTCACCCTGAGGTTTCTCTCAGTGTGTTGGGATTTGTGTAGATCAAGAGATTTTGATTAATAGGTGGTAGTTGGACCGACTCTACCTCGAAGGTCTGCTCGCTTGCTCGGACTCCTTGGCCATGGCCTCGGGTTAGACATTGAGAAATATTTTTGCGAATCGAGTCGACAGACGAAGGCAGTCGAAACTCAATGAAGTTTTCGCTGTTAACCCCTCCTATTGTTGTTGTTTTTTTTTTTGCTCTTGTTGATTCGGTAATCGCATTTGTTCCGGCCATGTGTGTTGGATCCATCGCATTTTTCCTTAAATTGTCTTCGTCCTGGTATTGTTGTGATGCATTTACCGTCCTCTTATCCAAGACATCAATAATAATTTTCTAAGAAGGAGATGGGTATCATAGTGCCTGTGTGTGTGTGGTTTTCCTTTATAATTATGAATAATATGAATATTTGTTGACATATGAAAGGAAGTCTCCACCTAAGACGTTCCACTGAGACTGAACATTGATCAGGCGATTCCCATCACCAAAAATTCACCCAAGGCTACAATTAAAACCTTCAAAATCAGCCGCCCGAAGCTGAGAGCTTTATCCAGCGAATCAGCAACAACAAAGTTTCGATTCTCCTCTTTGAATCACATTCGGCATTAATATTCGCATTCCTGCCGAACATTTTCAACGGAACTTAAATGTATGAAAATTGCAAATATCGTCACGTTTCTGGCTTTAAGGATAATTACGTGTGCATAGCTCGGCTGGCTACGCGAGAGAGGCTGCGATGGCGGGGCCCCGTCAAGGCTTCAACCTGTGCAAGATTCAATTTTCGAATTTCACAGCCATAAACAAAGAACCACCAGCAGCAGCAGCTGAAGAAGAGGTAACAGTCACGAACCAGACCAGGAGCATGAAAGGGAAGGGTGGGGAGACCAGAGCTACCGGCTCCCAGAAGAATCCGCATCTCGAATGGAAAACGGAAGGTACTTGGTCTCGCTTTGCTGGACTGCTGTGTTGTGCTGGGCCATCTCACCCAAAAGCGGAAAAGGAAGCGGAAAACGATGGCACACTCGTCGGCATACCGTGCTAATTTATGTGGGAGTCCCCGAGAGTATCTATGGCCGTCGTGTGAAGACTTTTAATCGAATCTTAATTGCATTAGGCCCCAACAAGGTCTGACTCCAACAATGCCAATTTGAAGCCCGACAATCCATCTAGTGCCATAATCGATCGATCTAAGCCACAGAGCCACAGATGTGGTCGAAATAATGGATCCAATGGCTTTGCCCGCAAATAACCAAGAAGAGAGGGTGCGGTTTTAATACTAAACGGAGGAGACAGGTATGGGGTTATTGAAGAAAGATTAAGGAATTGATGGTTTTTTTCTTATTTTTTCTTTGCCGATTTTTTTTATATAAGTTTGTCGTATAAAAATCTTTATAAAATTGTAAAAAACCAGGTCTTTAATCCAATCCTATTTCAGAACTAAATAAGCACCAAAGGTTGCTATTCTTTTAGATACAACTTGCAATTCTAACTTTTAAAGTACTTAAATATTATATATACTAAGATATTATACATTTTCCTTAACTATACAGCTTCCTTTTGCAGATCTATATTTCCAGCCCCGACTGTCGATCCATCGATCTATCCGCCTTGCGTTAAATTTCTTGTCGCGTGCAGGTTACGCAATATCATGATGGTGCCATGGCGAGTCCACTTGCGAACATTGACGTGGATGCCAGCACGTGTAGTCCAGTAAGGTATGGCCAAGATCAGGATCGCAGCGGGTTGGCCCACAAAAACTTGCCGTCGCCATTGCTGCACGTTGGCATTGGCATTGGGATTACTCGCCAATAAAAGGCAGTAAACAATTAGACGGGACTGCCGTGCCTGGACTTCACAGCTTCTTTGCTAGAGTCTGTCGTCGTGGTCATTGTCGGACCTCTGTTAATATTTATGAATTGCAAAACTTGGTGTTGCCCAGGCCATCATCAGTCAGTTGACCTCTGCCTGCTTCCTGATCTTGGATCTTAACTGTTTTAAAGCTGGATATATGATAACTAATCAGGGGAATGCTTGTGATTGATTTTCCGCCAATGATTTATGTTCTGCAGCTATGGAAATTCGAAATTTAAAATACAAAATAAGCAAGAAAGATATGTAAAAGAACATTTATCACTCACTATTCACGATACTCGTTTTTGTTCTACCCAAGCCGAAACTAGTGTGGATCTCCTCGTCCCCCACACTTAACCTGCTTTGGAAAAAATCTTCTATTGGCAACCACATATTTATCTTAGCCATTCGAGCCAGCCACCACCTCTCTCCCACGCGGCAAGTCAAAGAGCGCGGGACTTGGTCCCCGGCAAATTCTTCAATGGGGCTTTGTGTGTTTTCGAACAAATGTGGACACGTTCGATGGGGCAAGTGACCCGGCAAGACCCTCCCTCCCTTCCCCGTCACACAGAGCCACGGACACGAGAATGGCCAAACCTGGCGGAACGTGAAATATTTTTGTAATTTGGGCAGGATGCGATAAAGAAAATGCAATCGGCGAAGCAATTGCACACCCTTGGCCACTATTTCCGCATGGGCTCCATGGATCAGCGAGCGAGTTGACAGCGTACAGCTGCACACCCACAACGGCCGGGGAGGAGCTCCAGCGAAGCAGGCTGTGGAGTCAGTGGAGTGAAGTTGTCGGTCGCCCCTTCGGGCTCTCCAGTCCCAGAGATTGGACCTCACCTCGCATCACCTGCGCATCTCTGGTCGAGCAGGGGGAACTTGGGTCAAAATTGCTTGCAAGAATTTATTTGCAAAGGTTCTGCGACTCGGGCCTTCGGGCCACTGATTTGTGACTGGTCTTGGCGCGGCCAAAAGGAATTCCTCGAAAGTGGAAATGGAGATTCGACACATCAAAGCTCCTGCTCAGACAATTTACACAATTATGGAAATCAACTGGCTGGCACTGGGTCTAAAAATATCTCAACTCAGAGGCAATCATCAAATTATAAACACTGAAAGTGGATCGAAAACAATGGCGGGTAGATAAAGTTTTAAGGTAAGTGTAAGTAATTTTTTCCAGTATAAGAAAGAAAGAAAGAAAATAAAATAAATTGTACTTGACAAATTTATTTGATACTTTGTAAGAAGTAAACGTATTTTTTTAACCAAAGAGATTAATAAGCTGTTAGCCAACCACCAAGACACTAAGCAAAAGCACTCACGATTGACATTAGGGGTTCCCAAGGCGCTCATTAAATACATACTAGGCTCCTTGGGGCCACGCGGAGACACTAACAACTAATTAACACTTCCAGCTACTTCCACGCCCACCGAGCCGGCTAACCGTTTGCCGGCTGAATTAATGAACGAATTAAAGTTTGCGTGACGACATGAAGCGGACTCGGGGACCTGAGACGGAGAAGACATCTGCAGCGACGACGTCATAGCCATCGTCACCAGAGCAGCCACCGACCGAGTGAGAGTCAGAGGCAGGCGGCTGCCATCAACGGACAGCTCCACAACACACACAATATTCAAGGCAAGGAGCAAATGTCGTGCCAAACAAATACCTCGCGATCGGTAGATCGACTATGGGGAGCAAGGGAACTGGTTTTTTTTTTTTTTTGACGGGCAACCGCTGCGAAATACAGCGAAAACAAGAAAGTAAATACCGAAACATCGAATCGAAGCTAAGGGCACCTTGGAAATCTATATGGGAATATATTAATTATTTAAAAAAGCCTTGATGAAGATCCTACATACTCTGATTTAGGATAAAATTAGTTCAAGCTTTAGAGAGGTCAAGCACTCAATTAATTCTTTTTATGTAGACCACATCCCTATCTAGATCAGCTCGGCTGTTGACGAACCACTATAAAGATAACATGACCCAGTAAACCTTACACCTCTTTGAGTACCTATTACAAAAAAATAGGCATACATTTGTTTGATAAGTGAACGAATGAAGACAATCATCCGAATGAAGATGATGAAAACCCCAAAGTCCCCAGCACCTCCGCCTGTCTGTCAGCCAAGTGGAACGTTATACATGCATTATTATTTGCTGGATCACATCGCCTGGCATTGTCTGCGAAGAAAGTGAATTGTGAATTAAATTGCATCTGATCAAAATGAAGCGAAACGGATGTGAAATGCAAACGTACGGCTCTCACCGCGGAAAAGTTTCGGGGAACAAAAAAAAAAGAAGAGTCTACTGTGTGCTCTGTGTGTTTATGAGAGATTAGCTGGGCGATACGTGGAGAAGAGGTGGCAGCCAGTGACAGATGGAAAGGTGTCTGCCGTCTGCCTGACTGACACTGATGTATTCGTATTCCCATCAGTCCTTCGACAGACGACAACAGCGACGACAACGATTTGTGTGTCTGACAGCCAACGAATGTGTAAGTAGCTTATCGCAGAAAGATGATATTGAATTAAACGTGGGATTTAAATTAGAATTTATATTTGTTTTGAATTTTATTGTGCAAAATAATTTAGGCTATTTGTGGTTCTAAGTTTTCAATTACCCTTTTTTGGGATAGCTAAGCCGAGAACCATGCTTTACCATGAGTTTCAGAAGGATTCATGTCATATTTAAGACCTAACTGGGACTCTATTGAGAGTTAAAGCTTGTCGACCAGAGAAAATTATAAACAAGACTTAGAAAGCAAGATAAAGGAGA
The DNA here is from genome assembly GCA_008042675.1 of Drosophila seguyi. Lineage (NCBI taxonomy): Eukaryota > Metazoa > Arthropoda > Insecta > Diptera > Drosophilidae > Drosophila > Drosophila seguyi. Next base: position 36,618 of record VNJU01009374.1, on the reverse strand, counting down.
AAGAATATATCAAATTCAAGCCCGTTTTCTAGCTTTAAGTCACGGGTATCACTTACCCTACGATTAGCATGATTATTAAGCTTATTAATTTACTGACACCCAATTAACTAAGCTATAAAAAATCAACTTATCGTTTCAATAACCATTATCCTTCCCAAAGAGAAGCATGGGAAATCTACTTCACAGATCGCTTATTCACGAGCTCAAAATTCCATCGTTCAAAAATCTTGAAACTTTCATAAAAAACTTGAGAAATGTGGCTAACTCATAATTGACAGTGCCCAAGATCTAGATCTAGCCGGAGGCTTCCTATGCGTACTGCGTGTAAATAGCCGTAATTAAGTTGTTGCGTGGGCCGCTGCACTCGTGTACTTATGACTAGGTTCTAGTCAGCCGAAGGCCTTTATTGCACTAAATCTAAATCGACTCCAAGGTGCGTGTTGGAAAATATACTTTCCGTTAAACTGAGCTCATTTATCTTCCGAGAAGGAGATTGAGTTAACCCTTCACATCCGCAAAAGTTAGATTGTTTTTAAAACTGTTCGCGTATCCGCCGCACTGTGTTTTTGCACCGCAGGTGCATTCAGTAACAGACACGCAATCCACGAGAGTTAACGAGAAATTTTCACTGTGGTAGCTTATTTATCAAGAAATTCTAAGATTAGAAGTAAACTATAAAAGGATAAAGGAGTTTTTTAAATAACTTAAATAATTAAAAGATTTAATTTTGCATAAGAATACCAATAATGTTATATTTTTACTAATTTTATTCACCTTGTAGTTTTATCAAGTCATTTAGCTAATTGCAGACTTCTGTTTCTGGCTTAATGTAACTACTTTGTAAATTAACAACAAAATTAAGATACATAATTAAAATTCCATTCAAAAAATTTACAATCTGTTCGAAACTTCAGCTGACAAAGCTATAGAGTACTCCTCGCATTTCTTAAGTTTGAAATGGACAAAAAGTGCCTCACGAAGGTAGCAGCTTCCAGCTGCCTTTTGCCTTTTATGTGCGCCAGTACGTCTCGTGCCCCTTATCTTTTTGGAAATGACAAAAGTGGCTGCTCAAATCATGCAACCTTAAGTTGCCATCCCATACGTACATATATACATACATACATCCCCTGCCTTGTGGATATTCTTTATATTCAATCAAAGGAAAGCTGTCGGGGGACCAGCAACATGTTCATTTGTCATGGGGGCAGGAGACGATGATGAGAACGTTGTGGTTAAGAATGAATGCCCGGGGGCGCCCCAGCGGGCGACGCCAACACCTAAACAGTGGAGACCCCAGGCCGGGAATCGGCACATACATAAATCGCACTCGGAATGACCCTTCCCACCATGGTAATTGCGTACTTACCGCTCTCAACGGAACCTATCCGAGCGGATCCGAGCAAGGTGAGTTCGAATTCCCCGATTGCGTGCCCGTTGCGGGAATAGATTTATCGTCTCGTTTGAAATCCGCACCTTATTTATGGCAGCTCGACCACATTTCTTTGGGGGCTCTCTCCCCCTTCTTTATTATTATTATTTATTATTCTATCAAGCGTTACACTGTCAGCACCAGCACAATTCACTGCGCCCGCGCACACGTCGAGGAGAGGATCGTCGTGGAGGATGTTTCTAGGCGATCGATCGGGCAGGTTCCGAACAAGTCGAGGGACTACCGTACGAGTCGACCTCAAGACACAATCTGGCGGCTGTGCCGCGATTTGGAAGCTTGGTGGAAAGACAGTCTCAAGACCAAGCAACGTGCAACTTGTTGCATGCAACGTGTTTGTTGGCTTGCAGTTTTAACTTAAAGTAACTTTTGTGGGGTAGGAATGTTGTTTTTTTGTTAGGAGTTAAAGATTGTGGCCAAATTTGTGGGAACCAGCAAGGACGTTATCTGTATCGATTAGCATTCTAGGAAGTACTGGTTATTCCACTTTACCACCCTTCTCAGATCGTTGGCAGCACACGTTTGCATCCTTTTTAAAGACGAGTCAGACAGTGCTCGAGCGTATAATTCCTTAGCTAAGAAACAGAAGGACAATGGCTTTCTAGAGCTTCTTTTTGGCCAGAAAGGATAAACGTTGCGTTGATTTTATCCTTGCTTATTAAATCTCAATCAATCTGCACATTCCATTTAAGTTGTTAGTCCAAAGTTAAACCAAGGTACGTAAATATTTCCTGCTACTTTAAGTCTCCTTCCATCCAGCAAAGATATACAATTAATTGTTTTGAGTTTAGTTTTATTACTTTATTATTTAATTTTAAAAATAATTGGCAACAAGAATGTATACCAAGAAAAGTTGCGTAAAATTATTGCTATTTAGAAAAAATTTAGTTGTTTTGGAAAATTATTTCCGTTTTGATATAAGAAATCTTAACATAATGCCATTTTTCAAAAATTTTACAAATACTATTGTTTGACCATTAAATTTGTTAAAACCTAAAAGAAAACTGTAAAAAATTACAGATATTTTATACATTACAATTAATTATTTTAGTTGAATTTATAAAATCAAAGGTATCAAAATTGTCAATAATTTTAATACCAAACATAATTCTTAATCTTGATTTTATTTCTACTTTCTATTTGGCCAAGTATAAACATTTTTGGCTACGAAACTATCAGATGAAACCCGAATTATATAAATATATAGGTATAAGTTCTTACCCACTAAGTTGTAATTGTGCAACTTACTTACAAATGTTTTTTTTTTGTTGCATTTCTACTCCTCCGGACGAGTCTCACTGTAGAAACCCAGATTCATGGTTGGAATCATGTTGCTGTAGAAAGACAGTTCAGCAGCAGAGGGCTGAATAACCGGAGGCATAACCGCCACTGGCGCCTGATCGACCTTTTTGAGGGGCAAACTAGCGGCGGCATTGATCGCCTCTTGGGCACTCTGCGCCATTTTGTGCTGCAGTTGATGGACCTTTAGATGGTTCTCCAGTTCAACCTGATACAGAAAGCTGATGCAACAGATTCCACAGGTATAGCTGGGCCCATGAGCTTCCAGTTCATGACGCTGCAGTTGCTCCCGCCGATTGAATCCCTGATTGCAAATCTTGCAGGCGAACAGCGTGTCCATGTGTAGGGCTCTGTGGCGCTGCAGGTCGCGCTCTCTCTGAAAAGCCCTGTCGCAGACATCGCAGCGGAAATTGCGCGAAGATTTCGATTGCGTTGGAGCTTTTGGCTTGGCCTGAAGCTGTTGCTGCTGATGGAGTTGCGCCAGGTCACCATCTGCTGGCGGAAGGAGCCCCAGCTGCTGCTGCTCAACGTCGCGCTTGTTGTGGACTTGCTGGTGGGCCATCAGCTTATCCTTGCGCGAAAAGGCGTATGGGCAGCGGCCACACTGGTAAGGCTTTGCCGCGGAGTGGGAGCGCGAGTGCTTCACCATTTCCACGGCCGTCTGAAAGGATCGCGGACACTGCTGGCACACGAAGGGCTTGACGCCGCTGTGAATCCGTATGTGCTTATTTAGGTTGGTGTTCCTTGAGAAGCTCTTGGAGCATACGTTGCAGGTATAGGGTCGGACGCCTGTATGCACAATCGTGTGCTTCTTCAAATCGGAGCGGCGCACAAATCCCTTCCGGCATTGTGCGCACACATAAGGACGATCGGGATCGTGCAGCGACTTGATGTGCGAAATTAGAGCGGTTCTGGCGGTCATCTTGAGGTTGCAGAAGGTGCAGCAATATGGCGCTGCTGGGTCGTGATCGCTCTTCTCGTGTTCCTGGCAGTCGGAGGGCAAGGTGAAGCCCAGATCGCAGTACTGACAGAGGAAGGCGCGCTTGGGTTTCACCGTCCCGGAGTTTGGATCGGCATTGGCGTCGTTGGCTTTCATTCCCGCCTCCATTAGGGCCATCTGAGCTGCGTCCATGCCCAACGGCATGTCAGCATCATCCCCATTCTGACCCTCTTCTTCGTCCTCCTCATCGAAATCCTCCTCCTCTTCCTCGTCCTCTTCCTCGTAGTTCTCGTAATCTCCCTCCGAGCAAGGCAGGAATTCGTCTTCACTCGTCTCCGACAACTTTTCTGGATCAACGTCCACGATGTCGCAATCCTCCTCCGGCTCAAATTCACCAGGATTTCCATTAAAGCCAGGCCTATACTTGGGATCCGTTTTCATCATCTCCTTTAGCTGCTCCTGCAGGCCCTGTTCCCGCTCCTGCATGCCCTTGCGTTGTTCGAATGCATCCAGCAATAGCTCCAAGCACTCCGGGCACACGAGCTCCGGCAATAGCTCATGGCGGTCGTACTAAAAGGAAAAAGTTACTTTAGGAACCAATACGCTATGATGCAAACAAACACTCACGTGTACGGCCCAAAGATGCTGCGAGATCTCTGCAATGGACAGTTCCTTGCAGAACTCCAGGGAGCTCTCGAAAATGTTGGGGGAGTCGGCTTCCACCTCGCGGTGGCACAGGCGGCACGTGTTTACGGCCGCGTGCATTGTAAATCCACGCAATTGCTTCTAAATTGGCAAATAATTTCGCATCGAAGTCTCGCCGGTTAAGGTAAACAATTTCATAACAATTTAGCTACCAGAAATTTTATAGCGAAACATTTTTGGTTTTTGTAGGTGTTGGCGCGCCGGTGTGTGTGTTGCTATGCACTCTAGAAATACATTTAAATGTCGGAAAAATAGGGAAATTCGCATGAACTTACAATTTTTTATGAAAATAAAGCACAGAGTGTGACCACAGCTGAAATTGAAAATGCATAACCTCTGGGTGGATTCTGCGCAGAATTATAAATGGCCACACTAAAAAAGAAGGACATAAACGGCGGAAATTTAAAATTTTGAAAATGAAGCTAAATTGCCAATTGTTGTTGATTATTAATAAAATTGTTGTTTATATTAAAATGTTTTTACCGTCTAGGTTCTTAGATAGTTGTATTTTGAAACAATAAAAAAACGTAACTACAAAATTGTATACTTTTAGGCATATTTGTCCCCATATTTGTATTTAAATATTTCAGTTTACAGTGGTATCATTATTATAGAAATATTAATACAAATTTAGAAAAGGTATAAGTCCGGTTAATGGAATCTAAGTAAGCTTTTAACAAGTAAGTTTTTATCAAGAAATGAAGCTATCTTCGGGAATGATTAGGTAGATACCTTGCAGCTTGTAATTGGATCTGGGGATCGAATTTGAAATTAATCAAAAAGTAATGTTTACTAATTTTTGCTGAACAAGAACCTATATGATTTATAGGATCGGAAATGACTCTTTCACTGTGTTACAAACGTTCGATTAAAATTATGATACCCTGTTATAGGGTATTCAAAAAACTTATTTTTTTAACAGTTAGGAAAACAGAAAAAAAAATAATACAATTATTAAATAATAAATAAAAGGAAAAGCTTTTCCCTTCCTTTTTTATATTGATTCAACCAACAGGATTATCAGGCGCTTTGCTTACATGACGCAAAGGACGAGGATTTCAACCGTGTGGGCAACCAACTATAGAAGGAGGACATGCAACTGGTTGGAGCTCAGTCCGTCGCGCAAGCCAGACTAGAAGCTCCACTCCGTCGCCTGGGTCACATGCGCATCACCAGCCGCTTAGTTAAGTGAACGGAAGCGCAACGAGCACGCGAAGCGAAAGCTTTTTCAATTGACCACGGACTTTTGTTTGAAGCGGACGCCTCTCGCTGCCTGCTGCTGTGTAGTAGAGAGTGCCGGCACTCGAGCGGCGGAAAATAATAAAACAATAATTGTTTGAAAGACGAATGTGTGAATCAGTGCTAGTGCGGAAAAATTCCTTTTCCTAAACGTGATTGGGTGGACAGTGCAGGTGTAGTTGCTATTCCGGTATGTGGAATTTATTGCAGTGCAGATGCTGCAGCAGCCGAGACTCCCGCGCAAATAACATACCAACACATAGTTATACTTACAAATATATATAAATACACCCATACAGGTAGCTGCAAATCAACAATTACGCCCACGCATCAGCAAGAATAGAAGTCGGGAACAGCAGCAACAACTTTTTTTCACCTTTAACGGTTTCGTGAGTTTGTACTATTTAAGTTGTTGTGCTTTTCCGTCTTCATTACTTCCCCTGTTGGGTCCTTTTTCCATGCGGTGTGCGCTTCGTTCCACAAGGAATAAAAGCCACAGGAACAATAACAACAACAGAAAGAGTCCTGCGTACATTTATTACCTCTCCAGGGGGGAGCTCCGTCCTTGTCTGGCACACTGCCCTTAATTCCCAGTTCGTCGTCGTTTTTTCTCTGGAAGTCTCCCCCACATCTTTCCTCCACTTTTTCTTTCACACATTCCTCTAAGCTTTCCTGTTGATTTTAGGTTATCGGGACTCCTCCGCTTCCTTGTAGCGTGTGAAATAATGCTTAATAATTTACTAATTTAAAAATGAGAGTGGAAGTTTAAAAGTATCACCTTGAAACTTAAAAATTAAATTAATAATTCATAAGACAGTTTTCAATTAAAATTTGACCACAAAAAAAGCTCACAGGAAAGAAAGAATAAACAATAATTTGTGTGCTTTAAGTCAGTTTTTCAATTGATTTAGAATCTAAAGCCTTACTTAAAAGACACTCTCAATTTCTTTCAATTCTGAAAAAAAAAAACATTTACAGGTAACAGTATAATTCTACCTCTAATGTTGTAGTACTTTTTTACATACATCTTAACTAGATATTACATTTCCAAACCAGAGTTCATATTCCACACAAGTTTATCCTCAGAATAAATTCCCCTGGATTAAAATAACAGCTGTTGTGTATACAAACAACTGGCGATTCAAATCCTAAACATTCCACTCGACAATTACTCGTAAAACAATGATCTTTAGTCGTTTGATTAGAAAACGTCCGATGGTTTAATGACTCAGCTTGGTCTGGAAATTCTCCTCTCTGCCGCTGAGCTGTGCACTCGTTGACTTTGAACTTGACTCACAGATGCTGACGCTGTGAAAAGAGGCTGCTTTGGCCCGGACTCCAGAGTCCTCCCACTCGTTCACATGCAGCGGCCACATGCGTGCGTACGTCGGCTGGCTCCAAGGTGTAGTAAAGCCATTATTTTCCTGGCTGAAATCATGCCACTATCTTATCAGTGGCCGAAGCTTATGCTGGCCTGAAATGGATTGATGATGTTCCGCTGTCGCACACACGCGAAAAGCTTCGCGGCAATTGTCACAAAGAGATAATGGGAACCGTAAAAAGTATACCCCTTTCGTGCCATTCGGGGGGAAATAAATTGTAAACAAATAGTCAAACATTTGCTGTTGATGAGCAGTCACAAGGAAAGTACAAAGTGTGCCAAAGTTGTAAATGTCATTACGTATGATTACTATATTCTGCGATTTCGTAATTTCCTTCTATTTACACGTAGTAAATTTACTACTATGGGTTATTTTTTATATTTTTTTTATTATTACTACATTAGCGTCAGTTCTCAAATTCTGGCAGCAAAGTTCTAAACTAGAATCTTAATTATCATAGGGCTTACTATCATATTTATCTAACTTTTCTCTTCTTCTAAACTTTTCTTTAAGTTTATTTATTCTTTAAATTTCTCCATAATTCGACACAAGTGTGTATAATTACGATAGGCACCTGGAACTATTATCGTAAACCGTCTGTAGTGTGCAGAAAAATAAACCAACCCTGTTTATTATCCATTATTAGAACCGTAATACCTAGATCAAGTTGACGCAGTCATAACAAAGTATAATTTTCTATTTCTGACTCTGGCAAAAATCAATGAAAATCCAAGGCAGTTAATGCTATTACACACTGATCTCGCGGCTTGATTGGACTTAAGTGCCCATATAACGCACAATTACAATTACCCTCCTCCAAAAAGGTCACGCCAGTATCAACAGTTTGTCATCAAACCCCGGTCAAGTTGTGTATCTGTAACGATAATTGTCATCATAATTGGTATTCAACATTAGAAGCTGTTGTCGTGAATAAAGTACCAGCTGGGGGCCGTAAAAAGAAACTCTTTTAGCACGACAAATATTTATAGTACTCACTGTAATCAAAAGCAAGCACACAATCTGATTAGAACTCTGATGGAGGTGTGTTGGCCGGAGAACTTAATATTGACATGATCTGGCCATAAAGATAAAGGCTAAAGATGATAAATGCTGAAAGCTACTCTACTAATCTCGATTAGAAGTATAATTTCAAGAGTAGATTGCCCGAACTTGAAGCTTAGAAGGGTCTCCGAAATGTTCATGGCATGACAACAGGGTCTCACTCAGTCCGTGACCGCCAGAGACTTTGTGTCAACTAACGACTTACATATATATGTATATACTCCGATATATATGAATGACTGGCTGCGTCTAACTGACTAATTACTTAAGTCATATAGGAAGGTATGTCGCTGTATATGTTGCAAGTTACTAGCTTAGGGTTCAATCCCCAGACAAAGATATTAAGTTCCCCTAAAAATAAGTTCTTAAGTTCAACAATAAACCAGGCTAGATAACAAATAGTATATATTAAGTATGCAATTGTTTTGAATATAAATATATATTTAACATAAATTTTACAACAAGTTGTATATAATTATGAGTAGTTCGGACTTTACACTACGATAATCATAGAGTTAATAAATGATTTAGGGTGGTAGGTCGCGTGGTAACAGTCTTATGGTAACACTCTTCTCACAAATACAAACACTACTCCAACATCATGGGCACCTGGTAAAAACTAGGCTACCTTCAACCATATATTATGCGCCAACGTTCCTTTGTCAAAGCTTTATCTCAAGATTAGCCTAACAAAGAATCTTATATACCCCCGGCATGGTGCCATTGTTCTAATTATGTTTAGATTATTCCCACACAAGTGCTTTATTATTTCAAACAATCTTCACATCGATTCCACAAGGAATCGTACATAAATAACTAAGCAATAAAAACGAAAAAAAACCCAGTACCAACAGTAATCTTGAAAGAGTATTTACTTCACCTGCACTTAAGCCATATCGTCCACAACTTGATTACTATTCTGATCTCTCAAATCTTTGCAGTATTCGTCATTTATTTTGCAATAGCTGATTAGGAGTGTGTTACCATATAATAAAATGTATAGGTGCGATATCAAAGTTCACTGCCTTAATCCAAACAATAGCTATCGGGTATTTCCTGATAAGCCTTTCTGCCCAGTTTAATCGATGCCAGGCGTCACCCTGGTTTTTCAGTTGTACGTTTTCAATCTGAGGGATCGGACGTGCCCCGACCTTGTTAAGGATCCTAAGAGGTTTGTTGCTAGAGGAGTATCCATCATATTTTAATTTTTTTACTGGTTAATCGTCAAGTGCTGTCATATAACTAAGTAAAAAATGATTCTCTGTGCTTACCATATAGATGTCGAAATGGGCTATTAAGTAAAAGATTTAATACCCAAAATATACACGTCTGTAAGATCTATTGGGCAATCAAAACAATATGCAAATTAAAGCTAATTGAAAATAATTGCCACTTTGAGTTCTCATAATGCAATCTCGTAATAGCCACCAATACTATATAGTATGAGCAATTGCAGAGTCAAAAGTCAATAAAGAAGATTCTTTATTCTGATAAATCAGTATATATGATGTTTATATAATGTAGCAAAGAATTAGTGTGCCAGGCATTAAAAATCGGCTACCAAATAAGGTCAATTCAAAATTCAAAATCACTTAGACTGTAGAACTGAGGTGTTTCGGACATTCGAAACTTAGTTTAGGTCAGTCTTAGTAGTACATTTTTATAAATTTTTAAACATTATTTAACCTAGATTCTCTTTATTTCTTTGCAGAAGTCGACTCCCTTGGTTTTGAGAAGTGCAATCAAAATGGCTTGCACCTGTGAAGTCATTGGCCTGGCCTGTGTGGTGGCCCTAATATTAAGTATTTCTGCTAAAGCTCCTTATCAAATGCGTATGATCTTCATATTCTTTGGAGCGGGTGCCATAGTCCTGCTCTGTGTGCCCTTTATGATACTGAGACCAAGGGACTACCGTAATGCCCTGTAAGTATAAGCAAAAACAGGATTTTGTATTACCGGGTTTATAAAGTATATAAACATCTTCTATTATTTTCATAGTAACGATATGGGCAATTATCGCATTCTAGCGATATAATGTAGATGGTTTTAAGAATAATTTTAAGTTTTTCAAGACGAATTCAAAAGCTCTTATTTAATTCATACAATTAGCACACTTTGGGTATCATGCTCTCTACTTTTTTAAAACATATATAAATGGTTATAGAAGTATAATTATAAATGAATTATAAAACGCTTACACAGATATTTGTTTTGGTTCTCATTGACATGGTCTGGGTACTTCTATAACTGTCCTCTTCCCCAGTACTATTAGATATTAATTTGTATCTTTTGTTTTTTCTTTTCTTTTCCCCTTTAATATCAGTGTGCCCTCTTGGTGCTTCCGGCAGCTGTGCCGCTTGATGGGCATCACAATGGAGGTGCGGGGCCTGGAGAATGTGCGCAAGGATCATGGTGCCGTGGTCATAATGAATCATCAGAGTGCGGTGGATCTGTGTGTTCTGGCCTACCTGTGGCCGGTGATCGGACGAGCCACTGTCGTCTCCAAAAAGGAGGTCCTATACATTCCCTTCTTCGGTATCGGAGCATGGCTCTGGGGCACCCTTTATATCAATCGGTCCCGCAAGTCGGACTCGATTAACTCCCTGCAGAAGGAGGCCAAGGCGATACAGGAGCGCAACTGTAAGCTTTTGCTCTTCCCGGAGGGCACACGTAACAACAAGGACACGCTGCTGCCCTTTAAGAAGGGATCATTCCACATTGCGCTCCAGAGCAAGAGCCCCATCCAGCCTGTGGTCATCTCCAAATACTCATTTATGGACGATGAAAAGAAGACCTTCCGCCCGGGCCATGCCCTCATCCACATCCTTCCGGAGGTGTCAACGGAAAAGTACGGCAAGGACGACATTGAGCAACTGATCGGCGAATGCCAGACCATCATGCAGACGGAGTACTCGAAGCTGAGTAAAGAAGGCCAAGCCTTGAGCGCAAAGAAGCAAGCATAGGACTGGATATAGGATAGACCATTCAACTCAGGTTAAACGAGGATAACAACCAGATGATTTACACTAGTTCCTGCTTGAGGACGTAATTTATTGCAATCTAGAAGATTCGGCTAAGCGTGCATGAGAGAGTAAGAGGAATAAAAAGGAAAGTAAATCCGGATATGTAGAGGGGACTTGGATTAATTTTTGCCTAGGATTAGATTACGCTATAATGCATACCTCGGAACTATTTTCGATTAATATTAACTGTTTTACCTCAAAATGCAAAGAGCTTTTTTGACAAATGAAACGAAAAAACAAATCAACAAGGGATTATAAAGCACATAATAAGCTTCATACGATCTATGTATTGAGTTGTATATGTAAATAATGAAATGATAAATATTTAAAATATATTTGGCACTGAACAATAAAATATATTACAAAATAGGTGTATTAAAAGTATTTTATTTTGGGGAGAATTCTATCAATTTATTGATTATATACAAAAAAAAACTTTTATAATAATTACAATTTTTTTTTGTTTATGAGTTTAGTTTTGATAAACTCTGTCTTAATTAATTAATTACAATCATTTTGTTTTTACAAACGAATTAGCAGGTTTTTTTAAATTTCAATATTAAAATCGATAAGTCGATAGGCAGCACTTCTACCATCTCTAGGTGGAGGCCGGATTTGTAAACACCTGTTGATAATTATGGAAACATCCGAGATTAAAGCGGAATTACCGGAAGATGCAGCGCTTGAAGGAGAGCAGGATCATTCTACCCTGGAGACGGCAAAAATTCTTGAAGAAGGACTGGACACGAAAGAAGCTACAATGTCCCAGAAGAAGCTGTACGACATCGGCCGCATACAAGATTTCGGCAATGTGCCCTTCCTGATAAGGCGAGTGGAGCCGCAGGATACCACTGTGACCTACACCAAGGCTGTGGAAGGAGTGGTGGAACTGTTGGAGCTTCTCCGCCGTCATAATATACCACCAGGAGCAGGAATAGCACTTCGGATTACGCAGCACACGCCAGCATCGTGCCTTCTTATCTTAGCGTGCGTATTCACATTCTAGACATGATCACATGTGAACTAATGGCTTTCAGTCCTGCAGGATACTCAACCACGATTGTTACTTCTTTGCCACGGACAAGATGCTGCTCTCCGAGGCGCTGCATGACCAGATGTGCGCTGCCGGCGTGGACTACTTGCTAGTCAGCGAACACCTCGCTGTGGGGGCTTTGTTCTTCGAGCGACTGGACAGTATCCAGTTACTCAACGAGGAGTGCAAGCTGTTCAAGCTGAAACGTTCCGACAAAAGCCCTGAAGTGCAAGCAAAGAAGCCCCTACCCGCCAATATGTGCTACACCATCACAACCACAGGCACGACGGGCAAACCCAAACTCATCCATGTGCCGTACGAATGCATTGCCCCCAACGTTGAGTCGCTGAGGTAAGTGATTCCTTGATATACACCAATGCCAACGAGTAATCGATGCCCCTTCAAGCCAGAAGCTTAATGTCTCGATGGCAGACATAATTTACCTGGGCACGCCCTGCACCTTTGATCCCTTCGTGGTGGAGATTTTTCTGGCGCTTCAAAATGGTGCTGCCCTGCTGATAAGTCACCACTCGATGAGGGATTCCCCGAGCCGGGTGCTGAATGCCCTTTTTCCCGTCAACCTGACCAAGCCCGGCATCAGTCTGCTGCAGATGACTCCGTCGTTGTTCCGCCAATTTGGAAGCACTGCCATCAGAGAGCGAGTGTTGAGCAGCGCCAGCTCATTGAGGTGTAAAGTATGGTTCACTTAAAATTGGCAGTCTGGTTTAACATTTTCAATTAATATTCTTAAACCAGAGTCCTGCTTCTCGGCGGCGAACCCTTTCCCTCAAATGCGGAGCTCGTCACTTGGATGGAATCGCGTGTCTTGCTGCAGAAACACATTTGCAATATCTACGGAATCACAGAGATATCATGCTGGAGCCTTCTTCACATCGTCCAGTCATTGCAGGCTCCCGTTCGTCTGGGTACGCTTATCGACCAGGATACTATGTTGCGGATTCAATGTCAAAGCGATAAGAATTTGGACTACGGGGAGCTATTCCTGGGCAGCAAGACAAGACGTTGTTATATACCAGAAATTGATGATAAGGTGGATTCCGAAGGAGATTCCGAAATTTGCTTTCGAGCGACGGGGGATCTAGTTAACCGATTGGATGATGGTTCCCTTTGCTATGGAGAAAGAGCTAACGATATTGTAAAAAGAGCGGGCAATCGCATAAACTTGGGTGAGTTTTCCCAATTAGAAATTCACAAGTTTATTAATTGCTTTGTTTTTAGGTTTAATCACTCGCAAAATAGAAAGGTGCCTGCTAAGCGGCGAATTGGCCACTTGCCTGTGGCTGGAGGACTTGCAAAAGCTCATTTGTTGCATTCGCAGTCTCGAGCCCAAGACCAAAGTCCAACAACGAGCCCAAACCTTCGATATACTGTCCAAGGTGTCCATGGCCGAGCAGCCCGATAGGTTTATATACCTACAGCACTTTCCCTGCAACGTCCACGGCAAACTGGACAAGGAGCTACTGCTTAAGGAATGCATGCCACTGGCTCAGCCCGCCCAAGAAATATTAAAGAGTTATCTGCACGACAGACTGGAGTGTGTGGACGTACATGACGACCACTCAGGGTCCACGAAGAGGCAGCGCCTGGAGGAGGACTGCCCGAATCCCTGTGGCTATGAGCTGAGCTTTCGCCAAGCCGGTGGTACTTCCTTCCACGCCATCACGATCTGTCGTGAAATTGGCTTACAGATGTGCATCGATGACGAGCAGCGCCACTTGTTTGAGATGTTGCTGGATGAGAATACGCCGCTGCGCTCCGTTCTGCGGTTCCTGGACACGGCCAAGCTGGTGGCCAACAATGTCAAACTAAAGCCCGTGGAGCCACTACTGCCCAATAAGGCCAGCTGTGACGGCGGCATCTGCGTCGGCGGCCTAGTAATCAAGCGCATCGAGCAGCCGATCCTTAAGCTGCAGTACCACTGGAAGGTGAACTTTGAAAAATGCGTGGACTCACCAGTGACCGAGTACGAAGGACGTTTCATTTCCGTGGGAGCCCATTCCAAGATACTGCGAACCCTGGAACCGCAGACCGGCAAAGAGCTGAGTATTTTAAGGCTTCCCGATCGCATCGAGTGTAAGGTAACATTCCTCAGCGAGCAGCTGGCAATGGTTGGCTGCTACGATGGCTGCCTGTACGGCTTTAATCCCCAATCTGGTGACATATTGTGGCGAGTGGAGATCGGAGGCATGATCAAGTCGCAACCCATGCTCTCAAGAGACGGCTGTCGGATCGTGGTGTGCAGCTATGCGGAAGACTATAATGTCTATTGTCTGTCCGCCGAGCGACAAGAGGTTCTCTGGTGCTTGAGGATTGGGGAGAAGCCCATCTTTGCCAGTCCTTTGGAGCTGCCGAAAGAACAATCGTTGATTCTATGCACGCTGGACGGCACCTATGCTCGTGTTGCCATCACAGATGGCTCCGTGGAGTGGACCCAGAAGTGCCGAGAACCCATCTTCTCCACACCAGTCCTGCTTGAGTCTCAGTCCAATATTTTTCTATGCGCTGAAGTGGCGGGTCGTGTCCATGCCTGCCATGTGGGCAATGGAAAAATTGTGAGTACAAAATCAATCTAGAATTAATTCTGTATCAGTTATAATATTATAAATTACCCAATTTCAGTTGGCTACTTACACCGTGGAAGGCAACATATTCTCCTCGCTGGTGGTAAAGACTCCACCCACATTTATGGGGCAATCCATTGTTGTCTTCGGTTGCATAGATCAGCATGTATATTGCTTGCAGTGTAAAACTGGCTCAATCCGGGGCTCAGTTGACTTGGAACTGCACTGGAAGATAAATATCGGTGCTCCCGTTTATGCCACGCCCAGTCTTCTAACAGTTCAGCCAAATGGTCTCCTGGTTTGGTGCAGCGCCACCAATGGTCGTGTTGTCCTGCTGAACTTTAGAAACGGAGAAATTCAGTGGTCAGACAAGCTGCCTGGCGAAGTATTCTCCAGTGCATGCTACATTGAGAGCCTGCGCAGGGTGTATGTGGGATGCAGAGACAACTTCTTGTACTGTCTGGGCATTTAGAGCGTTACGAGCTTACTATTCCAATTAGGTGATATTTTTAGCCTGATCTAATGATACATTATACAGAAAAGGCTTTTTTTACAAGCACAGAATTAGTCAGGGTGAAAGTGTGGATTATACCCCAAGATATTACCTTTTTACATCACATTTTTCCTTTATTCTAAAATGTTATTGTTTAACCCTAAACTGAATTTGTTGAGCAACAGAATAGTTTCCATGAAGCTGAATTATAATCGCCTCTAAAATCTTGAGCTCTGTTACTAAAATAGTTAGTTGTTAGTGCCAAAATATTCCAACAGTTTCATTCAAATTATAATATATAATATTTTTTTACACAATACAAAATAAGATTTCTATTTATATGCAATCCACTGCAATTTCTGATAGGTAAGTTATATATATGATATATTCACTTATCAAAACCATTTCCTGCAACCTTCAAAAATGATTCAGACAGATTTTATATTTCTTTTTATTAATTTCAACCATTTTTTTTAGCTTCTTTTAGGTTTTGCTGAATTCTTCATAATCTCCGCAGCCTTTGCCTTTTTCAAACGCATCTCCTCCAGGTCCCGCTCCCTCTGAGGTATTACTTCCTGGGTGTTCGGTATTCGGGGACATTTTTCTGGCTTTGGAATCGACTGCGATGTGGAAGGTTGTTCGGAGTCCGCCGATTCCGCTTCAGTTGCTGTGGCAGCCTTTCGTTTGCCGCGTTTCGGACGAGAAGCTTCCCCGACAGCAGCTGATTCATCGGCCGCCGGAGCAGTCTTCGTTTTTCGGGTGCGTGTCACCTTTTTTGGCTTCTCCGGCGTCTCCACATCGATCTTGCCTGACATTTTATCAATGGCAGTTTGAACGCGCTTGCTAACCTGCGGCTGCTTTACTCGCAAAGCGCTCTTGGCCGCAAAGTAGTTTCGAATGGAACCCTGGATTTTCTTCTCGTTGATCTTCTTCATAACAGGCATGAGGATATCATCGGTTTTCGAGGTTGTCCAGCCGAAAGACTTGCGTGTGAACTCCCTAATGGATTCCACATCCGGAGAACCCCAGCTGAAAGCGTCACGATTGTCATCGATCGTGGGCGCAAGATAGGCCTCTACCACTGCTCCATTTGGGAATCCCTCATGCAGTTCAATATTTTTTAGTTTCTTGCGCAGGGAGAGGCGAGCCGAACTTCCGGGAGGTAGGTTACTGGCCTTGTGTGCCTGCCACCAGTCCCGGAATTTAGTCAACGTCTGCAGGACCGATTGGTTGGACACCCCTTGTGCTGCCTGGGGAGCATCCTGTCCGGAGAAGGAGGCCAGAATTTCCAGGGCCGTTACAGCCCCAATGCCATGAATACCGGTGGTGTAGTCGCTGCCAACTAAACAGGCTAGCTGAATGAGCTTGCCCCTGTTGCAGTTGAACGTCTGCTCGATCTGCTCCGCCCGGAATTCCAGCACATGTTTATTTTGGGCAAAGAAGTTCTTGTAGACTGTTCGACCGCCAAACAGCCAAATATCACTGTCGTCCGTTATGGTTCCATGGGTCAGATCGGTGGCATTGAGGAAGGCGCACTGAGCCTCAGCCTCCATGGGAGCTACGATGTAGGGAATGCCGAAGAGACGCAACAGCTCCTGGCAATCGATACTCATACGCTGACTGATTGACATTCCCATTCGATCCTGTCGATTGCGCTCGATCTCCAGGTCCTTGCGTTCCTGGGCCAAGTTGGTTGCCATCTCCAGCAGCTCAGCGGACGTCTTTTGGGACTTCAAGGCCTCAGCAGCATCTTTGATGAGGTCCTGAGGATCGACGGCCTTCTCTGGGGACTTCTCCTTCTCTGTTGCCTTGTCCTTCTCTGGCGTTTTAGATTCAAAGAGAGATTTAGATGCCTTGCTGGTCCTTTTCGTGGGTGAAACTCCCTTATCGCTATCATCCTCATCGCCATTGGCTACCCTTTTACGTCCAAATTTGGGTGTTCGCTTTCTGTAGAAGGGCTGCGGAACCTTGGGAGTTCCAGGAGGTGTGGCGTCATCAGTTGCCGGGGACTTCCCGGGAGTTCGCTTAACCACATAGCTGACATCAAAGAAGTCCTTAATAGATTTGTTCTTGTTGGGCGTTTTGTTCGGCGAAATGCGAATGTTTTTATTGTCATCGCTGTCGCACAACTCGATTACATCTCCACTTGGAAGAGTCGAGGTTTTTGGTACCCTTTCCTCGTCGGAAGATATTTCAATGGGGGCATCGTTTAGTTTAATTTGCTCTAGTTTTATGTTCTTGACTTCATTGATTTCCTTTTGTAGTTCCTCCAAAATAGAGGTAAGGGGAACCTTTGGTTTTGGTTCAGTTACATTCAGTTGAATATTTTTTACTGCAGCTGTTTCCTTCTTTAGATCGCTTAGTATGGAGTCCAAATCGGGTTTTGGCTTAACTGGCGTGTGTCTATCCTGATTTTCTTCTTCTATAACATTTTCCTGACTGTCTTTAATTTCAATGACTTCTTCAGATGTTTTATTTATTTTAGCTGTTGGTTTTTCTGCAGACTCCATTTCCATTTTCTTACTTTCCTTTACTTCTTTGACGTTATCCGCTGAATCCAACTCCATTTCCTCACTATCTTTTACCTCTATAAAGTCATCATCATTATCTGATTCGGATTTTTCCAACTCCTTATCAGTTTTCTCAAAGATATCCGCAAATAAATCGTTTGCAGGCATTAAATCCTTTGTGATATCCACACAAATCTCCAGGGGTTTCCGCGCTTCCACAACTTCCTCCAAGTCAGAGGAGTCCGAATCCTCGACTAGCCTACTCTTGCTCTCTTCAATAGCTTTTGATATCTGTCTGCTCTCTTCAACAGCTTGGGAAATTTGTCTACTCTCTTCAATAGCTTTTGAAATAAGTTTAACCTCCTCTATCGTGTCATTGGCCGCTTCAACGACGTCTGTTGTGATCTCCAGCAACTTCTCCAAGCTCTGGGTGTCATTCAATTGGGTGGCTTCCATTATATTTTCTACCTCTTCCTCGTTCATCCCTCCATACTCGATCATGTACGCACGCGCTGGTCCCTTGGCCGCATTTTTTAGCTGCTTACTTTGTGCCCGATTAAGCCGAAGCTCCTGATCCGCATCGTATTCGTAATCCTTCTCATCGTACACCTTAGTCTCCTCCATAGACAGGGCCAATGCTTTGGCCAAGTCAGCATCGTACTCCGTACCCAGATCGTTCTTGTCATGGAACTCTGCTTTGGTCGATGTGCTTGGTTTATCGTCCAGCTCGCTGCTGGGCGGCAACTCCTCGATCTTCTCCAATTTCACCTCCTCCTGCTTGGTGCTCGCAAGGGCCTTCTTCTTGAGATCCCTGACCAGCAGGAACCTTGTATGCTCATCCGAACTGATCTGCCGCGTGCTCTGCTCAATTGCCGTTGGCGTGACAATACCCTCCTCGCTGAAGAAGTCACACAACTCCGAATAGGTGAGTGTGACGCCGCCCATCTCCTGTTCCGCTTGCTCCAAACTCTCCTGCACGGCACGGCGCTTCAGCAGACGCTTCATTTGGAAGGAGGCGAAATCGTCACTGCGGGCAGGCAACTCGTGCAGTCGACCCCAGGAGGATTGCTTTCGCGTTTCCTTGATGTCAGTCAGAATCTCGTGCCGCACATCCGCAGGAAGGTTTTTAAAGTACGAACTCTTCACATCGATAGCCTGCAGACTAGAGTTGTAGGCATGCCGAGCGGTGGACTCATCGAATGAGCTATCTGAGGTGGCGCTGGCACTCGTGTCGGCCAAATCCTGGTCGCTTTCCGGTGCCTCCAATGCCGCGGGCAGCTCTGGCAGCTTGAACAAGTCATCCTCATCGTTTTTTGCCTTACTGGGCGGCGGCCGCTTGATTGGCGACTTTAGCAGGAGCTCCGCATTCTTCCCCAGCGCCTGCTGGACAACCTTCTCTTTGGCCAGAGATTGCAGGAGTAAGGCCTGAATGCGATCGGCCTCGTTGCTGAGCTTATTCCTTTGCTGCTGACGGCGGGCCTGGCAAATGAAGACAAAGTAAGCAAGGGACTTCTTGAAATTCTCTTCATTTTAAGTAAACTATCAACTTACTATGGTATCTCTTTTCAGTTGAGGTACACATCCGTCGAAGATAAATACAGGTCGCACCCGATAATACAGCAGCTTGCAGAGGCGATGGAACAAGCCCAATAGATGGGCATTGCTCAGTGCCGATCCCTTGTTGTCCTGAAAACCCTTTACGACCTGATGTAACCATATGGATATATCTGTAGGGATAGAACTGTGGTATCAGAGATTATTTCGTGGGCCGGTGAAATCAAAAGCTTACCAACTGCCAGGATTTTACCCTCCAAAGTTTCAACGGGCACAGGTTTGCCGCAGGGCTCGATTAGCTTCCACAGGCCCGTTACTCCCATGACTCAATAAAAAACATGCAATTTTGATATAGATCATGCAGTACAGAAATAAATCAACTTAAAACATTAGCTTTGGTCATTGGCGGGCAGGGAAGTAAAGCTAACAGCTGATTCGGTGCGTCGAACAGTGCTGGTTAATGCTTAGCTAGTGCTGCAAAACCACTTGTCAAATGAATTAAAAAATAATGTTTTTATTTTTTAAATTAAAAAATGAATATGCTCTAAAACAATTATTTTTTCCTTTTTTTGTTGGACTATATTCGTAAAAAAAAATATTTCTGATTCAAAAAAGCAAATAAATGTTTATGAATAATTTAAAAATAACTATAAAAATTTCTATACAAACTGCGCTTAGTTGCCTTATTACTAGCTTTTTAAAATTATTTCTGAATCAAAGGTTTCGTCTATAAAAAGAAAATTCTGCACAATACTCAAGACCAAAACCGACTCTATTTTCTTTACGTGTGTTGTAATTTTTAATTATTAATTATGAAGTTCTTATTTGCTTTTATTAATAATTCAATATTGTATGACTTCTATTCTTCAGGTTTTTTTTAACATTATTTAAAATGAATAAATATTTCAACACTATATGAATCCAGAAACAATTGAAACATATTGAGAACTTGTTTTATGCTTACAAATAAATGTATACTAAAATTTGAATAGGTTTAAAAGGAAAGAATGATACGTTTGATAAGCGTCACTCGATTGCCTCTTCCACGACGGCTTCAGTGGCGCTGGCGTTGGCGTTATCGTTGGAACTCGCATCCTTCTTGCTCGCTTTGCTCTCCTTCTTGTCCTTGACCATTTTTCGATACGCCTCGAGATCCTGGGTAAGCGACGGCACGAAACTCTCAAAGTCCAGCTCGGTGAGCGTCTGCAGGATGTCCTTGGCGGTGATGGTCTTGTGGTTCTGCTTGTGGGCGAGGGCCGTGGAGGAGGATGTCACGAAAATGGCAAATACGGATGCGGCCCGGGCGATCGCCGCCCGCGCCTCTTTGCTGACGTTGGCGGATTCCGGCAGCGCCTCCTTGATAAGCCTTGCTATCACGGTATTCGGTAGATTTAGATCCTCGATGCGCTCGACCATTTTGATGCTGTTTATGCTCAATTTATTGTGAAGCGTCGCTCTTCCCGCTTAAACCAATCAGCTGTGCGAACAGTGTTGGCTAACGGGCGCGTGCACACTACCATAAGGTGTGGCAACGCCGCCAGTCAATTCTGTTTGCGCCTCCTCGTTCGCATCAATTGTTTATACAGTTTTTGGTAAATAAACTGCCAAAACCGCGGCTCAAATGTGCAAGGAGCTGTTCTGGCATAACTTGAAGCTGTTCCCATTCGAACTCACGTGATACGTGCCCGGTGCGTGTGCCCGCGACCACGCACATGGAGCAACAGCCACAGGCGACGACGCCCTCAAAGAAGCGCAGACACAGCGAGTACCACGATCCGGATTACCCCCAGACAGAGCCCCCCGTCCCGCAACAGGATGAACTCGTCGCGGAGGAGCAGTCAAAGCGCCTCAGGGTGGAGAAGGAGACACAGGAGAGCATGGCGAAGTTGCCTTCCGCGGAGACAATGCGTCGCATCTGCGAGTTGGTGCGCCTGGAGTTTCAGCGTGAAATCACCGACAAGATTGAGCAGCTGACCGAGATCGACCGGCGGCTGCTCCAAGCCCGCCAATTGTTGGACAGATTGCGCTACCTAGTGGTCAGGGATTACTACCAGAAGCAACAGGTTCCCCTCAGCGCCGCCGACGTGGCCAAGGTGCGCGGCGAAAGTCTCTTTGCGGACGAGGGGTCGCTGCCGCAGTTGCCTTTGCATCCGGCCATTAAGAAGATTGTGGGCAAGCGTCCGATTGCCATTCAGAACCACCTACCAGAGCGGACAGCGGCAACGCTGGCGAAGCAAACGATCAGACTTCGGAATCCGGCACACCGGCGGGCGGAAAGGCGGCGACAGCGAAAGATACGGGATCAGGGTATCGTCACCGATCACTCAAAGGTCACAACCGAGCAGCCAAAGACGGAAGCAGCACCTATTGCTGTGAAACTGGATGACGAGCAGCCGTGCACCAGCCGTCAGGCGTACGAAAGGCAATTGGAGCTGAACGCGTCGCGGCTGAACAACAAGAATAAGTTCAACTTTGTGGTGGGAAACACATCGAAATACATTGGCGAAAGCGTCCGAGAAAACTCGAGCGGGGGCCAAGCCATGATATACAAGTGGTTGGTCTATGTGCAGGGCAAAGATCTTCCCCAACCCCTGAACACTTACATCAGGAAGGTGCGTATCCACTCTAAGGAGCTTCACATTGATTATAAGCCTTTCTTTCTTCTTAGGTGCGCTTTCAACTACATCATTCGTACCGGCCAAACGACATTGTGGATGTGCACAGTCCACCGTTTCAACTGTCCAGACACGGCTGGGGCGAGTTCCCCATGCGCATCCAATTGTTTTTCCACGAAGCTCTGCAAGAGAAGCCCGTGCAACTGATGCACACGATTATACTCGACAAGAGCATGTCAGGCCTGCACACTATGGGGGCTGAGACAATTGTGGAGATCTGGCTAAAGGCAGAACAGGCGTTGACGAATCGTGAAACTGATAAAACTACGTCAACTTTTCATGTGCCTCCAGCATTGGAACCATCACCGTCCCTGGAGTCCTGTAAGCCTCGCACCATATCGATCACTCAAAACAAGGAAGAGCTGGATGACAATCTGTTTGCGGGCATCAACAAAATTGAGCTGAGCGGCGACATCGACAAGATTGAGCCCACTGTTCTGGTCTCGGAGCCCCTTAACCTTAGCTACAGCCCTAGAAAGCAGCAGCCACCGACACCGCCCAGGCCTCAGCTTCGGTTGAATGCCGCTCCTGTGAGTGCTTCTAGGCCTTCAGTCGTCTATCTGCCGGTAAACGGTAGAGCTCAAACGCAGGAATCTTTGCGTGAACAGGAGCACAGGCCAGAAGTCTCAACCCAAAGGCGGTGGCAGGATTTCCCGTCAGATAGGTCTGCCATAAGGCCAGTGCGCCGCAATGGCTATTACGAAAGAAAGAAAAACATGGTGTTTCAGAAAGCTGGGAAGCTGTACATCATTGATCCACAACAGCGAAAGCTAAAACAGTCTGTAAAGCAGCAATCGCTGCTTAAGCCGCAACTGAGTCTCCTTAAGGCGCCGACTGCGACGCGTTGGCATCTCCTGCAGTGCATACAGCACGATCACGGATATGCGAACATGAGCACAAACGACGTGGACGAAAAGCCAATATTTCTGCACAGCGTCAGAACACCATTTGCGAGCACTCCCTTGCCAACCGGACCTCGTCGGCTGCAGCAGTCCTTTGGCGACGTACAGTTTTGGAGCATGCGCAGTGCCGTGGAGTTCTTACTGCGTCGAATGCCTCTCACTCGGATCAATCAGAAGGCGGAGGAAGAGTATAAATTCACCTGCTCCACTTTGGACGCATTTCAAGGGCAGGATGCCTTGAAACAACGGTGCTACGAGTATATGCGGGCCCGCCTTCTGCGTCGCTACCTCACGCAGCATCACAAGCTGCAGAAGCTGGATGCAAGTGGCAGGGAACACTACTGGAGTTTGCGAGAGATAGTCGGATTCGCCAGGGTCCACGGCTACACGCCTCCACTCAAAATGCTGACATCCAGCGGGGAAACGGGTCAGAGTCGAAAACCGGGAACTGAGCAACAGCTAGCTCAGCGGGTCCAAGAGCAGCTGAAGGAGAAGCCACAGCCGCAACTGTCGGCCTACTGCAGTCTTAGCTCCGGGAATCGACTGGACGCTTGGATGGACAAGCAAAGAATACTTCTGAAGGGGCACGATCAAAAGATGCTGGATCAGGAGTTCATCGATGTGTTGGGCGTGGACAGGCTTCATTCTGAAGCCAACTCCAGCAGAAACTATCCAAGGAGTAGATCCCTCCAAGAAATGAATAGCCGGTCACTACTTTGCCTGCCCCCGCCGGATCATCTGGATTCGGAGACTCAACTAGTTCAAGTCATGTGCAAGGACATCAACATCGCCCTGGAGCCGGAGGAGTCTCTGCCAGGTGTCTCCCAGCCCGTGGCCCTGACACTGCTGGCACACGTGCTGCGCACGTTTGTCGACAGATTAGTCCGCCGTTCAGTGGCGGTCAAGATGCAGCAGGATACGATGGAGCAGCTTCCATTGCCGGCGGCCAATGCAACTCTATGCCTGCAGCCGCACGACATCGGCCGGGCCATCGGTCAGTGCCCTGAGCTCGACTTTTTAGGCAATACTCACTTGGGCGTCGAGCCCTTGGAGCCACAAACCTAATCCGCGGATGCCATAGCCCAAAATCATTGAACTGTACGTTCGATTACGCAAATTAGTTCAAAATTCTGCTGGGATATTAGTCGATATCTAAATAGTCTCTTGTACTAGTTCGTAAGCATAAGGATAGGCAATAAATTAACTAATTTTTATACTACGTATACTTTCAACCTATATGCTTATATATATGTATATTTATAAATTGTGAAAAATCTATCATAAGATTAGTCTTATTTTCGTTAATTGATCTTAGTTTTCACCCTGTAAGTATGCTGTAGTGTTTAGAGTTGAGACGATTTCAAGTGAGTCGAACTAACTGTGAGTTAGGAAAAATTATGATTCAAACACAAGGTGGTGTCATCAGGAGAAGAGCTCCCTTTGGCCAGTAGTGCGTTTGCTATCTACTCTTAGCCTTTGCTCTTCCGAGAGTGGAGGGAGAGAGATGAAAATGTTTACCGTTGATGAAACCACCTTTTTAAGAAACATCATGGGCCAACTAAGAATGAACACTCTTAGTTCCACTCCGGCGTATTTGCACGTCGTTCTCTTGGGGCCGCTCTCTTCACCGTTGTTCGATTTCATTCATGGCGCTTGCCGATCTTCGGGGGTCCATCTGGTTCTCCGGCTCCCCCAGTCTCTATTCCTACGTGCGCGCAACAAGACCTCTCGACAGGCACAAGGCAAAGCAAAGCAGAGAAGAGCCCGCTTCCCGCGCTTGCTGCTCACTAAAGTTAACTAATTAAATTTTCGCCAGAGATAAAATGACTCACGAGTCCTAGTTGTTCGGTGCCTAGAATGCCGGAGCCTTTGCCAGGCAACAACAGTGCGGCCGCTCCAGTACGTTGCCCTGCCCCTGCCCCTCCTCTCTGTCTATAATAAGCTCTTGGATCACCAGTTCTGTGATTTTGTTCTCCTTGTGTTGTGTGCGTGAAAATCGTGTGACAGAAAATGTGGGGCGCTAAAAATGTTCTATTTATATTTTGCAGTAAAAGCCACAAGCGCTGGCCTCCCTGAGGAGATGCAAGTGTATAATATAATGTTTCTGCTTCTGTTGCGACGCCAAATTGCATTTGCGGTCATTACGCCGCAGCTCGATCCTTAGATCGTTCCACAATCTCTTTTTTGACTCAAATTCCTCCCGCCGGCGGTGGGCCATCGGTCTGGTCCGCCCCCCATTTCGGAACGCGGCTCCAGCCAGCGTTTTTCAATGATGCAAATCTCATTTTTCCACATACTTAAAGTAATTTTCGTGCTCTCAACAATTGTCGCCGTTACAGGTAAGTGCATGTTTCGCTCTCCACTTCCATTTTTGTCAATGATTCGACCTAGCACTATGTTAAGGGTTGTCAGGTTTTCCAACAGTAGCTACATTTTAGCTATTTCTAGTTAAAAAGCTTTAAATTTAAAATAAAATAGCAATGTATTTTCAAAAATGTTTTTGAAAAAAGTGCGAAAATCAGTTTCCAACTTAGAAAGCATTCCCAAACGTATCGATCTCGCCTAGATCTGTTATTAAATTTTATTCAACTTTTATCTTAGATATTATTTTGTATACCCTTGCAAAGGTATCATTATTTCAGTTAGCAGTTTGCAACGCAGTAAGGGTTCAAATCATATACATCAACAGCCGAATAAATTTATAAATTTACTTTTTTTTATTTTGTAAGAGGTTACATTAATAAAATTGTAAAAAAATCAAGAGTTTTAAATTTAAAATTCATGAACTTCGTAAACCAAATTAAAAATAATCCTGAAAAACATTCAAAATTAAAATAAATGAATTTTTGTCTTAATTATGATATTTGAAAATCTTTGATTTGCCCAGAAAAATTATCGTATACAAAAATTTAATTAAAATCACCTAAATAAACATATTTAAGGTCTTCTTGATGACAAATCATGGCCATTAAGTAAAATAGTATTCAATTCACCATTGAAATGTTAAATAATAAAAAATATAAGAATGGAAAAAATTCGAAACAAAATGCATTACATTTTTCAAAAATTTAAAACGAGTTTTACATTATTAATGAAATAAAAAATAATTTAAAATTGTAAAAAAAACCAAAACGCATTCAACACTGATATTTACGAATTTTTGGCTTAGTTATAATCAATTCTATGATCCAAATGTAAACTGCAAGCATATACAAGCTTTGGCTCCCCGAAAATTCCTTCCTTTCTTCTTCATCCATTCTTCATCCTTATCACCTACAGATTGTTGTTCGAGCCGGATCTTACTCCTTCGTGAGCACACGCTGAAAATTGTGCAGCATCAGCACGATTATCACATGCATGAGCATGCCCACGAGTTGCAGCAAAAGATCGAAGAGACAGCGGTGCAGATGCTCAACCAGTTGGAGCTGCAGCGTCACCAGCTGGAGGCCTCGGCCCAGGACGCGGACGAAGAGTTGCGCCAGGATGCGGATATGGACACAGAAAGTGAACCTGATCCGGATCCGGACAAAGACAAGCTGTACGCGGAGCCTGTTGAGGAGGCGACTGAGGCCGGGAATCTGGCACAGGAAGCAGATATCTTCGGATCCAGTACTCCAACCTGGTTGACCCACCGCAGCAGCGCCCCGACAGCATTTCCCTCCTCCTCCGAGACTGTGACCATATCCACAACTGATGCTACAGACACGGGAGACTCTCCGCCCATTGACCAGAGCTCGTCCAATCCGCTTGACTTGAGCACACCCAGACCAGAGGACAAGGGAGCTAACCGCACCAATGAGACCGAAGTTCAAATGCTGCCCTGCAGCGAGGAGTACAATGCGAGCTTTTGCTTGAACGGCGGACACTGCTTCCGGCATCCTATGGTCAACAATACGGTCTTCCACTCCTGCATCTGCGTCAACGATTACGATGGGGAGAGGTGCGCCTACAAGAGCTGGAATGGTAAGTACGGTAAAGCCATGGTATTTGACACCTTCCAAGCAGTAAACTATACTATACTTTTGTAAACAATTTAAGTTCCTTAGTATAGTTTGTTTTGCGTCTATAGGTTCTTAGTCAACAGTTTCCAAAAACAAAACTGTACGATTAATTTCCTTTCCTTTTGCAGGTGACTATGTCTACACACCGCCGACACTGCACAGGAAAGTCCGAATGGCGCAGATCGTCTTCTCTTTTCCCGTGCTGCTCATGCTCTCGTCACTCTACGTCCTCTTTGCAGCAGTCTTCATGCTCCGCAATGTGCCGGATTATAATCGCCGGAAGCAGCAACAATTGCAACACTTGCATAATCAACGTTTTTTTGTCAGATGTTAACGGGTTCCTTCTTCGGCCTAACGAAGAAGAGGCCCTCCTTAGGGTTTAGATTTGGAAACAATTTTGGTTTCACACCTAAATATCGCCTTGTTTTTTCCTTTTGTTCCTTTTGATGGCAAATTTTTTGACCAAATGTTGTATTTCTTTACGTTGCGCAGCGTAAAATTAATGCTTTAATTTATTGAATACATTTAGTGTACTTGGTAGGATTTTCTATTTAGTTTTGCAAAAAGACTCACAATTATATAGTATTTGCTTTTTTTCTTGATCATTTCTTATAAGTTTCGTTTTGTTTCGCTTTTGAAGCTTTCGTTGGAGCTTTTGTAGCTTGTTGTTTTTGTGGTAACATTTAGTTACGTTAAATTATAGCCATAACGAAATATTAAGAACGTACTTAGAACATAATCTCTTAGCGCTTACTCCAAGTTACCAGGACAAATGGTTCTTATAATTTCTTTTTTGTAACACTCGGTTACACACACATCGTGTATATTGTTTAGACAAAAACTATACTTTTTGTACTTGTATTAAAAATGAGGAATATGGGACTCGAATCGACGGGACTATAAAACATTCAAAACTGTGTTTCCTTTGGCATCTCTCTCTCTCTCTCTCAATCTTCCTGGCCGGGTGGATATGAGTGAAGCACACGCTTGGTTTGGGTTTTTATATTTTATAATATATATTTTATCCAATATTTCGTCCAAAAATTCTTTACAAATTTCTTCGAACTTACAGTTAAATGTATAGTAGAAATTATTCAAAAAATTCTCCTCAGTTTTTCATCAGCAGTTCATCGTATATATGATTTGTTGATTTTTCTTTTCGTATTTTTTGTATCGTTTCTATCAAAGATCATCAATATGAGAAATGGTATGTAATGCGCATGTGTGTATTGTTGAGAGTGGATGTGTGTGTTTGTGTTCTTGATGGGTGGTGACGGGAGCGGGAACGGGAACGGGAGGATGATTCCCCACCGTTCTCTGGAATTCAAAGCTACCCCAATACAAAAACTTGATATTGGTTGGCGGCGTGGATGGAGTGTTGGATGGTGGTCGTGTGGGTGTTGCTTTTGCTTGCGTGTTGTAGGTATATCATCTTGGATTAGGGATATGAAGTTCGTACAAAAATTATTTAAAATATGTAAATGTTAAAAAATGTATTTTTTACTTGTTTTTTGTTTTTGTTTTTCGTTTTCTTGTTTTTGTTTTTATATATCTCGTTTATCTTGTAATTGTTTTTTACGTTGCGTTCTTTTGTTTGTTTCTTGTTGTTGTTTTGTTTTTAATAATATGTAATATTATATATAATAATTATGAGTAGGATTATTCGCATGTAACGGGCAGTTGCTGTTCCTGTGTTGTAACATCTGCCGCGGCATTCTTCTCCTTCAGATCCTTGGCGAGATCCACCTGTGGATAAATAAACAGATAAGGTTAAGCAATGAATTTCTTTGGGTTTCGTGTGTGTCGTATGCAAAAGGAATGGAGCAACTGAAAGCACAACAACAACAATTAGGAAAAATAATCAAAAATTAAGGACGCGACAAATAACACAATCCAAAAATGTTATGCCAAATATTAATGTATCTTAAATGTAATTTAATAATAATAAGCGATTTGTGTTGTAGTGAGTGGTGTGTGGTGAACATTTAGGTAACAGTTGTTGTGTGTTTTATGGTCTTTAATTGGTTTTTTAATGAGAGAGCGTAAGAGTTACGGCAGCCATACAGGTATACATTTTTGGGTTAGAACAGAGCGGTAAGGTGGTTTCGTGTTTGTTTGTTTCTTTTTTCGTTTTGTGTGTGTGTGTGTGTAAGTGGTGTTCGGGATGATTTAGCGTGTTTGAGTATGGAGTTTTTGTTTGTTGTTGTTTGTTAATTTACACCAAAATGCAGTCGCTCATCCTCTCGGGGAGTTTAGTACTATTAGAACGTACATCATTCGCATTATACATCACCAAAATAGAGTCTCATGCAATCGATCCCCAGCAATCTATCAATCAAGATCAAATACTAAACGAACTACGGAATTAACTACAAAAAGAGCGCACAACAACTGATGCAACACACACACACACGCACATTGGAGGAATTGAGAAAGCAGGAGAAGCACACCCCCAGGACAAGACCAAGTCCCATGCCCCCACACCAAGTGGAGAGCGGCAGATGCAATACAATGGCAACAGTTGTGTGTGGTTGGTTGCTTGTCGAGGTGTTTATTGTTGAGGATGATGGTGCAGACTCACTGCCAGTTGATATTATTCACCTTGTTGCTGCTCTCGCCCGCCAGCGCTTCCGTGGAACTCACATCCAAATCGGTCAGCAGCTCTCCTCCGCCCGCCTTGGTGATCGGTTCCGCCAGATGTTCACTAATGATGTTTCCGACTACGTCGTTTTCGGTTTCGTTCTCGTTCTCGCTATGCGTATCCTCGATAATGATTTCCTGCTTCTGCTCTTGCTCCTTCTCTTCTTCTCGTTCGGTTTCTTCCTTGTCCTCAACGATGTCCACCACTTCTTTGTCTGCTTGCGTCTGTTCTTCGGCAATCTCTTCTTCAGTGAAGCTGTTTGTTTCTTCAGTGGCGACTTCTTCGTTAACCGCAATAGTTTCCACATTTACGAGAGGAGCCACTGGAATATCCTCAACGACCGCCGGCTCAAAGGGAGTAGCGACTATGTCGGACTCCTCCGCATCGCTTGAAGCTGGAACAACTGCTGGAATTACGTCATCTGATTCTTCATTGCCAAGACTCAAAGTGATTTCCTCTACAACTGTGAAGGTAGTTTCTTTCGGCGTCTCAGGGATGGACTCCTCCTCCTCCCTCTCCTCTTCCACTAGTTTCTCCTTCTCGGTTACGATTTCGGCCGCCTGCTCGGTGATCTCAGCCACAATACTAATGGCTTGCTGCTCAATTTCGTCGCGCTGCTCTTCATTATTTGCCTTGACTGCTTCCTGGTCCTCGATAACATCTTCTTCGGAGAGAACAAAGGCAGAGACACGGGATGGCGGCGGGGATTTGGGTAACGGAGGTGGACTGCTGCTCCTAATCTCCACAGGCTCAGGAACTTCGGCTACAATCTCGGTTTCAACTTTGGGAACAACATCTAGTTCGGCTACAGACTCGGGCTCGGCTAGGGCAACGGCAACAGGGACAGTGGAAACAAGGACCTCGACTTCGGCCTCGGACACGGAAGGAACAACCACAAAGCCCTCGGTCTCGGTCTCGGGCTCCGTTTCAGCTTCAACCTCGCTGCTAACCGCTTGGATGATCGCAGCCACAACTTCCTCCTCCGCTTGGCTGCTGCTGGTGGTCTCTGGTGCCTGCGTTTGGGAGGTGGGAAGGATCGTGTTGGTTGTTTTGGTTAGGATTGTTTGGGTCTGAACTAACTCTGCGGCTGCTGCAACGGTCGCTTCTGTCTTGGTGCTTGTGCATGTTCTTTCTGTTAATTCTGTTGTTGTTATTGTTCTGTGTGCAGTGTTCTCTGTGATTTCGGTTGTTGTTTTTGTTGTTGTTGTATTTACAGTGTAGTTTTGGCTGGTGCGGTCTGTACTTGTGTGCTTTACCTCAATTTGCTGTCCCTTCTCGGCTTCAACCGCGACGGGAGTGGGTGGTGGCGTGGCAGTGCCATTGGTGCCATTCTGATGCGGCTGCTCGTCGTTAACGTTGCTTGGAATGTTGTCAGCTGCTGGAGGTGCTGTTTCGGCCACTGGGGATTCGGCCAGTCCATTGCTAGATCCATTAGTGAGCGCCTCTCCATCAGCGGCTCCATGTCCATTGGTCACCACCACCTTCTCCTGCTCTGGCTGCTGGCTCTCCTTAACGGCGGCGACTTCTTCGGTGGCAGTGACGGTGGCTTCCTCAACGGGCTTGGGTTGTGCCGCTTCCTCAACTGGAGCTGGTGCTGGCACAGGCGCCGCCTTCTCGGCGTCACCATTTGCCTGCTTCTCCTGCTCACTCGCAGAACCATTCTCAGCTGGTTTTACCTCCTCCTTGGCAGCCGTCGTGCTGGTAGCTGCGCTGGCAGTCTGGAAAAAAATAAAGCCATGACATTATTAGAGAACTTCATCAATAAATTAATGCCTTTTTAAATTTTATTTTCAAGAATAATTACCTCGGCTGGCTTTTCGGCTTCACCGTTCGTGGTGGTCGCTGTCTCGGCGGGAGCAGCTGCATCTGCAGCCGGAGCAGCGGCTGCCTCGGCCGTCGTGGGCGACGTTGTGGCAGAGGTGGGTGATACGGCTTCCTCTGACTTGGCCGGCTTCTGTTTGTCCTTCTTGCCAAAAGAGATGCTGCGGAAGGACCACTTCTTTTTTACCTTGTCCTTCTTGGACTTGGACTTAATGCTCTCGTCAGCGAGCGGAGTGATGTCCTCGCCAGCAGCCGCCTCCTTGGGGGAGCCCTCCTCGCCCTTTGGTGCCTCGTCGCCGCCACCCTCAGCAGCTCCAGCATTCTTTTCAGTGGTCAGATCTTTATCGTTTTCAGAGTTCTCCTCGGTTTCCTTTTTCTGTTTAAAAATATAAATGATATTAGAATTTGAGGAAATCATAATTTAATTCCTTGGCTTACCTCTCCTGCAGCGCTCGCGGCTACTTCTCCATCTGCGCTGCCCTCTTTGGGTGTGGGCGCATCTCCATTCACCGCCGCTGGTGCATCTGCCTTCTGGTCAACATCGATCTTCTCCACCTTGCCGGCCACCTCATCGGTCTCCGCCACCTTCTTGGGGTCGGTGGTGATGTCGATTGAACGTTTGCTCTGAGCTTTACCCATTTTTTCCTGCTGATCCTCTTTTGTTGGTCGCTAGTGTAAACTGCAAGTACAAGGGAGTGAAATTGCGTTGTTTAGTTAAATGCGGGGGGAATGGCACAAGTGCAACGGCGCAGTAATTTATTTTTAGCATGCGTATTTCCTATTTTTGCATTTGACATTTTCACTTAGTCGCACGATCTTTAAATTCCCAAAAGACCTCAATACTGAATTAGCCATCTATTGAGGTAGGAAATTATTATAGTTACTAGGTAGTAGGTAGTAGGTATTCTGTGTTATTTTGTAGGGTTTTTTTTAATTAGTTCTTTTAGGTAATTTTTTAACACTTTAAAGTAGGGCTTGCAGGCTTCTCAGGGAGCTGATAAAATTGGAGATATGACTAAGTGGGTTTATTAATAAATGAGATTACTAATCTTGAGCCAAAATTAAGTTCATAAATTAATAAAACATTCACACCTATTCAAGTTATTTGTTTATACACAAATATTCTTGCAAATCTTACTTTTATTAATTCAAGAAAATACTAACTAGAGTCTCCGATTACCCAGTGAGCACTGTGACTATCAAAACCCACAAAGCTGGCAGGCAGTGGCAATAATCGCGCACGGTTCCAGGCACCTCCCATGAATCATCGACACTTGAACGTCGATTCTGTTCTGTGTTTTTACTGGGAAGTTGTTCATATGAAACAACGAAACAGACACCGCACCACAACTAAGGAGAAATGTAAAATGGGGCTGGGCTGGGCTGGTCTGCCCTTAGCGTGCATGCAATGCGTCATTTTGAAGAAAATCGAATTACACACACAAATTTTTTGCAAACTGAATGAAACAGAAACCGTAGCAAAGAGCGGTAATTTCGGGAGGTGAGGTGAGAGTTTGAGTTGAGTTGCACAAAAAACTTTTGCATTTTTTAGGGGTTGTAAATGATGGAAAGAAGTCGAGTGTGCTAGTGTATGCCACTGTTTCTGTGTGTGTGGGTTTAATTGCCGGCTTACGCTAGGCTGCTAAAAAATGGCGGCAACATACACAGATACAACAAACAAGGGCTGAAAAGCAGCTGTTCCGCTTTGAAATGCTTTATCTGGACCCGGTGAATCAACAGCCTCCCATAGCCCCCAGACCTATATCTAGTATCACCCACACACGCACTATGGGCACGTAGTGCGTGCGCCCGCCATCTGTGCACACAGGTCTTCTCCGGGAATCCAGCAGTGAGTCATCATTACCTGACCAGCAGCTAGCATAGGCAATGAGTCAAAGCCTGGACAGGAAGCAATGCATTGATGAACGGGCGATGGGCGAGCAAAAGCTGTAGCTGTGATATTGACGATTCGTAGAAGTCTTTTGAATCACAGTGTTTACGGTAAGACTTTTTTTTATAATTGAGTAATATGATTCGTATAATTGATAATGGTTTATAACAGGAAAATGAAAGTGATTCCGATTTTATGTTGTAGAATATTGCTAACCATTGTGTCAATCTTTTGAATATCCCAAAAGAGTGTTGTCTTTGAAGAAACATATGTATAATTTGCAATCCATTAGATATAAATATATAAGTACAAGTATTTTTTAATCTCCAGAAATTTTAATGGAATCCCAACGAAATGTGCACCACTTCATCAATATTTTTTCAGTCTTAACCAATAAATTCTCGACCTAAATATGAAAAGAATGCCACACACTCCCTATAAAATAAATATAAACAAATACCGCCTTGCCATTAAAAACAGAATTTCCACCTTAAAAGCTTTACACATTTTTATAAAAATTACTAATCAAAAATAAATCCAATATATATATAATTTCTCGACCTAAAAATGGAGAACAAGGCGTACACACACTCCCTGTAAATGAAATATAAACAAAACCGCCCTGAAATGATAAGGTTTCCAATTAGAAATAAAAGCTTTAAGTTTTTGCACTGAACTCGCACTCAGAACACACACACACACACACACATGTACACACGGTCTCGTGCACACTCGGCTCGAGTAATATCAATTTAAATACGTAACGAGACAAGACATCGGGTTTCAAGACGCTCGAGAGGTCAACGAACTCCTTGCCGGCAATTAATACAACACCATTTCATTCCATTCCATAAAATACAATACAATACCGGGTAACTGAAGCTCTTCCTCGGTTATGTACTTCGATCGGAGTGATAACGGGATGCTTGCCGCCAAAGTGAAAGAGACTATTAATTCCTGGCCTATCCAAAAGCGAAAAAAAAAAACTGGATGAGTAATTGCCGAAATATGCCGGCTCAACCCTCGTGAGCGTGTGTAAGTGCGCTGGCAAGCGTAATAACATAAAAGCGTAAGTAAACTGGCGCGCATGACGCATCAAGGAAAAAGGACATAGCGAGAGCCAGAGAGAAACAGAGTGGAAGTGAGAGCGTATTAGAGAGGAGGGTTGCCGTTGCCGGCACTCGGCAAAGAACAACTTCAACAACAATAACATTAACGGGTCTCTGGTCAATGCAAGTTGGAAACCATGGCAACCTAGCAACAACAGATGTCGCTCTTGCTCTCTCTCTCTTCCGTTCTACCACCCTCCTCCTCCCCCTTCAATTTACCGTTGCTGTGGGGCGTGCGAAAATAATTGAGTGCGGTCCAAAATTGCATGGATGCGGCACGAACTTCCCCAACTTTAAACTTTATAACTCGAATTTCCATAACGCTATAACCTTAATGGTCTCTTGGTTTCCCAAACTCGATTCAGTTTAATTCCATGCGCTTTGCATTGCGGAATTTAATTAATTATAATTGTAGTATAATTTCAAAGCTTATATTTCGAAAGGTATACGATTTAGAGCTGCCATAAAAATAGTTCGATTTTAAATCAATAGAAATGTTGTCGAAAAATATGTAACAAATTGGTTATAAACTAGGTTTTGAATAAAATTTTACTTTTATAAAGTCCTTTGTGCAAATACAGCTAGATTTTTTTTATATTTGTCTTTAAAGATGTTTCTTTTCCATGCAACTTTAATGGTAGAGGGAAACCCGACTCTGTTTCTTTGTTTCCCAAATTGAATAAAGGGGGGGCAGGCAAGAGGCTCAACTGAGGGCTCAATGCTGGTCCCTCCCATCTAAATTTGTAATCTATGAAAATTACTTAATGGACGACAACAACGACAGTTTTCGGAGCCTTTGTGTCTTGACTTTTTATTAGTTTAATTCAATTTGGACACGACTTTTGACATGTGCGCCCGCCGCTTTCACACGCATTCCCCCCATTGACGCTCTTCCCCCTCCTCCCTGAATTCCCTAGCAATTGGATTGGATGGTTGGTGGACAAAGGCAGGCGCAGAGCACAGCAGAGCAGAGCTCACAGCGCACAAAACAGCAGCCGCAGTCTATAAATAAAAGCGCATTTATCAACAATGGAGTGTTCGGAAAAAGAAGCAGCAGCAAAAGCACCAGCAGCAACAACACCACCAACAATAACAGCAACAACAGTCGCTTTACGACACAAAGAGGCGCTGCCCTGGGAGAGTGTGCGAGCTTCAATTCCTTGCCCCCGCCCTGCTGCTGCTGCCGCCCATCAATTTTGACACTTCAAGCTGTTGTGTATCACTTTGCCGCTGCCAGTGCTGTCGAAAACAACAACAAAAAACAAGCCAAATCACTCAAGTTTTGAAGTGCAAGTTGCAGGAAGAAAAGTTACCTAAGGCTACCCAAAAAAAAAAGAAACAAAATGGAAGACTTCACCGACAGAGTCTCGCATCCTAGACCAAAATCTTTAACTATATTTTAAATAGTATTATGTATAGTATTATCTATAAGTAAGATTGTATTAAAAATGCGTGTGGTTTTCATAGAATTCTATAAACAATTCATAGAATGTATAGAACAATTAATTACACAGGGTGAAATTTCAGTTATTCGCTTAAGTTTTGCTATATTATTTGGATAGAGCATTACGTTGAACCTTGAAAAACTAGCTAAATTTAGAAAAGAAGGCAACTCTATTTCTCGCTGACCCTCTCCACCTAAAGCACGGTATCCAGTTCTAAAAGTTGTCACGCAGCGGAAAAATGTTTATTCTTTTAAAGTGTGACCGCCTCTTTTACTTGTTGTTCGGTAATTTTTGAGCGCCAATGATGCGGTCGTACTTTGTTGACACCCGGCAATATTTAAAACAATAGACACGTTCATCTTTTGATGATATTAAGAGTTGTTCCTTAGCTATTGGCATGCATTCCGGCTGCTGCGCCTGTCTTGGACAGCTCCCAGTACATATGGAAGGAACTCGGATGATTGAAATTGAGTTCCGTGTCTTGTTCAGAAAGAAACATGATGGCACCAGTGGCCATTATAATGAGAGAAGCTCCGATTACCTGTACCAGTTGCATAACAATATGCAATGGACCATTTACGATTGTCCTCTGCATTCTTATTGTTATTTTTATTTTTATTTTTTCGTCCCATGTCTCTTTAATGCATGTTTATGTAATTTCCAAAGTATTGTATTTGCCTCCATAAAATTATTTAAGACTGTATTGCTCTTTTAACTTCTGGATTCGACTTTTCTACGCATTATTGTTTGTGGCGGGATCCATACTTTGAAATATGTGAAGGGCAGAGCGAGAAGCAAACATAGGGGACAAACTGTTTTATTAAAATTTTTATTCTTTTCGTCGACGCGTTATGAAAATACTAA